>QEPC01004817.1:1073571-1127992 GCA_003113815.1 Sphenodon punctatus | reverse complement strand
CTTTAAAAAAAAAAAAAAAAGACAGGAAGAAAGTCAAACAAGAATCAATCTCACACTAACCAGATTCATAAGCTGGACTTGAACCGTTTGCTTAGTATTTTCTTTACAAAGCTTGGCCGCTTGACTTACAGTAGAAAGTATTGCTTTTTCTACATGCTGGTTACCTTTGGGTCTTCTCATTTGTGTGGATTAGCTGCTAGTCCCGAGCCCTATAGCCTGTTTTTAAAAAGCAGTTTTAAGATAGCCTGTTTGAAACTAGGCTGAAAAACAAAGATTTTTTAATAATGCAAACTTTGAGGTGGGGGCGGGGGGGAGAGGTGTCACATCCGTATAATATGTATAACCCATATCACATGCTGGAGTAACCAAAATACTAAAGCGAGGGAAAAAAATCATAAACATGCAAATTTTTCAATAGTAATGAAGATGAATTTGAATCTTAATTCGTGGGAACAAATATGTGAATTATCCTCACAAGTATGAAAATCCTATTTGTTTTATCCCTCATTTTATTCAGTCCCCATTAGTTGGTGTAATCCAACCATCTTAAGGAATCATGTCAACTATGTTCTTGATCTATTTAGTGATGGCTGCTATCACAGCACAGCTGGATCAGCTATTCCTGTCTGCTGTGACTGATGGTGCAAAATATTCTTCCTTCTGTGGTGTGCGGCTTAGTGCAATGTGTTACACCTTAAAAAGTTGCAGTGACTAAAAGAAAATCTGTAGAAGGCTTTAGAAATCCTCCAGTGTATGAAATTGTATTTGTTAGCTGACTCCTTTGCTGTAGTCAGACAGAGCATGTTAAATTTGGCTTTAAAACAATCATCTTGGCACTGGAATAAAACAGAGACGTTTCACACTGTAAATGATTTTAATGATTTTAACTTCTACTCGTTTTTCTGGTGTGGCCAGGCTTATTTGCAAATTTAATGACAAAACATGGTTTGGATTTTCAACTCTCTCCATTGGTGCAAGCTCCTTCATTTTAGAGGGGCCAGTATCAGCACAGGCATTGAAGACTAATCTCTCTGTGACTAGGTAACTATTCTAGGATTGTCTAGTTGAGGTACCATATCTGTTTCAATGTTATAAACCAGTAACTCCTTCTAAGTCAAAATTAAATTTAAATATAATTCACTCTTTACAGTACATGCATTCAGAAGCTAAGTAGTCTGCTTAGCTTTCCTCATGTGCATTTTTAAACTTTCATTTTCCCTTTAACACAAAAAATGTGATGAGATTTTCAAAACCATGATTTAATAGACTCACTTGTTATCAGATGAAAAGATTAGTGTGAACCCAAAGCCTCTCATAAATAACCTAGCTCCTCACCTTCTAAAGTTTCTCACCTTGTGCCCTCTGAAGGAATTTCTGTTCCAGAGACAGGAAATCCAAGTCAGAACAGCATTTTTCCACAAATAAAATACCACCTATGCTGAATTGCTCTCTCTAGCTTTTTCCTGGCAAATTCAGATTAAGAAGCAATGAAATAGATCTATCTGGCTAGGTTGGTTAGTCTAGCAGATTCTTTGTTTATTTAAAGTAACAGTTTGTGAAAAATAGTCTCTCATTATACTTTTTGTTGTACCAGATATTTTATTTCACCTACTGGAATACATACACATTCAGACGTGAAAGAATTACATTGATTTACATCCTGAACACAAACAAATATGCAGAAAAATACAAATAAAACAAAACACTGGCATCTTGAAAAGAGCACTGCTCCACTATCTCAGGCCCCTTCCCTGATGAACTGCTGATTCAAGGCCCAGTGCCCGACTCCCAAATGCTGTTACTGACTGGGATGGTATCACAAAAATGGGACCAAAAGGATGTCCAACTCTGAGCATTTGCAATCTTCAGGGTATAGAGACTGATCTCCGCACTCATTGTGCCCTTTCCTGGTGAAACCTTTTGTCCTACATTGGGTAAAAACAGATGTGTGGGTAGCATAGTGGGTCCCCAGTCTGAAGTGAGAAACTGCAGTCGACACGGCCCGGGTTGGGGAGGGGTAGAGAACAAACGTGCCCATGGCCAGAGAGCTGTCCCATGGGCTCTATGCCATGGGTAGGGCAGGGAGCTTAACAAACATGTGGGTGAGTGGCCCCGACCATGCCCACCGTCCGCCATGACGGTCAGCCATGACACTTGGCCATAGCAGCCCCTGCCCAGAGGTGGGTATGATGAGGCTGACGTTAGTTCATGTTGGCCCGCATGGGTGGCCCTTAGCCCAGGCTCTATCCTTGGAGATGTTCTGAGGATGCAACCCAGGCTAGCTGCCTACCTGCCCTGGGGCACGGTCCCAGGCTAACACCTCATGCTGCATAAACAGACATGCCGGTGGCTCACAGGCCACAGTAGGCCAAAGTGGGCCACCATCACATCTGGGTACAAGCAGACGTGATGGTGGCCTGCTTTAGCCCAGGACCCACACGTCTCTTTACATACCACCAGATGTTAGCCCAGGAGTGCCGGGTAGGAAGATAACTCAGCCTGAAACCTTGGGAAATCTCCGAGGGTGCAGTCTGGAATAAGGGCAGCCAATGTGGGCCAACTCAGGCTAGCACGTGTGTTCATCCCTGCCATACCTAATTCAGTTTAGGGATCGCCATGGCCAAGTGCCATGGCTGTCTGTCACTGGGGGAGGGGGGGCCACTTGGGTGCAGAACATTGCGAGGCTGCCTACCTGCATATTTGCTTAGCTAACCTTCCTACCCGGAGCATTGGGGGGGGGGGGGAGAGGGAGGGGAGGAGGATGGATCTCTGGCCACAGTCATGTTTGTTCAGTCCTCCCCCACCCCACCCCCCCGCAACCTGGGTCATGTCAGCTGTGGTTTCCCAGGCCAAGCTGGGCCGAGGAGCTGCCATGCCTCCTGCACATCCCTTTTTATCCATTGCTACATTCCTTGCAAAGGAAAGGGGGAAATTGCTAATGAACTTCTATGAAAGATGAATCTTATATGGGCCCACAGTCTGAGAATAAAGTTATCAGCACTTTCCCAATCACCCTCTTTCTGGAGGTTTGTTTTTTATTTTTAAATGGAATGTAGTGAAATAGCCAATGGAGAGGACATTATATGGCCAATGAATCCTAGCAGAGTTTACTACTGTGGTTTGCCTTGAAACCCATAGATGTTTATTAAATGCCACACAAATAATTTATGTGTCGGTGAAAATGCATCAGCTTCATGTTGAAAAAAAAAATCACTGGGTCTTAAGAACAGTGACTATAATTCTCAGTAAGCTAATACGGTTTGTATATACATCTAAAGACTGGAAATACTGCTTGAATTCCAGTGTCTTGTGATCCAATCTATTTTCAATGCCCAGATCCATAGGTCAAATTGATTATTCAGAAGGGAGTGCAATTGATACAGACCACTTTATAGTTCTGACATTCAACTCTCCCAGCATGCTGCATTGACTGATTTAGGGCTGAGTAACACACAACAGTCAATGTGCTATGGGATATTTTGACAGTATAAGCTATGACATTTGTCACCTTTATCACATATATTGCATAATTGAAATTCCAATTACTGGTCACTTCTCCTGTTTCGTATTTAAAAGAGGGAAGGGATCTACATTTATTGCTTAGCTTTCAGATATTCACACATTCCCAATATCCATTGTTTATCATATTTCCTCAGCCCTCACACTTGGGGAGCATTTGATCAATTACAGTTTTGCTGTCTGACTCCATCAATTTTAGTTACACTGACTTTGCCCAAATGTCGCAGAAGCACTGTGCATGCTTTTTGAACCATGAAGAATCAATGCCTTTAATCCCTGGCCTGGTGTGATGATGCATTCACTGAATAAAGCTAAACTAGATTAAACCAGGAAACTCAGGATCCTTATTTCCAAACTCGTATCTACTGTGCTTTGTCCATCCTCTCCCTTTATAGTGAATGCAGTAGAAATATATAATTTTTTTTGCATCGGGTTATTAATGAACTGCAATAGAAATGCTGTTCTGCCCCTTGCCTGTTGAGAGAGTGAGATGGGAGGCACATTTGTGCAGTGCATGGGGGCCGAGTGGAGTTGAGTCACTTTGACTTTTCCACCATGCTGTGTTTTCGGGGTCTAGTGAGGTATGAGACCACATCGGGTTTAAATAGCCTCGCCGGTTGTGAATGAGGCAAAGGCTCTTAAATTCAGGAAAGCTGGCAAACACAGCTAAGAGAGATGCTCTCATTCATTCCCCAGTTGGCCAGAGGGTTGCAAGGGTGGGTGAACACCCAACTGGTAGGGCGCATACTTTCCCTTAAGAGTCTTGGAAACCAGGAGTGATTGGCTGCTGACAGCAGGGATACCCCACCAAGGAGCTAAGAAACATCAAGCGCAGGAGAGGGGGGGGTGGGAACCTCATTCCCCTAAGAAGTGGACTGTGTGCCCCCGTCTGCCTCAAGTCCCCCAGCCCCAGTTGCTCCCTCAAGAGAGGAAGAACAGCCAGAAGGAGATGTAAATGCACAGTTCCAGGAGCTGCAAGAATGAATTGCAGTGCTGCAGGAGCAGTTTGCCAGCATCTCCTCTCCACCTCCTAACAGTTTACCTCCAGAGCCAGGGGCATACAGAGAAAATATGGGACCATGGTAGGGCTGAGACTTGCCCTCAATTTCTTGCCAAGTCTCAGCCAGAATTGGTTTCTCAGCACGAATTGTGAGACTGAGAACAAGTTGAGAATCAGCTGATTCTTGACCCATTCTCACATGAAATTCAAGCAGCTGAAAATTGGCACTCTGCATGCGCAAAATGACCACCACGGCCATTTCTGCACATGTACGGTCCCTTTCAGCCATTCTGCGCATGCTCAGAGGGTTTTGAGGGCAATGAGAATCTTGCAAGATTCTCAAGAACCCTAAAAACACTCTCTGTGCATGCAGAAAATGGCCACCAGGAGCCATGCATGTATAGCAATAGCTGCAGCAGCCATTTTGCACATGCACACATGAGATTTTTAAAAATCTCAGCAAGATCTCGTGAGATCTCATACGGGGTTTTTGAGAATCTTGTGCATTCTCGCAAGAACACAGAAGATTCTTGTTTCAACTCTAGATTGGGGCTTGTGGGGAGGACAGGGCATGGGAGGGCCCTGCAGCACCTAGGGCCACCAGGACCCCAGACCGACCATTCCCACTCAAGCTCAGCATTAGTACTATGGACTTAGCAGCGAGGATGGAAGCCATGATGTGAGAGCTGCAAACACAGGCAGATCACAGTGGAGATGGCTCTTCAGAGGACCAGGCAGATAGAGATGAACCAGTGAGATCCCTGGGGTGGTCCCTGCCCCCCAGGAGATAATCAGTGAGAACAGGCAACTGAATATGGGGACCCTTCCCCAGATGTGGGATTCCCCAGATGTGGGATTCATAGGTGTAGCAGGGGGACTCCCAAGGCCACACGGGGTGCCACTTATTTATTTATTTATTTATTTATTAAATAAATTTATACCCCACCCCTCCTGTCATGCAAAGACAGCTTCCAAAGACATTAAAATACAATAAAACCATTAAAACTCTCATAAATATAATAAAATATTAAAACAGGGCTAAGTTATAAATATAAAACCAAAGTAGATGGGGGAGCTGAGACACCTCACCCTACCCACCCTCCCTCCCAAAGGCCTGGGCGAACAGCCAGGTCTTACAACTTCACCAGAATGTCAACAGGCTAGGGGCTAGACGAATTAGCTCTTCCCCTGCTACACCTTGACCCGCGGCTGAATCCCTTGATTCCAAGAAGGATATACACCCTCAGAACACATCACACAGTCCAGAGGGTTTTAATCCACAGTCCTTTATTGGACACAACCTGTGTCCTCTGTACCTAGGGCTACCAGCTCAATCACCTCCAACCTGCAGGCCCAGGTCCATCTCTGCAGACTCAGAAGCAACACAGCCTCAAGCCCCCAAAGTCCGTCCTGCCAGGCCTTAAACCCCCAGGCTCTGGCCAAGTCTTCCCCAGGCAAGAGGCTTCCTCCTGGGCACAGCCTCTCCCACTTGCCTGGGTCCCTCTGATTCTCTAGTCTTCAGCACCCTGGAGAGCATAGATCAGGCCAGCTTTCTCAGGGAGATGTTGCTCCTTTGGCTCCCTGGCAGAGACTCCCTCTGCTCTCTCTTGTCTCTCCTTTTATCCACAGGCAGAGTGGGCATGGCCAGACTTCCTCTACTCAGCCTTAAAGGGCCACTAACCTGCCCACTCTGTCCCAGGGTTTCTCAGCCTGTTTACCCCACAGGCTGTTCCCCAGCTATGGGGTTGGTTCTACCACACCCCTGGGCATGCTCAGCCCTTCGGCTGACCCATGCAGCCCCCTTCTTAAAGGGGCAGCAGCCCCACAGGACTGATCCCTGATTCAATGGGCATGGAGGGTGTTCACTGGGATGGCACTGAGTGGGAAATGGGAAGACCAACCTCTCTGCCTCCCTTCTGGAACCCTGGGTCAAACAGGCTGGTTGGCTGACTGTGCAAGGGTATGGTAGCTGGGAGACTCAGGAGTGACAGAGACAGGATCAAGTGAGCAGTCCAGCAGATTTTCTGTTGGGGTACATCCCCAGCAATTCATGGGGTCTGTCATCCCATATGCTGAGGTCACCACACACACCCTGGGTAAACACCTTCTTCAGACAACAAGGGGAAAGAGCATTTATTTAATTTAATTTAATTATTTATTTTTCGAATTTACATGCTTCCCTTCCCACAAGGCTCAGGGCAGCTTACAACCCATAAAACCCAATAAAATTCATACAATAAAAATACCTATCTCTCCCCTCAAACTCCCACCCTTCCCCACAGCCCTACCCAGAAGCCCAACTAAACCCAACTATCCCTGCCTGCCAAATGCTCTTACAAATAAAAAAAGTTTTGCACTCCCTCCAGAAGATGCCCATGCTCAGGCTCAAACAAACTTCCCAGGGAAGAAAGTTCCACAAAATGGGGGCAGAAACCAAGAACACCCTTGTGTGTTCTTATGTCTCACTCCACATGGAGAAGGGTAACAGACGAAACCTGCAGGAGGGCACCCCCAGCCGACCGTAGGAGCCACAAAGGGGTGTAGTAACATGGGCAGTCTTTCAAATAAGAGGGACCCAGACCATTTAGGGCTTTAAAGGTCACAACCATCACCTTGAGCTGTGCCCAGAAAGCTACAGGAAGCCAGTACAGACTTCATAGCACCGGCATAATGTGCTCCCGGTGACTCGTCCCCAAAAGGAACTGAGCCATTGCATTCTGCACCAGCTGCAGCTTCCAAACAGTCATTAGGGGCAACCCCATGTATTTCTAGCAACATCTATTTTAAGGTGAAGCACGCCCCCAGGATAGATAACAAGATTGCCAATGCTCTCTCTCATTTAAGAACATAACATAAGTAGTGCCATACTGAGTCAGACCAATGGTCCATCAAGCCCAGCATACTGTCCTCTGACAGTGACCAATCTTGATCACATGAGAGAAGAAACAACAGTCACAGTGGGTAATCCATTCCCCGTTGATCACTCCCAGTTCCCAACAGTAAGAAGTTCATCCCATAAGCTACTTGGTTAAGCTATTGTCGGTGCACCCCCCAATGAGACAGGACTACAAGAAATGAGTTTAAATGGCCACACTCTTTATTTGAATTTAATTAACTTCAGATTAGAATCAGTGGGGGGAATCACTCACGTGATTTGGGTCCAGCACCTCACATAAACCAATAACTCAAACTCAGGGATTGGCCCGATATACCATCAGGTACCAATCCCTATTAACTACTTAAACATCTCCCCCTCCCTTATGATGGGCTGTTGGGAGGGGGACAAGGCCCCTTCAGATCTGGAGGAAGGAGGATAGTGCCCTCAAGCTGGGGACAGTACGTGTCCTTACTGCCCTCGCGATCACTTCTCCCAGGGGGTTGACTCCAGCACTTGCCATACCCTGCAATTACGGTAGGTGTCACACCCCATCTCTTATGGAGATGCCTCATATTCTCACTATATCCTATCCTAGCTCTGGTGCTGAACCCCTGCCACTAAGGGTCAGTTGTTCCTTGCCGGATGGGCCTGACCCCCCCCCCCCTAAATTCAACCAAACAACATCTCCTGCAATTTCTCCCTCAAGGCTAACAAGTACCACTCATTCCCAGATGGGGACAAGTGAACCCCATCTTCCCTGTACAGATTCAGTTTCCGGTGCGAGATGGCGTGGTGGCCGATTGTTGCCCCACCCAATCCCGATAGCCACCACCCTATCTCCCTGTTAATGGTCTTCCTGGTTTTGTCAATCTTTCAAGGCGGGACCCCATTTGCCCATGAAACTTGCTTGACCAGATCAGTCCACACTATCACTACTCCAGGAAACATGTGTTTGACCACCCAGATGTCATTCCTGATGTTCTTCAGCATCTGCACCCCCTTTACCTGTACCAGGTCATTTCCCCCAAAGTGGATTACCAGAATATCTGGCCAGGCGACCCCTTTTCCCCTCTCAATGTGATGATCAACTGTCACCACCGCATGCCTCTGCGACCCATCCAACGGATCTGAGCATGGGCCAACAACCCCAGCTGTGTTCCCCAGTGCAATTTCCCCACTGCTTTGCCGGCCCAGTGAACCAAGCTGTGGCCCACGATCCAGATCAGGCTCCTTTGATGAAGAAAGGAACCTGGGGAAATAGACAATTATTAATGTTGTGTCACAGGCAGGGGGGCTCTGACGTATGATCAGTATGCCAGAGAGCACCACCTGCCTATGGCCTGGATTTCCCACTCTGGTAAGCTGGCTGTTGCAGCAAAACTGGGAGCTCCTATCCTAAATGAGTGGGTTTCAAAAAGGCCCACTGGGAGGTTAAGGGCCATAAGTGCAGCACTCATTACCGCTGTCAGTTGGTTGAAACTGCCATCTGTGTGGCGAAACAGCAAGCCCGGGCTAGCTGGTTGCACTGCCAGGTATAGCAAAAGCACCTGTACTGGGCACACCACCACAGAGCCCGCCTGGGCCAGTCGCACTGTATGCCCCCTGCCTCTCTGGTTGGTCTTTGAGTGGCGCAGGCAAAGGGCTACCTCCTGGTGCCCTAACCTGACATCCTCGATGGCCAATGCCCTAACGCACTCGTCTCTGGCTGAGTCGGCTACCAACTTGCTGACCCTGAAGGCCCCCAAAAAGGCCACTATAAATACTGCTGCGAACAACCTAGCCTCACCCTCCGTTGAGCAGATGTGGGGAAGGATTCCACACATATCTGAAAGCAGTTGCGGTGTGATGGGTGGCCTGCTATCGGGGTGTGTGTGTCCCACTCCCTAGCCCATGTCTCCATCATGCGTCTGGCAAAGAACCCTCTATCCGGTGGGAGGTGGCCAGCAAGCCGGCTCATAAAGGCTAACGCCACCATTTTAATCCCAATGGTGGCCACTGCTGCCCCCTGATGCCTTAGGTCAAGCATGAACTGGAGCAACTGATCTTCTGGGATGGGGAAACTGAGGTCCCAACCTCAGGAAAAACAATAACCCTGGAATTCACTGAACACCCTTCCATACGCGGCCCTGGTTCAAAACGCCAAGGATCCCTGGACAGTGTGGAATAACTCTAGGATCCAAGGGTCCACACCCACCAGGGTAAGGGCTCCGGGTCCAATCTGGCTCCAGGTGTGAGCTAGTGAAACCACTCCATCTGGAAGTGAGAAAGGGCGTCAACCACACCGTTATTAATGCCCAGTACATGCTTAGTCTGGAATAGTATGTTGTGGCACAAACAGGTAAGCACATATGCCTAACTAGCCCCATGACCCTAGGTGAATGCAATTACTGGGTATTGATGATGTGTACTACCACCTGGTTGTCACACCAGAAAAGCACCACATGGTTAGCAAACTCTGAAGACCAAAGATGGGCTGCCAAGACGATGGGATAGAGTTCGAGGAATGTCAGATCCCTGGTCACCCCGTCCTCCACCCATGCAGGTGGCCAAGGAGCCCCACACCATCTGTCCCTGAAAATTATTCCAAATCCCATTCCCCCGGGTCCATCAGAGTGGACCTGGGGGGAGCTCAGCTTCGACTAGAAGCCTCCCCCTCCATATGCTCACTCTATTGAACTCAGCGAGGAACAAAGCCCATGTCCGCAGGTCATTCTTCATGTCCCACGTGATCCATATGTGATCTTTGACTCAGCCCTTTCTTTTAAACCCTACATTGACTCTGTTGCTAAATCCTGTCGCTTCTCCCTCCATAACATTGCTAAGATTCGCCCTTTTCTCTCTGTCTCGTCTGCCAAAACTCTTGTTCATGCTCTGGTCATCTCTCGCCTCAATTACTGTAACCTCCTTCTCACTGGCCTTCCCCGGTCTCACCTTTCTCCCCTCATCTCTGTCCAAAACTCTTCTGCCAGGGTCATCTACCTCGCCAGTCGCTTCGACCATGTGCAGCCCCTCCTGTCTTCGCTTCACTGGCTTCCCCTTCCTGAACGAATCCTGCACAAGCTCCTAGTCTTCACCTATAAAGCTCTTCACAACCTTGCTCCCCCCTACCTCTCTGCACTTATCACCCTCCATACTCCAGCCCGTGCACTTCGCTCCTCCTCTGTCCCCTCTCTCGCTCTTCCACGCCTTCCCTGCTCCCCTAAGCGCCTTCGTCCCTTCTCACTTGCTGCCCCCCATGCCTGGAACTCCCTCCCTGTCCACATCCGCCTTCCCCCCTCCCTTCATACCTTCAAATCTCTCCTTAAAACTCACCTCTTTCGCTCTGCTCTGTCTGACTCTTTATCCTGTTGAGCCACTATTCCTAGACCTACGATCGGTTTACCCTTATCCTTGCAACATTGACCTGCCTGCTGTCATTCTCATCGTAACCAAGCCAAGTACGTGCACTTGAGACCTCGCATCTTCATGAATGTTAGACCCCTTGTCTCTCCCTCTGTTCTCCTTCCTAAGTCTCTCCCCCAGCTCCTGTCTCAGATTGTAAGCCCTAGGGGCAGGGACCGTGTCTATTTTATTACTTTGTAAAGTGCCAGGTACACTGCTGGCGCTATATAAATGTTTGTTAATAATAATAATAATAATAATGTGATGATGAGGCTGTGGGGCACCTGCCAGTTAGGCATACAGACGGGACAGGAAAGCCCTGTCTGGAGCAACCACCCTGTATGCAAAATTCAGGCTCCCTATCAGGGACTGGAGCTGCTCGATTGTAACCTTGCGAGCCGCCAGGCATGCCCTAATTTTTGATCGAATGTCCACAAGTTTGTCCCCTGGGAGCCGGGACACTCGCACCACTGTATCTAGTTTTATCCCCAAATACTGCAATGCCGTGGCCAGACCCACAGGTCTCCATCAACTTTCGACACTCGCTGGTACCTGTACCACCAATGAACAGGAAATTATTCAGATATTTGTTGATGCCCCCCCCCATCAGTATGCTGCCTGACCACCCATTCGACCAGCGAACTAAAGCATTTGAAAGCTGAACATGAAATCGAGCAGCCCATGGGCATGGCCTTATCAAAATTGAACTGGCCTTGGAACTGGAAGCCCAGGAGGTGGAAACTGTCTGGGTGCACCGGAAGAAGGCATAAAGCGGACTTGATGTTGCACTTCGCCAAGAGGGCCCCGGTCCCATGCCACTTCACTAAGGCCACTGCCATATCAAATGATGCGTACCGTACTGTTGACAGTTCTTTGGAAAGGGCGTCATTGACAGACAGACACACACACACACACACCAGGATATGAAAGATGGTGTATCATCCTGAACACACCTAGGGACATCTTGGGGACCACCCCTAGCAGTGACACTATCATATTTGGAAAAGGGGGAGAAGAGAATGGGCCTGCTATCCTGCCCTCAGCTCGCTCCTTACCAATTTTCTCCTTCACCATGGATTCCAGCCCCAACACCGATCTTAAGTTGGGTGTGGCTTTGTGTGGTTGGACCTCCCCTGCTGGTATATGAAACCCCTCACAGAAACCATCAGCTATATACACTACCTTGGCCCAGTCCGGGTGAGATTCGAGGACTTCTGCCAACCGGTCCACATTAATTGGGGTTGGGGTCCTTTGCCGGGCCTCCCTGCCCTGCACCTCCCTGCCTCCCTCTACCTGGTGGTACTGGGGGGGGCCTCCCTTTGGGCCCTGCCCTGGCCCTTGGACAGGCTGTAGTATTGTGGAGACCAGAGCGGTTGGGGCAGGAATGCCGGAACCTGCATGCCGGCCAGGAGCATTTCCCAGCGCGTGCAAACTCCGAGCACTGGCCCACCAGGTTGCCCGCTGTTCACCTAGCATTGCCATGAAAAAGATCATGAACGAGGGCAACGCCTCCTTTTGCCAGGAAATGGCCGCTATCCGACCTAGGGGTGTTGTCCACATCTACCATGCAATCCAACCAGAGGTCAGGTGCATGTGTGTCCCACCTCATGCCAGGAGTGAATGCCACCCAGTGCTGAAACGCCTCATCGTAGCGGAGCTACACCCCCAGGGGCCCGGACTCATAAGCCCATCAGATGATTTCCGCGTATTTAAGGAGCTCTGCTGCCCTGGTGGGGTAGGCCTGGATTACTACTTCATGGTAAATGGCAAAGGCCACGGTCCAGTTGGACCAATACCTATCGGCCTTAGGGTGCTTGAAGTACTCCTCCTCTTTTTTCTCCTCTGGGTCCAATGGATCTACAATCGGATCCCTGAACAAAAGGGTGAACAGGTCTATGAATTTGCCCTTCCATATCTTCTCCCGAGTGGCCGGCAGCAGGTGTGCCCCAATAGGTGATGACATCGCCACGTATCCTACCCCTGGGAGAAGGTACCACCCCATCTCTCCTCCCTGCAGGTGCACCTAGCCCGCTGGGACACCAGGGGCAGCCCACACCTGGAGTGCCTGATCCGTCTGCAGAGGGGGGCTAGGACAACTGCGGCTAGACTACCTTGGGAGACAATTTCAGGGTGGGTTACCGGTACCCATGCCCCGTTCCACCACAGCAGCTGGGTGGGCGATTCCGATACTGCACTCGCCTGACTACTAGTGCTGCCTGGTTGCCAAAGGGGAGGGCGAGGGGAGGGGTCTGAGACTGATACACCCCTTGTGCCACCTGGCCCCATCCTCTGGGGTTTTCCCCCAACCCAGACTGTGTCCGCACTGCTGAACCAGCTGTCCCTGCCCCACTTAGGGTAAGTATCCCTGCCTTACCTTGGCTTCCCAAAGCTACGGATGCCTCCGGGGAAGGTGCGCAGGTGGCACGATATTCAGCCGTGTCCCAGATTTCTCGCTCCAGTACCTCTATATGTCGGTGCAGCTCACCGTCTTCATGTCCAGGGGGTGCCCCTGGTCCTAGGGGTTCATGTGACTCATGGCTGTAGGTGGGAAGCAGTGGAGGAGGACCCCCCCACCCCCCGCTCACACTCGCTGCATACGAGGGAATCCAACCCATGCCTGTCCCGCCTCCCCCCGCCAGTGGCACCAGCGGCTGTGGCATCGGGGCCTGTAGGACCCCAAGCAATGGGTTCAGGCCAGCCGGGTGGCCAGGCAGCACAGATGTCTCAGGCCCAGTGGTGGCCTCCACAGGCCCACACCCTTGGGAGTCTGCTCTCAAGCGCCTCGGTGCTGGG
Organism: Sphenodon punctatus; assembly: GCA_003113815.1. Taxonomy (NCBI): domain Eukaryota; kingdom Metazoa; phylum Chordata; class Lepidosauria; order Sphenodontia; family Sphenodontidae; genus Sphenodon; species Sphenodon punctatus. The sequence continues at coordinate 1,114,421 of QEPC01004817.1, read as the reverse complement.
AGGTCCTCGAGGAACCTCGCTGGAGGATTGACCCGGCACCCCCCAGGTCTACCACCTCAGTGTGTGGTGAAGGAATCCCCATGCCCCCCTGCAGGGGCACCCCTCCCAGCACCGGCTTGTGTCCTCCCCTCCCCGCCTGCTGCCACCATGCTTTGCAACAAGGCCTCGCAGCCTGCCAGGTGGTCCTGCAGCGATGGCGCTGTGGGGGCTGGTCCTGGGGCATGAGAGCCTCCCTCCCCCATGGGCTGCCCACCCCAGTGGGAGCATCCCCTTCCCCATATGACTGGGGGTTTCCTGGGCCTCCCCAAGTCGCTGCCCATGTGGTGAGTGTGGGGGCCGAAGGGTGTCCCGACGGGGGTGCAGCTGCTATTTCTCCACCTTCTTTCTTGCCCCCATAGCTTGAATCTCACCACAAAAGAGAGGGGGGGCATTTTTACTTACACTGCCGGAGGCTGCAAATACACAGCTCTGTCCGCCACTATCTCCCAACTGAAAAGGGGAGCGGCAATGAAACAACCAGCACTGCCCTTGGCGGGGCGGTGCTCCAATCACCGTACACACTTTTCATGCTCAACCTGGCCAGGGCTACCTAGCAACCCTGGACAGGTAAAATGTATATGCCTGAGGCCGCTCCTTCCCATTCCTCCCCGCCCCTGTGGGCAGAGCAACTGCACCCGCAGGGGATGAGGGGAGGACCCCTCCACCTTCCCTGTCCCACCTCATCTCCCACAAGGGAGGGAGCATGGAAAATTAGCCGTCGCCACCACAAGGTTCCGTGAAGGGGCAATTTCCAGACTGACCACTTCAGAGAGCTAGCACCCAACGCCAACATAACACCAGTGTGGATCTCACCTCACCTTTGGACCCTTGGAGAGGAGAAATTTCCCTTGATGTAAGGGAGTTCCTTGTCCCATCTACCAAAACCATCTATAATGGATGGTTCAGGGAATTCCAGGCATTTAGGAAGGGGAAGGGGTTTTCCCCCATTAGCCCAATCATGAAGGACCACGTCCAACAACCGGTACCAAATTTGGCCTGGATTGGTGGGTGGATATGATGTGGTTCGGCCTCTTGGGGATGCAGTGGGATCAGCTCTTGAGCCCAGGCTGAGGGGAAAGCTGTCGGGTAGTGTTCCTGATATCCTGATAATCCATTTGGGGAAAAAATGACTTGCCCACTTGGTCTGGAGTAAAGCTGATTTCCCATGCCAGGGATAATATGTGGGCGAGATCTATCTATCTATCTATCTATCTATGACCTTAACAACAGTTTAAAATTAAAATAAACACGATATAAAAATTTCCATTTAAAAAATCAGATAAATACAAAACATCAAGGTTCAGAGGGTACCATAATATGAACTTTATGAATTTTAGTTGCCGCTACCAGGAATTTTGCAACCTGAAAGGAAATAGCAGGATCAGAATATGGGGACGGGCTGCCGGGAGCATATTACACCGGTGCTCCGTTCTCTACTCTGGCTGCCTGTATTGGCCATGGTGAGAGCCCATGCCTAAATAAATAAATGAGTGGCTGCCTGTAGGCTTCTGGGCCCGATTCAAGGTGTTGGTATTGACCTTTAAAGCCCTACATGGCCTGGGCCCCATCTACCTGTGGGACTGCCTCACTCCCCGGGCTCTATATCGGCTCCTGCGGTCAACCAGGGGCGCCTTTCTCGAGGTCCCCCAGATATCATGGGGGGCCACTATGGAGAGGGCGTTCTTGCTGGCCACACCAAGGCTGTGGCACTCCCTCCTGGCAGAGGCCTGGTTAGCCCCAGACCTCCCCTCTTTTAGACGATTCTTTAAGACCTGGTTCTGTAAGGCTTTTGGTGAGGGAGTCCCACCAAAGCCACTTCCGACTGATAGAATCAAATGTAGCTTTCAGGTCAATAATACAAAGAAAAAGGGAAGTTCTCTTCCTCTGAGACAGATGATAAGAAGCCAGTTGGTTCAAAAAGAAGATGTGATCGATTGTGGATACCCCTTTTCTAAAACCAGCTTGTTTAAGACCGATGATATTATTTTTGCTAACCCAACTTTGTAATTTGGTGCAGAGGTAGTTGGCACAGAGTTTACCAACCATATTTATTAAGCTAATTGGGTGATAATTTGCTGAATCTGCTGGGTTTTTAAAAATTGGGACTCCTGCCCCATCCATTTGGTATCCTTCCTGTCTCATTAATAGTGGTGAAAAGAGAAGCCAAGCCAAGAAAAGTGTGTGCCAAGGTAGAACTCCACCAGGGGATATGACTTTAAGTATGTCAGCAGAAATATAATCGTCCCCTGGTGCTTTGTTAGATTTGAGACGTCTAATCAGAACATCGACTTCTTTCATTGTGACAGGAAGCCAACTTGGAAACATAGATATAGGGGACACGTCTAACTTATACAGGATATCTAAAGGTGTTGCTGGTGAATCAAGAACTGAGGAGAAATGAATTTTCCATTTACAGGCAGAAATATTAGGTTCTGGAGTATTATTCCTTAGAGACCTAAGGTTGAGCTACCAATTTCCAAAAGCCTACAGTGTCTTTATCGAGTACTGTTCTCTCTAAATCCATCCAGGATTTCTCATAAAATTCTTGTTTCTTCTTTTTCAGTAAAACTCTATACTCCCTTCTACACTTAAAAAAGTAGGTGATATCCACATCAATTGTCTAGGGATGAGCGAACGCGGTTCAAAATTTTGGAGTTCGGACCAAACTCAACCAGTTCGGTCGACCAAACTGAACTTCCGAACCGAACTCAATTTTTGAACCGGACCAAACCAAATTTCCGAACTCAGTTCTGTTCGCCCAACCCTACAATTGCCCTCTTATGAAGTGATTGTGCCAAAGATTTCAATTGTTTTTGGTAACCCTGCAGTCATAATCAAACCACAGCGAAGGCCTCCTTGGACCCTTATGTACTGTCCTAACGGGGACAACTAACAGAGGGAGTAAAGATTCTGCAATGACCTCAAACGTCTCTATTGCAGATTTATTCAGAGGGGTCATAACTTCTAAGGTTAGTCACACTAGGGGAAGCCAGATGTGAATTGACTAAATTTTCCAAATTGGAATCCCATTTGGCTCTACGAATAGCAGAATCCAACTGCATATTAGACACAAAAGCTTGGGAAGATTTAATTGTTCCAGTTCTAACAGGTAAAGCTAGATTCAACTGAAGCAGTTGATGGTCTGTGTTGATTCCTGACTCAATGGTCAAATCCCAAACTAATAAATATAAAGAGTCAGAAACAAACGTATAGTCTATAATGCTAGATCTGTTAGCTGAAAGGAAGGTGAAGTTTCCACTGGCAACCCCAGGAGTGGGAGTGTTTCCATTCAGGGGAATTAGCCCTAAGATACAGATTAGATGTAGTAAAACTGATCCTGATTTATTAGAGAACCTATCTTTAGAGCTTCTTGTCCCCACTAAAAAGATCTTGCTACTCTAAGAGAACGAGCGAGGACTGATTTACTTCCTTTCCCATATGGGCATTAAAATTGCCAGCAACCAATATTCTGACTAACGGATGATCATCTGTTATTGTAGTAAGGAATATTTGTAACTTATCCCAAATGGTCGAATAATAATTAAAAAAAAAACTGATGGGCGTGAAGGAATATAAACATTCACCAAATTATGGAAGGGGAATTGTCCAACTTCACCAGTCATCCAATTGGATTCTGGATGCATGTGCCCAATAAAGAAATTCTAGCATTTAATATAGAGGCGACCAGTAGAGCCAACCAGCCACTAGACCTACCCCCCTTGGGTTGACTGCATAGCTGGGAAACAATAGATATTAAAGCCGACAACTGAAAAGGCCTCCACCATCCACATTTATTGCAAAAGAACCATATCAAAGGCTGCAAGGTACACAAAAAAATTCTCCATCCTGAAATTTGACCTTCTAGCCAGATATATTCCATGATGGTATACAAAGAAAAGGGTCACTTGGAGATCCCAGTCATAGGGGAATAACCTTTAACCTCAATCTCAGGATCTAGAGGAGGGTTATTACACACAGCTTGGATCAAGTTACCAATATCTACAGGAGGGGGGTGGGTTCAAATTTGCTTATAAATTAGTTTCAATTAGCTCCTCCAGACCTGCGAATTAAGGACCCTATATGTTTCTATCACTAAACTATCTTCTGCACCCCCAGTTGACTAGGCTCCAAACAGCTGGTGGGTTCAGTCATACCCAGTTCCTCCGACTCCAAAAAGCACCTTGCAGTCTATTGCTCACTAGAAAACTAAGCAGCTGCTACTTTAGAAGAACAATTCATCGGGGGCTGCTTATCAGCATCCTCTGAATCCAACAGAATCGTGGGATTTATCCATATAAGCTTATCTTGCAATACCCTAAGTTTTTGCATGATCTGGCTTTGCTCCATAACAGGCAAAATTCCAAAAGAGGACAGCCAAAATGGACCCTTGGTCAAAAAGTCATCAGAGCATATATCTAAACAAAAAAGGGATCTTTTTAACTTTGGAATAGGTTGGGAAACCACCATAGATTCCAAATAATCCAAGAGTATTTTAGGGGATAATTGGGGGACGGACACAGTATGCTGAATGCTGTCCTGTCTTGCTGGATGTTTCATTTGCAAATCTGGTTGCCTAACTCTCTCTGGGGTCTTCCCCCTGGGATAAACTCAGTGAATTGATAGAATGATCCTTATGAGGAGGAAAGAATTATAGGAAATTCTTAGCTATAAACACTCTGGTAACTATAATTCTCCTTGATTTCAAAAATGTCTTTGCCTCTAAAATTCTTTCTACTGGCACTTGTCTGGTAAAATATATCACCACCCTACTTGTCCCATCATTGGATGGAAGCAATTCCATTCTGGAGATATCAGCATTTGACAATTTCAAGTTAAGTAGGTGGAGCAAAAGTCTCCTGACTAAAGGTTTTGAACGCCACCATGGGTGGAACCCACCCATTAGGGAAAGGGAAAACTTTTAGTGCAGTCACTCTCTTATCTAAAGTCATCTGAAAGGGAGAAGCAAGCTGGGAGCTGGCTTGTGTCAGCCTAGGATCAACAGAGATCTGATCACTCTTACATCTGAATTGGCTGGCTAAAGGAGTCTCCTGAGTGCTAAGTTGGCTAACCTGGGAAGCCTCTTGCATACTGGAGTTATTAAGTACAGGGCAAGCTACTTTAGAGGATACCAAAGCCAATTGACTCACAATTGGGTGAATATCCTTAGACACGCCTTTCATTTGAGCTCGTATCCCTGACAAAATACCATTAATAAATCTTAAACTATTTAAAAGCATTTCAACCAGTTTGCTGACTAGGGATGTGCGAACAGAACATGGTTCAGATGTTCGGTAGTTCAGTAATTCTGTCAAAAGTTTGAGTTCGGGTTCAGTAGTTCGGTTTGAAAAAGTTCGGTCTCACCGAACGTTTGGCAAAGTTCGCCCCCCCCCGCAAGGCTGGGGGCACTCTAGGGACCCCAGTGGGGGTCCATGGGGGCATAGAAGGCTGCCAGAGACCCAGCAGCAGCAGAAGAAGAGACCGGGAAGGCTTGGGGCTTGGCATCCCAGCTTGCCCAGGCAGGCTGGCTCAGCACTTGGTCCCCGGGGTGCCCGTAGGGGCATGGCTGGCTGTCACAGACCCAGAAGCAGCAGGAGCAAAGGCTGGGAAGGCTTGGGGCTCGGTGGTCAGCCTGGCACCTCTACTTGACTGGGCATTGTAGGCTGCCAGTCATCGGTGGAGCAGTGGCAGACATTGGATTGCCCGGTAGCAGAACCTATGGCAGCCGCGGCAGCAGCGGAAGCAGCAGACAGACACCTTGCTGAAAAGCAACTGCTCCAGCAACTTGGCCCCTGGTCTCAGGAGGTGCAACAGGCAAATGTCCCCTGCCCTAGAGAACACCTGCTCATTGTCACTGGGACACTGGTCGGTGGGCAGGACAAGAGACCCTTGACCATGTTGAACAGGGCTGGACACACATTCCTCTGAGAGCTGTGTCGCCCGCCACCATCTTTTGCCCCTCCCATATCTTCCATTCAACCCATCGACTTGAGCTTCCTGGATGACCCCCATGGACAGCAGCCCCACTAACAAGACAGAGATGAGCATGGACTGCATCCGGGTGCAGGATACGGACATGGGCAGCGACCCCATGTGGGTGAGTAGCAAACCACCTGTCAAATCTTGCCTGGACTTTGGCCTCTGGCACACTTGGAACTGCCACCGCCTGTTCTGGTGCCCATAAGGCAAGCAATGGGGCACATGGCAGAAGTGGCAGGGGCTGTGCCAGCGGAGGGGCAGCAGGCATCAGCTGTAGCCTGAGCCCATCACCACGCCCCAAACTGCACATGCCTGATTTTGAGAGTCAGGCTTCAGAGGCTCCCAACAGTGGCACTAGCTGCTGGGATGTGGTTCGATGACACCTCCTGCCAGCATCCTCCACTGCCACACAGGGCACTGGAAGGCCTGCACTCCAGGAGGCTGTGGCTGTCTCTGCTGTGGCTGCAGGAGCAGGTGCGGTGCTTCGGGGCTGGATGTTCCTCTCCAGGGCCACTAATGTTGCTGACCCCCATTATTGAGGTGATCCCCAGCAGTCCATGGCTGGTGGATCCCACCCCAGCTGCTAGAGGCTGGGTCTGATCCCCGGGCAATGGCAGCAGGGAGAGGAGTTGCAGCAGCTGCAGCAGGCACATCAGCTATAGTGGGCACAGAGAGAGTGACAGCAGCATGGTGGGCAGTCCATCAGCCTCAGGGTCCCAGTACTCCCCTTCGCGGGACATTACTGTGATTGGGGACAGTGAGGCAGACACTAGTCCTGAGGAGGAGATGTCTGGTGCTGTTCTTCCCCTCCCAGAAGCGCTGTCAGTGGTGCATCTGTTACCCGGTGCAGGTCAGAAGGCAGGAGGGGGCAAAAAAATCTTTGGTCTGGGTGCATTTTAAATTGGTGCCAGAAGGTGGTGAAGCATGGGCAGGTGCTCACCAACCTTGGCACAACTGCCATGGTGAGGCACTTCAAGGCATGCCACAGCGCTGTAGTGCTAAGCGGGTTGGCAGGGGCAGTGGACGCCACCAGGTTCCTGACTGCAGCAGCTAATCGTCCGCCTCCATCAGCAGGTAAGCATCCTGCTCTAACAGCTGCCGATAGCAGCAGAAGAGGTATCGCTGCTAGTGGGGAACAGCAGAAACAGCAGCATCAGTAGCAGTGTCAGTGCACCATGGAGGAGCTGGGGTGGGGGCAGCTGCCAAGTCCATCGGCACATAAGCACTGGGGAGGAAGCTATCTTTCAACTAAAAGCGTTGGATGGGCAGCCCTTCTCAGTGGTCGGGGACATGGGATTTAGGCACCTGATTGGCTTCCTGGCCATCCAGTTTAAGATGCCCTCGCACCCCACCCTGACTCAGGCTGCCACCAATGCCTGGCAGCCTGCAACGCCTGGTCAAGCAGGGGTGGCATCCACCGAGTCCTGGCCAGGCCTCTGTCGCTGCTCCATCGATGCCTGGCAGCCTGAAACACCTGGTCATGATGGTGACTGAATCCAGCACAGCATAGAGCGAGCAGAACTGGAGACCTGCTGCCAGCACCACCCTGAGTTGGCAGGTGGTGCCAGCCCTGTACCAGGCTTTAAAGGAGTGGGTGAGGGAGCAGCCGGCAGGGGCTGGGGCTGGGGGTGCACCGTCCACTTCACCACTGACCTGTGGTCGACTTGTTGGAATGTGCAGCACACCTATGTGGCAGTAACTGACCATTTTCAGAACATCAAGGTACCCCTGACCACCACGGTGAGGGAGTCAGTCATGCCAAGCATGCCCTTCACCAAGGGGTGCGTGGTGGTGCACAACACGGCCAACATATTGAGGGCAGTCTGCGAGGGGGGCTTCACCAGAATCCCTCCCTTCACCTGGTGTTCAGGGACATTCTGGGCTTTGGGGAGAACTGGGGATTGGGGCAAGCGGGGGAGGAAGCTGGCCGGCGGTTTTTTAACTGGAACATGATGGGCAGCGATCTCCTCTGGGTGAAGAAGCAGGCCAAGCAAGGATCTCCAGGGCACCAGCTGGTGCAGGATGTGTCGACCCAGTGGAATTCCTCCATGTTCCTGATGCTCAAGCGGCTTCTCAATCAGAAAGCCGCCTTGCATCAGATTCAACTGGTGATGGACAGCGGGGCACCTCCAGGGTACTATGAGGCAGAATGGGAGATCCTGGAGCTCTATGGGCACTGGAAGGGTGAGCTGTTGGAGATGGTCCGGCAGGCAGAGAGGGCTCTGGAGAGTGTGCAGCAGCAGCAGCAGCAGCAGGATGCCCCTGGGGATGGTGGGACTGGGAGCAGCCACCCCAGCCAGTGGGGTCTATCTCTGTCCCCAGTCTGAGCAGTAGCAGCACCCCTATTGCTGCTTCTGGGTGACGTGGATGGACATCCCTCCCTGCCTGGAACATCGGTCCCAGAACCCTGAGGGTGGGTCCTGGGGCTGGAGTGGCTGCTTCTTGATACGGTGGAATGACAACTCCCCATGAGCGGAATGACGACCCCAGAACCCTGAGGCTGCGTCCTGGGGCTGGAGTGGCTGGAGAACTTTGAAGGCCAAAGTGGTGAAGGGTTCCATGTGAACTGGCAGTTGTTGAACATGGGTCAGTCAGTCCTAACAGACGCGAGCCGGACCCTTCCTGTGGATCAACACAGCTGTGGCGGCCATTGGTCTCCCTTTCCATGTCCATCCCTCCACACTGTCCACCACAACAGCGGGGTCAGGGGGGCAGCATTCCAGGATGGCGTCCTGCCTCGGCGTGTGTCTAGCATCTGACTTAGAATAGGTGCAGACCAGGGGAATCCGACTGTTTCCGTAACTTCAGGATGAGGATTGGCTCTAAGGACTGGGTGTTGCAGGCTCATCTAAGCTATGGTGGTGTACAAGAGTGAGGAGCAAATGGCTAACATGCAGTACCAGCAGCAGCAGCAGAGGCCCGGCCAGAACCGGGTCCCCAGCACCCCTGCTTGGCCAGGCCTTGCAGGTGCCCTGGAATGGGTTTGCCCCGAGAGAGGGGCCCACGCCTTGGAGAGCATCACATTTTCGGCAATGTCCAATCAGCTCTCTCTGGCCCTTGAAAATCCTTAACTTGGCCCAGGGACAACCACTGGCTCTGCTCCTGTGGGACACAGACAGTGATTTGGACATATAGGAGTAATCCAGCATCAACACTGAAGCAGGTGAGGAAAGAGCCAAGAGGAACTTGCTTGCAGGCTGCCTGGCATGGGTGGAGGAGCAGCAGAGGCCCGGCCAGGGCTTGGTGCTGGGCACCCCTACTTGGCCGGGCATTTACATGCTGTCTCAATGGACCTAGAAAATCCTTAACTTGACCCAGGGACAGCTCTGCTCCTGTGGGACTCAGACAGCCATTTTGACATAGAGGAACAGCTGTCCCAGGGACAGCTCAGCTCCTGTGGGACACAGACAGTGATGTGGACATAGAGGAGGTATCCAGCATCAACACTGAGGCAGGTGAGGAAAGAGCCAAGAGGAGTTTGCTTGCAGGCTGCCTGGCATGGGTGGGGGAGCGGCAGAGGCCTGGCCATGGTTGTACTCGACAGAGCTGAAGAAGGAGAAGGGCCACTGTGGTGAGCCTTGAAGCCTAGGATGCGACTGTGCGGGCCCCAGTGGAGCCTATGCAAGGTGCAGATCTTGGTGGTAGTAGCAAATAAATAATAATATTCAAATGACAACCCATGGCACAGCAGAGGCAGCATTGGCAGCAGAAGCAGATATTGGATTGCCTGGACACAGAAGAACCCATGGCACAGACAGCAGAGGCAGCATTGGCAGCAGATTCTCTAACTTAGGCCCCAGAACCCTGAGGGTGGGTCTTGGGGCTAGAGTGACTGGAGAACTTTGGAGGCTGAAGTGGAGAAGGGTTCCATGTGAATAGCAGTCGAACATGTGTCAGTCGGTCCTAAGAGATAGGCGAGCGCCGTTCCGTCTTCAAGGCCCTCGCAGATGATGGAAGATACATCACGTACCTGAAAGAAGAGCTGACTGAGTTTGTCCTGCAATGGATGGATGTTGATTTATCAACTTGGTGAAGTTCAATAGGTGCTACTTGGATGATTGTGTGCTACCTGGAGAACTTTGAAGGCCGAAGTGAAGAAGGGTTCCACATGATGACTCCCTGTGAGAGGAATGACGGCCTCAGAACCCTGACAGTGGGTCCTGGGGCTGGAGTGGCTGCTTCTAGATGCCGTGTATAACCCCTAAATCTATCTAATCTAATCTAAATGAATGAAGCGATGGAGGTAAATGTGTGGAAAGAAATGGATTAAGTAGGATGAGGAGGATGGCAATGGATTGCGAGATACACAAACTGCTGGGAGAGGGAGACTTCTGAAAATGCCTGCTGACTGAGGCGTGTGTGGGTGAGTGCAAGGAGTGTGTGGGTGAGTGCAAGAGGCTGTGTGTTGTGCTTTCTGCTGGACTGAAGAGAGAGCGAGTCAAGAGTAGGAAGCAAGTGTGGTGTGGTGTGGCGTCTGCCCCCTGCCTCCCTCTCAGGGGTCTGGGTCTACATTACCCCTTTACCTCCTCATCCTCTGACACAGAGCCACCATGCACTCCCTCTGCCATGGACCATGGTGGATGGGGAAGCACGCTAAGCTGGCCTTCATAATGGACAATGTTCCCACCTGGTGTGAGCCCTGGGGAACCCACTGCCCACTGAGTGCCAGGAGAGCATCACAGTTGCCCTCAGGCAATCTAAAGGGAGTCAGATTCAGATCCCCGAATCTGGAGCAGCAGATACATGGGAGTCACGACCAGGAATGGTCTCAGCCCGAAGACTGTGTGAGCCGCGATCTCCCATTCTGCCCCATAGTAATGTTCAACCAGTCCCCGCCTGCCGGCGCGTCACTCATCTGAGCGATGGCCAGCTACAAGATTGAGGAGCAAATGGCTGACGTGCACTACCACCAGCAGCAGCAGACATTAGTTTGCCAGGACACAGAACCCATGGCACAGCAGAGGCAGCAGAAGCGGACATTGGATTGCCGGGGTACAGATCAGAACCCATGGCGCAGCCACTACAGCATAGGTTGCATTAGCAGTTGAACCCTGAGGGTGGGTACTGGGGCTAGAATGGCAGTGTCTGGCTGGCTTCAGTGGAAGGACAGCCCTCCCAGTCCCTGCCCTTTATTTACGTATCTTTCTGGTGAAGGTCAGAGTGTGTTCTTGACTATTTTTGTAAACCCCCCCTTTTCTATTCAAATGGAATTTGTCCCTGAATGCTCAAGTGGGAAATCTCTTTGCTCTCTTTATCAGCGTTGCAGGCTGGCTTGGCTGGCATGGGTGGGGGAGCGGCAGAGGCCACTTGGCCATGCCAGAGCAGCAGTGATCTTGGTGGTAGTAGGAAACAATCAATCATATTCAAAGGAGAACTTTGAAGGACGAAGTGGAGGATGATTCTATGTGAACAGCAGTTGTTGAACATGGGTCAGTCGGTCCTAAGAGATGTGAGCCGGGCCCTTCTTGTGGATTGCCCCAGGCTGGCTGTCATGAGTGGGGGAGTGGCAGACACCCAGCCAGGGATGTACTCGATGGAGCTGAAGAAGGAGGAGGAGCCCTGAAGCCTAGGGTGTGGTCCCGGGTGGAGCTGACCCAAGGTGCAGATCTTGGTGGTAGTAGGAAATAATTGTATTCAAATGAGAAGTTTCAAGGAGAAAGTGGAGAAGGGTTCCATGGGAACAGCAGTTGAACATGTGTTTGTCGGTCCTAAGAGACAGGGGACCGCCATTCCAAAGGGAGGCAGGCATCAGTGGAGGCATCAGTGCCAGTCATCAGTGGAGGAGTGGCAGAGGCTTGGCCAGGGCTTGGTGGCTGGCCCCCCTACTCAGACAGGCATTGCAGGCTTGCATCCTACTCACCAGATCTGAACAAGCTATTCTGCCAATTGTTCAAACCTTGCCCGGTGGTGAATCACATAGCCATCCACCCAGTAGCAGACATTGGATTGCTGGAGCACAGTACCCATGGCACAGCAGAGGCAGCAGAAGCAGATATTGGATTGCCTGGGAACAGAACCTATGGCACAGACAGCGGAGGTGGCATTGGCAGCAGCAGCAGCAGACTTTGGACTGATCACTGGGCACAGAACCCATGGCGGCATTGGCAGTAGTAGCAGACATTGAGTTGTCCGGGTACAGAACCCATGGCACAGACAGCAGCACAGGCAGCATTGGCAGCAGCAGCAGACATTGAGTTGACTGGGTACAGAACCCATGGCACAGACAGTAGAGGCAGCATTGGCACAGCAGGATCAGACTTTAATTTCCCAGAGGCAGCACTGGATTTGGCAAAGCAGGATCAGACATTTGATTGCCCAGAAGCATCACTGGCAACACTGGCACAGCAGGAGCAGACTTTGGTTTGCACAGAGGCAGCATTGACAACATTGGCACAGCAGGAGCAGACTTTAGATTGCCCAGAGGCAGATTCATTGGCAACATTGGCACAGCAGGAGCAAAGTGCCCAGAGGCATCATTGGCAACATTGGCACAGCAGGAGCAGACTTTTGGTTGCTCAGAGGCATCGTTGGCAACATTGGCACATCAGGAGCAGACTTTTGATTGCCCAGAGGCATCATTGGTAACATTAGCACAGCAGGATAAGACATTGGATTGTCCAGAGTCATCATTAGCAATATTAGCACAGCAGGAGCAGACTTTGGTTTGCCCAGAGGTAGCATTGGCAACATTGGCACACCGCAGCGGACTTTGGGTTGCCTGGGTACAGAACCCATGGCACAGACAGCAACACAGGTGGCACTGTCAGCAGCAGTGGACTTTGGGTTGCCTGGGCACAGACCCAATGGCACAGACAGCAGCACAGGTGGCACTGGCAGCAGCAGTGGGCTTTGGGTTGCTCAGGTACAGAACCCGTGGCACAGACAGCAGCACAGATGGTATTGGCAGCAGCAGTGGAATTTGGGTTGCCCGGGTACAGAACCCGTGGTACAGACAGCAGCACAGGTGGCACTGGCAGCAGCAGCGGACTTTGGGTTGTCCGGTTACAGAACCCATGGCACAGACAGCAGCACAGATGGCATTCACAGCAGCAACGGACTCTGGGTTTCCCGGGTACAGAACCCATGGCACAGACAGCAGCACAGTCAGCATTGGCAGCAGAAGTGGACTTTGGGTTGCCCGGGTACAGAACCCATGGCACAGACAGCAGCACAGGCAGCATTGGCAGCAGAAGTGGACTTTGGGTTGCCTGGGTACAGAACACATGGCACAGACATCAGAGGTGGAATTGGCATCAGCAGTGGATATTGGATTACCCAGGCACAGAATCCATGGCACAGAACCCATGGCAGCATTGGCAGAAGCAGCAGACATTGAGTTACATGAGTACAGTACCCATGGCACAGACACCAGAGGCGGCATTGGCAGCAGCAGACATTGAGTTGCCCGGGTACAGAACCCATGGCACAGACAGTAGAGGCAGCATTGGCACAGCAGGATCAGACTTCAGATTGCCCAGAGGCAGAGTCATTGGTAACATTGGCACAGCAGCAGCAGACATTGACTGGGTACAGAACCCATGGCACAGACAGACAGAATAGCCCACATTGGCAGCAGCAGCAGAGTTTGGATTGATCGCCAGTCACAGAACCAGTGGCACAGACAGCATACCCCACATTGGCAACAGCAGCAGCAGACTTTGGATTGATCGCCGGGCACAGAACCCGTGGAAGAGCAGAGACAGCAGCAGCAGAATTTGCCTGTATGCAGCACCCATGGAGCCTGGAGGTATGATTCTGCCAGGGAAGAGCTCCCATACAGCAGCAGATGGCAACAGCATGCACGATTTCATGGGCACATTTGGATTGGCCAGGGCAGAGCACCCATGGACCAGCAGACAGCAGCAGTGAACCAGCAGGGCACATCACCCAGGGTTTGCAAGGGCAGTCAGACAGGCAGTGAAATGGAAGGCAGGCAGACTGAGGCAGGCTTTGATCTAGGGCCGCCTGGGCATGTGGTCAGGCAATTTGGCAGGAGCAGAAGGCACTGGCAGGCACACTGAGACAGGCTTGGATCTAGGCCACCTGGGCAGACAGCGTGGCAGGAGCGCAGGTCACTGGCAGGCACACTGAGGCATGCTTGGATCTAGATCACCTGGGCAGGCAGCTTGGCAGGAGAAGAAGGCAAGCAGGCACACTGAGAGAGGCTTGGATCTAGGCCACCTGGGTGGGCAGCGTAGCAGGAGCAGAGGGCACTGGCAGGCAGACTGAGGCATGCTTGGATCTAGGCCACCATGGCAGACAGCGTGGCAGGAGTAGAAGGCACTGGCAGGCACATTGAGACAGGCTTAGATCTACGCCACCTGGGCGGGCAGTGTGGCAGGAGCAGAAGGCACTGGCAGGCAGACTGAGGCATGCTTGGACCTAGACCACCTGGGCGGGCAGCTTGGCAGGAGAAGAAGGCAGGCAGGCAGGCATACTGAGACAGGCTTGGATATAGGCCTCCTGGGCGGACAGCTTAGCAGGAGAAGAAGGCACTGGCAGGCACTCTGAGACAGGCTTGGATCTAGGCCACCTGGGCGGGCAGCATGGCAGGAGCGGAGCACACTGAAAGGTACACTGAGACAGGATTGGATCTAGACCACCTGGGCGGGCAGCTTGGCAGGAGTGCAAGGCACTGGCAGGCTGATGACTTAGGCACGTTTCAAGCTTTGCAACCTGGACGGGCAGATAGGCATTGGGAGGGAGGGACAGCAGCTCAGCACAACAGCAGTAGCCCAGTTTGAGGAGGAGGAGCCCCGTCCAAAGACTGCCCCTGGGATGGGATGGGATGGCATGTACCACTGCACCATCAAACCTTGTACACCAGGGGCAACTCGGGGAATCCCAGCAGCGGAAGGTTCACCTTCAGAAAGAGCAACTGCTCCAACAACTTGGCTCCCAGCCTCAGATGGTGTGGGGGAAAAATGTCCCCCACCATGGAGAACCCGCTCACTGGGGACACTGGTTGGTGGGTAGGACAAGATACCCTTGGCCACTTTGGACAGGGCTGGCCACATGTTGGTCTTGCCGGTCCAGTAGGCCAAGGGATCTCTGCTGGGCTCAATGCAGGGCTCCTCCTCCAGGTAGCTCTCCACTGCTTCTGAGGCTCTGTCACACTCCCTCTGGTAGCTTTTCTGGGACACCACCTCAACCACTGCCCTCAGCCATGCTGCCTGTGCATGGGCCCATGCTCGCCAGAGTGACCTGCACATAGGAGGAGTCCCTGATTCTGCTGGCAATAGGGGTGCTGATGCTGCTTGTACTGATACCGCTAGGGCTGGAAGCAGGGATAGACCCCGCTGGCTGCAAGGGTTGGCTCCTCCCACTCCCATCATTCCCAGGGGCATCCTGCTGCTGCTGCTGCTGCTNATAGACCCCGCTGGCTGCAAGGGTTGGCTCCTCCCACTCCCATCATTCCCAGGGGCATCCTGCTGCTGCTGCTGCTGCTGCTGCTGCTGCTGGACACTCTCAAGAGCTCACTCTGCCTGCCGGACCCTCTCCACCAGATCAGCCTTCCACAACCCGTACAATGATGTCTGCTGTGCCATGCTGCCTTTGACCCTGAGGTCCAACATAGTTGCTACAGCAGCTCAGCAAACCACCCCATCAGCCATGCCTTCAGCTGCTGCTCCAGGCCAACCACCTCAGACCACAGCTTCCTGCCCTCAGAGCCACCATCCTGCCCCTGGAGAATCTCATCCAGCCTCCTGTGCAGACTCCGGACCAGAGGGGTCACCTGGCTGATGCTGGCCGTGGAGGAGCTGATGGTCTCCGTCACGTCCAGGAATGGTCTCAAAACAAAGATCGTTTGGGAGAGGATGTCCCATTCCACCCCGTTGTACCCTGGAGGTGCCCCGATGTCTGTTTCCAGTTGCACCTGATGTAAGGCGGCTTTCTGCTCCACAAGCTGCTTGAGCATCAGGAAAGTGGAATTCCACCTGGTGGACACATCCTGCACAGACTGGTGCACTGAGAACCCTTGCTCTGCCTGCTTGGCCTGGAGGAGCTCGCTACCCTTCATGCTCCGGTTAAAAAAACTGGCCAGCTTCCTCCCCCGCTCTATCAGGGAGCTAAGGGTGCCTGACCCAATCCCCTTCTCCCCCAAGCCCAGAGCGTCCCTGACCACCAGGTGAAGGGTGTGCGTGGCGCAAGGGATGCTGGTGAACCCACCATCGTGGGCTGCCCTCACTAGGTTTGCCGCGTTGTCCGTCACCATGCATTCCTTGGTGAAGGCCACACCTGGCGTGACCCACTCCCTCAACATGGCGGTCAGGGCTGCTTCAATGTTTACAGCGGTGTGGGAGACATCCATAACTTCTGCCTGAAGCAGGGCCCACCGATACCCTGGTTCAGAACCCCTCCTTCCAATCCTGAAAGCTGCCTCCGGGTCCTGCCACCAATGTGCCGTTACAACCAGGTAGGAGTTCTGGGCATTCTTGGTGGACCACAGGTCCGTGGTGAAGTGGACAGTGTCCCCCCCCCAGTCAGCTGCTCCCTCACCCACTCCTTTAGAGCCCAGTACAGGGCTGGCACCACCTTCCCACTGAGGTTGGTGTGGGATGGAAGCTTAAACTGGGGGGCCAGGAACCCAGTCAGCCGTGTAAGGCCCATGTCCTGTACCACGGAGAAGGGCTGCACATCCACCGCTATAATTTCCCCCAATAGGCGCGTGGCTTTCTCTTGAAAGCCACGCCTCCTGCCATGGCCTGCAGCTGACAGCTGACTTGGCAGTTGCCCCCACCCTAGCTCCTCCATGGTGGTCTGATGCTGCTGGCGAGGCTGCTGCTGCTGTTCTTCCCCCCTAGCAGTGCCACTGCTCCTGCTGCCAGAGGCAGCTTTTGGTGCAGGATGCTAGCCTGCTGATGAAGGTGTGTGACTAGCCGCTGGGGTCAGGAACCTGCTGGAGTCCACTGCCCCTGCCTGCCCGCTTAGCAGCACGGCACTGTGGCATGATTTGAGGTGCCTCGCCAAGATTGGTGAGCACCTGCCCATGCTTCACCACCTTCTGGCACAAACTACACTGCACCTCCTGGGGATCGTCCGCCCGCACAAACTTAAAATGCTCCCAGACCAATGATTTTTTGCCTCCTGCCTTCTGGCCTGCACCAGGTGACTCACTGTTGGGAGCCAGGGCAGGACATGGGGGTGACACAGCTCGCGGAGGGACAGCCATCTCCTCAGCACCAGCAGATACCTCCTCCACAGAACTGCTGTCTGCCTCGCTCTCCCCAATCTCAGGCATGTTCCCCCGCGAAGGGGAGTATTGGGACCCTGAGCCAGATTGACTGCCACTCATGCTGCTGCCACTCTGAGCGGCACTCTCCCCCTGCCCCCTATAGATGCAGCTGCTGCTACTGCAACTGCTGCTGCTGCTGCTCCACTCCCCGCTACCATTGCCCGGGGATTGGGCCCTGCCTCTAGCAGCCGGGGTGAGATCCACTGGCCCTGGACTGCTGGGTGGGATCACCTCTACAATGGGGGACAATGCTGGCACCTGAGGAACTTCGGTCCCTGAAGCACTTACACCTGCAGCTGCAGATGAGACAGCCTCAGCCTCCTGCAATCCAGGCATTGAAGTGCCCCATGTGTCAGTGGAGGACACTGCCAGGAGGCAACATCTAACCATCACCACCCCAGTGCCACTAGTGCTGGGAGCCTCAGAAGCCTGTGCCCCAAAATCAAGCCTGCAAAGCTTGGGGCGTGGTGATGGACTTGGGCTGCTGCTGCATGCTGCCACTCCACTGGCACGGCCCCTACCCCTTCCGCCTCTGGCACATGCCCCATTGCCTCCCCTATGGGCAGCAGACCGGCCTCTCCTTCCCTTCTCCATTTGTTCCTCCAAAACAATGTTTTTATATTTTAATTTATTTATTTTTTATTTTTTTTATTCAAATTTTTAATCTAATATTATATCTATCTATCTACACTAAATCTAACTGCTATTAACTATTCTAAATGCTATGAACTAAATG
Organism: Sphenodon punctatus; assembly: GCA_003113815.1. NCBI lineage: Eukaryota > Metazoa > Chordata > Lepidosauria > Sphenodontia > Sphenodontidae > Sphenodon > Sphenodon punctatus. The sequence continues at coordinate 1,096,434 of QEPC01004817.1, read as the reverse complement.
GATTATCTAATAACTACAAAGGCCTAGTCCTACAAACACACTAAATATTAAAACTAAATCACCAAACCCTATCTCTAAGCTAACTCCTACATCTATCTATCTATCTATCTATCTATCTATCTATCTATCTGATGGGGGTGAATCACAAACAACCCAGGGAGGGGTAAAAAACTGAAATGAAACCTAAATCAATCTAATGCTACTCTAAATGAGCAAAAAAACAGGAGAAGGGAATTAGGGATGGAATATATAGAGGGAGAGGGAAACCCAAACCCTCAATGGAGGGGGGAGGGAGGGAGGAAGATTGAACACAGGGAATACAGGTAGGGGCAAAAACAAAAAATAACTCCTAAATCTATCTAATCTAAAGTAAATAAATGAATCTAGGTAGGTAAATATGTAGGAATGGGTGAAGGAGGAGGATGGCAATGGATTGGGGAGTAACACAAACTGCTGGGAGAGGGACACTTCTGAAAACACTGCTGAAATGATCAGTGACTAGCTCAGAAGGATTTGGAAGGGGGTAGGGCCATGAGTTTCATTTCTTTGCTGCGCCCGCCTTTCCACAAGCCCCATTGGCTCTGTGCAGGCTAGCCTGTGACCAATGGCAGCCTGGCAAGCCAGCGGTGTGAGGTAAAAAGGGCTTGTGAGTGGTTAGGCAGGCTGCTATTCCAAGCCTCTTCACCCCTGGTGCCAGAAAATCTGCTCCTGAGCTGTCCCCCCTCCTCCCTGGGCTTGTTTACCCCATTTTTTCCCGCCCGAACTCAACCGAACTAATCTGAACTCAACCAAACTGTTCGGTCGTTTGAATGTTGACTTCGAACGTTCGGTTCAGTCGACTGAACATGCCGAGTTCGGCCCAAACACCGAACATCCGAACCGCGTTTGCACATCCCTATTGCTGACTAGAATGCAGTGTTCTCCCAGTATCTGTGTCTAACTTAGAGAACTATTCAATTTCCCATTAGTGTCTTCATATATAGGATCCTCAGAAGGGGATAGCTTATCAACAAGCGGATTCTCCACTTCAGCTAGGCAAGCAAATAGATTGTTAGAAAGAGGGATAGCTAAGATTTTCTTATTCTGGGAATTATCCTTAATACCCACATCAAATAATTTAAGCTGTTTCAAGCTGGGTAATTCAGATTCGAGAGATGCAGGAATCTGGTGCCCACTTTTCTTAGTTTTAGACTCCTGTATAATGTTACAATATATCAAAATCTTAAAGTTAAACAGATGAGAAAACTAATTGTACCCACTAGCCTACCCACCATAAGCACAAAAAGAATCCTAGCATAAACAGTAAATATAATTATATTTGGAACCTAGAAGTTATAGAAATAGTCAAAATCCACATATTTTGGAGGCAGCTAAAAGTATTGTACACAGTCCCAGACTTTCAAAACTGATTGTAGTGATATCTCCACATAGGACAAGATACCAGCTCCTATGTAAGGCTTGAAAACAGGCTAATTCAGCCCCTGATGAACAGTGAGGATAGGCTGAGAGCACAAGAATGAGCTAAATCCTAGCTCCTGCATGGAACTTGAGGGTGGACTTGCTCGACCTCTGATGAACGGTAAACAGTCTACAACCCCAGTAGTGGGGAAAATCTTAGTTCCTGCATGGAGCTCGAGGGCTAGGGATGGGCTAACGTGGTTCAGAACTCAGTCTGTTCGGTCAACCGAACCGAACTTCCAAACTGAACTTGAATTTCAAACTGAACCGAACCGAATTTCTGAATTCCGTTCTGTTCGCCCATCCCTAGTGGCAACACACACCAAAAAAACTGGTTTTGAATGGCCGAACTTGATTTGGAAGTTCAGAATTCGACCGAACTTGGTCTGTTCGAACCAAATTCGAATTTCAAACCAAACCAAACCGAATTTCCGAACTCGAATTTCAAACCAAACCGAACTGAACTGAATTTCTGAACTACATTCTGTTCGCCCATCCCTATCAAGGGCAAACTATCTCAGCCCCTGGTAAGTAGTGAGGGCAATCAAATGCCCCAGTAGCAAGCAAAATGCTAGGTTCCACATGGAACTCAAGAACGGACTGACTCGACCCCTGATGAGTAGTAAAAACAGTCAAATGCTCAAGTAGCAGGCAAGGTTCTAGCTCTTACGTAGAGTTTGAGAGTGGACTGACTCAACCCCTGAAAAATAGTGAGGGCAAGCTAATGCCCCAGTAGCAAGCAAGGGCCTAATTTCTACATGGAGCTCGAGATTGGACTGACTCGACTCCCGAGTCTAATGTCCTGATATCAGGCAAAATCCTAGCTCCTCTGTAGAGTTTAAGATGGGCTAGCTTGGCCCATAATTAACAGAAGCAAAAATATATGACCCAAATCCCCTATAACTTGGTTGTAGGGGTGTGCATGTCATTTTTGTTATTACAATAATGATAACAAAAATTGATATTTTTGTTATTGCAATAAAGATAACAAAAATGACAACCGAGAACACCGATACTGATAACAAAAATGATACCAATACTGAAAATGAAAACAACAATGGGTGATTTCAGACGTTACGGGCGGGCGGTTCACTGCAGTGAAACCCCAGGGGGGGTGATCAGCGCAACCACGCGCGGGGGTTGTAAAACGGCCAAAACAGATGTGCCGGGGAAGGGACCATGGACCGGAACCGGGCCGAACCATCGCGGGCCGTGGCAGCACAACAGACGTGCAGCCGAACCCCCGCTGGGCGCAAAACTCTCCCAAGGCACCAGGCAGGGGCGGGACACAGACATGGCTGCCTGAGGGCAAAAGAAGCTGAAAGGCACACAAGGGAACGCCCACACAAGGGAAACGGGAAGGGAGGGGGGAAGAGGAAGAACAGCCTGACAGTTGGCACACACAGCGGACCCGCAGCAGGACACACTGCACGACCACATGCCTGGGCGCACACACACACACACAAGGGAAAGGTTGGGAAGGGGGGGCAGGGGCGCCCGGAACACTCCACGAGGAACAACGGGAGGGACGAGGGGGGGCACCACCAAGGGGCAAGGCACAGGCAGCAGCAACCCCCACCCCCACACCACCCCAGTCCACAGAGGCGCCCCCACAGAAACAGAGCCAGTCTCGGAGGGGGGGGGCGGACCCCCGGAACAAGGCACGATGGGGGCCCGCAATGCACAGCGGGCCCGGTGGAGAGGGTCCACGAGGAGGAGGAGGAAGGGGGCCCCACAGTTACAGGGGGGCGGATGGAGGGAAGCTGGGTCTGGTGGAGCCCCTCTGCAGGTCCAGCGACACTCCGACGCCCCCCCCCCACACCCGGGGATGGAACATGGTCCAGCCAGGGTGGACCATGGTCCACCCAGGTCACGCAAGCACCCGGGGGGGCGGTGCAGTCGGTGCCAGGGCCGGTGGGAGAGGACCGCTAGCAGCACACGGGTGGGTCGGGAGCCCACACGGAGCGCCCCACCCAGCCACCGGGATGGCCAACAGGGATGGAGGGGGCCCAGGGTCACGGGCAGGGGCAGCAGCGAACAGCGAAGCAGGTGGGAGCTCACCGAGGCGGAGTCACCAGGGCGGGAGCAGGCAGCGGGGACCAGCCCCCCCCCAGGACCGGGGCAGGAGCCCACACGGGGGCACCACACCGGGGGGGCAGGGAGGAGATGCAGCTGTCACAGGCCACCGCAGACACGCGAGCCCATGCAGGGGCGAGGCCTCCGGCTCTGTCTGCCAGGGCGCCCACCTGCAGGCCCACTTGGCCCGGGCCCGCTGGGGGAGGGGCGTGGGGCATGGCCGGCCTGGTGACCGCTCCCCGGCCAGGCCCACCTGCACAACCCCGCTATAAGCGCTCCGTGCCCCCACCGGGGCACCACCACCATGGAGCGCGATAGGGCTGGTGCGAACTGGATGTTCCTCGCGCTCGCGGCCAGTGGCACCGTGATCACACGGAGCAGCTGTGCCTCCTTAACGAAGAGGTGCACCTGGCAGCCCGCTTGCACTATGCCTTGGCCCTCACAGCCCCCATGCACCTCAGGAGACGACACACCCGCATGAGAGCCCGTGCCCGGCTCAGGGCATGGCGCATGTCCTGGGGGGCCTGGATGGCTGCCAGCTGGGACCTGACCCGGCCCGCTGCGCTCCACAGGGCGGTGAGGCGCTTCATCTGGGCAATGGAGACCCTCCGCCGGGCAGCTCTGCTCGCTATGCCCATAGCGTGCAGCCTATGGGTCGCAGAGCACCCCCAGGCATGGTGGGAACGGGCCCTGGCCCACTGGGAGGAGGTGGATTGGAGGGCCCACTTTCGAATGGGCAAGGCCACTCTGCTGCACCTAGCAGAGCTCCTCACACCCTGGCTGGAGCGGCAGCACACCTCCATGCGGGTGCCCATCCCCATGGTCCAGCGGGTGGCCATAGGGGTCTGGGCCCTCTCAACGCCCGACTCGTGCTGCTCCGTGTCCCAGCCCTTCGGGGTGGGGCTCATCACAGTCGCCTGCATCCTGCGGGATGTGTGCGAGGCAGTGGAGGGCATGCTCCTCGACAGGACCATCCAGCTCGTGGACCAGGGTGCTGTGATGGCGGGCTTCGCGGCCGGGGGCTTCCCGAACTGCATCGGAGCCGTGGACGGGACCCACATCGAGATCCTGCGCCCGGCCGCGGGGGAGGCCCTGGAGTATGTGAACCGGCACGGATACTACTCCCTGCACCTGCAGGGGGTGGTGGACCACCGGGCCCGCTTCATAGACATCTACACGGGCAACTCCGGCCGGAGTCACGACGCCAGGATCATGACCATCTCCCCCTTCTATGCCCGCATGTACCGGGGGGACTTCGCGGACATGGGCATGAGGTGGATCGAGGGTGTTCCCATGCCCCCCTGCATCCTGGGGGACCCCGCCTACCCCCTGACCCGCTGGCTGATGAAGGTCTACCCTGTCCCGAGCACCCCTGCGGAGCAGGTATACAATACCCGCCTGTGTGCGAGCCGGACCGTGGTGGAGCGTGCCTTCGGGGCCCTGAAGCAGCGCTGGAGGAGTCTAGCTGGCCGCCTGGACTTCACCGTCCCCACCTCCGCCCTGGTGATCGGTGCCTGCTGCGTTCTGCACAATGTGTGCGAGACCGAGGGGGCGGCCCTGGAGTACCCCGAGCCCCACCGGCCCCCCGGTCCTGTTCCCCTGTACGTGAACGCAGGGAACCCCCGGGAGTACCGGTATGCCAAAAGGATCCGGAACGCCCTTGCAACCCACATCGCCCGGGGGGGCCCGCTGTGAGGGCCTTCCCGCCCCTGGGGGCCCCACCCCCCGTTCCGTGCCCATGCCCCTGTACACGCGGTCCCACAGCCCTGTCCCCCCCACAAACGGGCCGGGGACAACTGTCTCTTTACAACACTTTATTGCCCACACAGTGCACACAATCACCCTGTGCCCCCTCCCCACCCCCGTCCCCGTGACCCCGTCCACCACCCGCCCTCATGTGGCCCTCCCCCTCCCCCCCCTTCCCACCATCCCCCCGCGTTTCCTGGGCCGACCCCTCGTGCGGCCGCTTGGGCCCACCGAGCTCTGGGAGCTCCCCTCCCCCCCACTGTCCGTGTCCCCTGCCGTGTCCTGGGCCGGTCCCGGCCCCGGCAGGGGGCCGGGCGGCGGATGGGCAGCTGTGCCCGGTGCCCCGGTCGCGCCCCGGGGGGGCTGGACCCTCCGGAGGCCCGGGGGCACTGGGAGGCGCATGCGAGGGCCCTGGGGCCGGGGGGGCGCCAGGGGCGGCAGGGCTGGGCCCGGGGGCGCCGAGGGGCCCGGCATGGGGACCTGGGCGGGCAGGGCGCCCGGAGGTGCGCCGGCCATCACGTAGGCACACATGGTGCCCGCATGCAGGAGCAGGGAGGTCCCAATGTCGTGGGACCTGTCCATCTTGGCACTGTGCTCCCGCACCATGCCCTGTATGTCCTGCCGGAGGCCCCTGAGCAGCCCCTGCTGCCGCTGGTGCTCCCGGCGCTCCCGCCTCCGCTCCAGGCGCACCTCCGCCTCCAGCCGGCGGTCTGTCTCCAGGGCCTTCTCCATGGACCGCTCTATGGCCGCCTCCATGCGGTCCACGGAGGCGATCATGCGCTCCCCCTGTTCCTCCGCCCTGCGGACGATGTCCTCCGCTTGCTCCTCCCTGCGCCTGCGGACCCGCGCCCGGTACTCCCGCATCCGCTGGGCTGGGGCTGCGGCCGGCGGAGGCGGCGCGCGCGGGGGCTGCCCTGTGGAAATGGGCGGGTGGGTCAGTGCAGGGCCCTGTCCCCTAGCGGGGTCGGGTCCCGGGGCCCCCTGCCCCCCCTCCCCCACTGAGGCCAGAGGCCCCCCTGGGCTGGCGCCCGGGGGGCCCTCCCGCAATCCCAGCCCTCCCGCCTTACCTGGGTCCGGCACCTGCTCTCCTGTGCCCTCCGCGGGGGCCTGCACCGTCTCGCTGGCCCGGTCCTGGGGCTCCCCATGTCCTGCGGGCGGGAGAGGGGGGAGCGGGTGAAGGGGGCTGGTTGTGGCCCCTGCAGCAGGGCCCCCACCCCCGCCCCTGCCACCGGCCCCCTGGTCGTGCCCCCCCCTGCCCTGGGGGCCCGCTTACCCTCTATGTCCGTCTCCGAGCCTTCGGAGCCCGGCGCCTCACCCTGGGAGTGCTCCCCCTGGGACCACTGGCTGAGGGTGGTGAAGGTGCCGACCTCCGACTCCGCCTGGCCGGCCCGGCGTTGGGATGTCTCCGGGCTGCTGCTGGGGGGGGGCCTTGGGGCTTCTGCGGGTCCCGGGTGGTCCTCCTGGGGGTGGGGGTCCCCTGAGCTCGTGTCTACCGGGCGGGCGGCGAGGGGAGGGGGTACCTCGGCCCGCTCCCTGCCCTGGACCACAGCGCTGCCCACCAGGCGTGGGGCAACTATGGAGCCCTTCATGTGAAGGATGCGGTCCAGGGCATCGTAGTAGGGGGCGGTGCGGGCCCCGTGGCCGGAGCGGCTGTTATTGTCCTTGAGGGCCTTGTACCCCCTCTTGAGCTCCTTGGCCTTCGAGCGACACTGGTTGACAGTGCGCTCGTGCCCCGCCGCCTCCATGTCGCGCACGATGTCCCGGTAGACATGCTCGTTGCGCTGGTTTATTGCGAGCTCCACCTGGTACTCGAGGGTCCCCCAGATCCGTATGAAGTCCCGGGTCTCCTGGAGGCCCCACTGTCCCCCTCTGTGATAGGCCTTCCTCCGGCTGGGCCCCTGCTGTTCCTCCTCCCGGTGCAGCTCCTGCTGCACCTGCCTCTGCTCCTCCTCCACCTCCTCCTGGGGGTGCGCCTCCGGGGGCCGGGGGCCGGGCTCCTCCTGGGGCTCGTCCGCCCGGGCCGACTTTCGTGTCTGGGGGGGGGAAGGGGGGTGGTTGGTTGCTGGGTGAGGGTGTGGGCCCTCTCGGGGGCCCCCTGCCCCCCTGCCCTCCGCCCGGGGTCCCCCTGCCCCCCTGCCTTCCGCCCGGGGTCCCCCCGGCCCCCTCCACAGGGGGTTCCCCTGTGCCCCCTGTTCCCCTCCCAGTGGGTGCCCTTACCCGTTTCCTGGGTGCCTCCTGTGGGCCTGTTCCGGCCGCTGTCCCCGGGGCGGCGCGACCCGGCTGCAGCTGTGGTTGGTGTTCCCGGGGCGCCTCCCTGGTCGGGTGCTCCCGTGTGCCCCCTTCCTGCACCTGTGCCCCCTCCGCCTGCATCGCTGGGCCTGGCTGCACGTCCTCCGCCTCCTGTGCCGCCGCTGTCGCTGTTCGTGCCTCCGGTCTCTTCCGCTTCCCTCCTCGCTCCATCCCGCCACGCTTGCTTGCTGCTGCTCTCGCTTTAAATCTCCCTCCGGTGTTTGTGTTGATGCTGGTTGCCTGGCAGCGACGCTGCGTGCCTCGTCCCCGGCTGGGGCTCTTTTTTTTTGGTTCCGCTGGGGGATTGGCGTCCAGACGTTACTTTTGCTTGGTTCCCTGTGGGGGTTCATTTGACCACGCTTCCCGGGACCTTCCCCCGGCTAGCCCGGGAAGCGTGGTTGAACCTGACCCCATGTGGGTATTGAGCGTGGTGAACATCTGGCGCGTGCCGTTCAAATGTTCAGGGCCCTTTGGCCTCATGGGGGGGTTGAGCGTGGTGAACAACTGGCGCGTGCCGTTCAGATGTTCAGGGCCCTTTGGCCTCATGGGGGGGTTGAGCGTGGTTCACTGTGGTTGAGCGTGATCTCATAACGTCTGAAGACACCCAAAGTCGTTATCATTGCCGTTATTAGTGCTGTGGCAGTTGGGTTTGGGAGGGGAAATGTGGAGAGGGGAGGAGGGAGCAGACATCTCAGAGCCCTAAACAGGATTGAACTCTTGAACTGTGCCTCGTGTTGGGAGGGGCAAGCAGCTCAGCAGTATCTGATGGATGTATCACTGGCCAATGAGCAGCGCAAGCAGGCCCTAGCAGACTCATGGCACTCTGTGATTGCTCAATGCCTGCTCCCTCCTACAACCAATCTGGGGGAGGGCACTGCAACCCTTTATAATGGGAGGGCTGGGTTTTTTCTCTCCATTCAGTGAGAGCTCTGCTTGTCATGTTGCATTTATGGAACTGTGGTGCTTGCACACAAAAGATCCTCCGTAGCCCTCATTGTATTAGCAATACCTTTCCTTCCTCATACCCTACATTTTACCTTCTTCCTATCCCTGCCCTTCTGCCCCCTGTACATTATATAGAGAGAGGTAGTATAGATTGGATATATATATATTATAGACATATACATTTGATTAGATAGTTATATAGGTTATTTATTTATTTATTTATTTAATAATTTTTATCCCACTCCCTCCAGCACTATGGCAGCTTGGGGTGGCTCACAGAATAGTTAAAACAATATATAAAACAATACATAAAGGGATAACTAAAACTATTTTAAAAAAACCAACAAGGAGGTAAAACCACTGTAAAAAGCCCACCCTTATTCTCCCCCTCCCCCAAAGACCCGGATGAACAGCCAGGTCTTACAGGCCCAACAAAAGGCCAATAGGCAGGGAGCCAGGTGAGTGTCCTCTGGGTGGGAGTTCCACAGCTGTGGTGCGGCCCCTGAGAACACTCTCTCCATCGTTGTCCCACGGTTCACTCGGGGGACCTCCAAGAAGGCACCCCCAGTAGACCACAGAGGTCGCTCCATGGCCCGGGGAGTGAGGTGGTCTCTCAGATAGGATGGGGCCCAGACCATGTAGGGCTTTAAAGGTCAAAACCAGCACCTTGAATTGGGCCCGGAATGCTATAGGTAGGCAGTGCAGAGTCCGGTGCACTGGTGTAATGTGCTCCCTACAGCCCGTCCCTGTCAGAAGATGGACCACCGCATTCGGCACCAGCTGTAGCTTCCAAGTCATCACCAAAGGCAGCCCCATGTAGAGCACGTTGCAGTAATCCAGCCTTGATATTATGAATGCATGGATGAGGGTGGCCAGGTCAGAGCTTGAAACATATGGCTGGATCCTCCGCACAAGATGTAATTGATGAAAGGCTTCCTTTACCAGCACCACCACCTGACAATCCAGGTGGAGGCCAGGATCTAACAAAATCCCCAAACTCCACACCTGTGGGCCCAGGGGAGAACAGATCCCCTCCACAAGGGGAGCCATCACCTCCACTGCCCTACCCACCAACATCACCTCCGTCTTATCAGGATTCAGCTTCAGTCTGCTCAGCCTCATCCAGTCACTCACTGCTAGCAAGTACTGTGAAAGCACCGAGACTGCAGGACCTGGGTTCATTGAAAAAGAGAGGTAAAGCTGGGTATCATCAGCATACTGGTGGCAATGTACCAGTTAGATTGATTTTGATAATAGATAGTTTTCCTTTTCCCTTCCCCTGGTCTCCCTTAGATTTAGATAGATATTAGTTGTGCATGGGAATCAATAATACCAATACCAAAAATAAAATCTTCATTTGGAAATGGTACCAATATTGATACCAATATCGATAACAATATTGATATAAAAATGATAGATACTGATATTGATACCGATAACGAAAACAAAAATGATAATGATAACGACAACAATAACAACATGGGGACCCGTTGCACACCGCTACTTGGTTGAGAAAAAGTTTGGCTGCCTCCCAAGCCTCCCCAAGGGCCACACTATGGGCCATGCCATTGCGTACATGGCCCTTCAGCACGCGGGCTACAGCATGTGCCTATGGTGCAGCCAAAGTGATAATGGGACCCAAGTCAGAAGTAGGTGGGGTCAGTCCAGCAGCAAGTCCCAGGAAACCAACACAGGGGGAAGGGTCTCACCTGGGATTCCCATCAGCAGGACCAGCAGGGGAGGAAATAAGCCTGAAGACTTCCAGGGGCTTACTTTTCAAGCAGTGGCTCCGGCAAGGAACAACTGCCCGGGGCGACTCTCCTGATCACACATCTTCTCCCTCTACACCTACAAAGGAGAAGTTGGCATGGAGCAGATCACCCAGCTAAGGTCGATAGGGCCCAGAGGAAACCCACAAGGCAATCGGGTGCAGGCCATGGGTGGAAATGTCATCACCCATTTGCTTCCAGTTCCCTACCATGTACAGGCCACATCTATCTCCAGAGGGCAATGATGCGTATCTGCAGGAGCTACAGGCAGGCATCATGAAGGCAGTATGCATATAGGCTGAGGTGGCTACCTCCTGGTGCCTTCCCCTGCCCCAATGTCCACTATGGGCAAGGGGATTGTGCTCTGTGGAGTGGATGCAACACTAACTGGGATCAGGTTTGGCCTCTGCAATGTTCTGGGCTGGGGGAGGGATCCTCCAGGTTAGCGCAATAGGGGCTTGCCTCTGTTGGCACTGGACCTTGTTAGCTTAAGCTTTTGGATACCTCTTGTTTGTTTAATAAAAAGGGCTGCTGCCTCTTGTACCCAACTGATTGTCTGCCTCTTCGTCTCACTGGTGTGGGTGCAATGCTGTTCTGCCCCTTTAAGGCAGAGCCAGGTTTCTGCCCCTCCTGTTGAGAGGGTAAGATGGGAGGAACAGCTGCACAGTGAGTGGGTGCCAAGTGGAGTCAAGCCACTTTGAATTTCTTGCCATGCTAGGCTCAGGAGTGTTGTGAGGGATGAGACTGCACTGGGTTTAAAGAGCCCCGCCCGTTGTGAATGAGGTGTGGGCTCTTAGATCAGGTAAGTTGGCAAAGTCCACTCACCCTTAGGGACAGGCACTGTGCGTGTGACGAGTCGCCACTTTGGGGCTGGGAAAGAATGTTACCATCAGCTGTGATTGGCCTTAAAACAGCCATGGGTTTTTGCTTTCCTTGCAGTGCCTTCGGCCTGTATGTGTCCTGGTTTGGTGTTCGACAAACCATGTACTTTTTTTACTCGGTTGTAGCAGCCCTGTTAGCAGTGAGTCCAGTGCCTGAAAACAGTATATCGAGCCCAGAGCAGGTAGAATTCATCCCAATTGTGACTGAAGTAAGAGGGGGTGTGGTGGGATATAGTGGAGTTAACAGCCCAGACCCAGACCTCCAATCTCCCTGAGGGGATGGAGGGGGTTGCATCTCACCGTGGCCTGGGTGGCTTAGGTCAGCTGTGGCCATCTCTTTCTGCTTCCTCTCACCCCATGCTCGCTAGGGGCAAGGGAGTTGGGCCAGGTTGAGCGGAGGCAACACTAGGCAGGATCAGGCTTGGCCTCTGCAATGCTCTGGGCTGGGGGAGGGATCCCCAGGTCAGCCCAGTAGGGGTTTGCCTCCATTGGCACTTGACCTTTGTATATCTCTTGTTTGTTTAATAAAAGGGTTGCAGCCTGTTGTACCCAACTGATTGTGTCTGCCTCTTTGTCTCACTGGTGGGGATGCAATGGTTCTGCTTCAGGGCACTCCAGGAAAGCAATGTGCCATAAACAGGTTACACTGTCAGGATGACACTTTAAAGAAAGTAGGTTTGAAATTTATATTTTTTTTAGCAGCTATGATATATAATATTGGTGTTTATTTGTGCAAGACTTCCTCTTCCCCTCCAGAAATACATGAGCTTGTATGAGTTTTCCCCATTGTTAGCAGGAAACGTTCTACAAACTATGGCGCAGGCCTGTGGGTGCAGTGCAATTGCATTTTCACCTTAATTAGCTGCCTTAATATGAACCCTAGTTTAGTCAATACATATGCACAAGTAATTAAAGGATTCATTCCAGCTCATTCACTCTGTTTTTTAGAGTTCTTTATTCCTCCTCATTGAGTCAACTAAGCCCTGGGATCAGCGGTTCTCAATGCAAAGAGCACACCTCTCAGAAAGGGGCACACAATGTATCCTGAGAGAATGTGAAAAGGAGAACTAGTTCTCCTTTGGCTGAGTTATGGGGAATTTTCAAAATGGTTGTGGCCTCATCCACTACCAAAACATGTATTCTGATTTGTGCTGCAGTCACCAATCAAAATTCATGTTCCAGATAAAAACCTGATGTTGTTTTGGAAAGCTCCACAGCTTAGCCATTCAAAGCAAGAGGAGTGACAGCAGCAGCAACACAGAAGAGGTGTGGAAAGGGAAGTAAGCAGGGCCCCGAGTCTTCTGCGCTTCTGCGATTCGCGGAATTTTCGCAGAATCCTGCCCTAGGCAGGATTATCGCAGAAACTGGGGAAATCCCCGCGGAATTTCCCTTCCTTGGCGATGAGTCAATCTAGGACCTGCTTTATTCAGGCCACAAGTCAATCAGGGGTTTGCGTGGCCTTTATAAAGCAGGTCACATCAGCACATCACTTATGGTCCGGAATTCACTTGAGACTGCTGCTGCCGCCGAGGAACCCGACTACAGCCGCCGCTTCTCCGGCCACTCCGGGATCGCCACTGCTGCTACTGCCGCCACTGAAGGACTCCAGCCCAACCTCCAGCTGCCGCTTCTCCAGTCGCTCGAGGGATCGACGCCGCTCCAGCATAAGGTAAGTAGGTGGTTGGGGGGGGTGTTCTCCTGGGGGGGCCGCTGCGCGCTCTGCATTTTACAGTTTGGGGGGGAGGGGGTCCCGCTGTGCGCTCTGCATTTTACAGTTTGTGTGTGTAATGTGTGTGTAACATGGCAAAAACACACTTTGCCATGTGTTTTTGTGGGTGGGTTTCGTGCTTTGCCATGTGGTTTTTTTGGGTGGGTTTCCTGCTTTGCCATGTGAGTCGCAGAATTTTGCCATATGGGTCGCAGAATTTTCCATTTTGGGTCACAGAATTTTGCCATATGGGTCGCAGAATTTTCCATTTTGGGTCGCAGAATTTTGGAAAATATTTTGCAGAAGAATCGGGGCCCTGGAAGTAAGCGACAGAGGAGACAGAGAAGGGTAACAAGGAGGAGAGCAAAGAAGGAACAATGAGTATGTATGTGTGTGGTGGTCATCAAGGTGGTATGTGTGGTCACGGGACCACAGAGAAGAAGGGACATAGTCCTAGAAGTCCGAGAACCACAGACTTAGATGACACATTGGAATTTTGACAATGAAGTCTTAGAAATGTTATTAAATGGTTACAAAACTAAATGTATGCTGTAAACAACTAAGACTCTAGCATACACAGGAACCCATGTTCACTGGGGTCAATCTCATGCCCTGCGTGCACCGTGTACAACACATGCATGTGTGCAACTTGTGTTCACCTGCATTGGGAGCACATTGTGCCATGCAGAATCTGTGTGGGACCTGCACTGAGAGAGTTTGGGAATGTGGCCACTCAGTTTTCCCTGTGGCATATTGCTTTGAAGAAGGAGAAAATTCAACCTCTCTCCCAGTTCATTCCTCAAATTCCAATTGAACATTCTATATCATCCTGTAGCAAGTCCACTCATTATTTATGCTTCTCACAGGGCATGTGTCTCAGTTTCCCTCAAGTAAGGCACTAGACTCACACAGCAGCGTTCCACCTGGTAGTGGAAACAGGTTTACAAAACCCATGAATAAGCCGCACAAATTCTCACTCTTATTCCATATCTCCCCTCCAGCAATCCCCTTCCAGGCTCTTCCCAACCTGGAGGCAACTGCTCACAATTCTCAACTTCCTGCTGCCTCTCCCATTCAGTGAGCTGTGGGCTTTTTATTTTGCCCTGTAGTCAAATCTGATTTCTCCCTCACAAGAGCTGACCGCCACCATATCCCTCTGTTGTTCTCTGCAGCTGGGAATGTGTAGCTGTCTAGGAGCAAAGGGGATACCCTTACAGCTACATACCCAAATGGTCTTGTTAACATTTGTATATTGTTACATCAACGGCTGGCCCACTTTCCCAACTACTCAGTTTCTGCGATTGTGTGGTTTAGTGAACAGAATCAGTGCTGAGAGACCCAGATTTGCAACATGATCCCAACAAATTGCCTTGGTAAAGTTACTCTCTTTGCTTCAGATGGAGTGGTGCTGGGTTGCTGTGAGCCATTATAACAAGGGCTGAATGAGAAACAAAAATATTCCTCATAAGGAAACTCATAATCACAGGGACCAGGATTGAGGTCTTGTGAGATCTCAGTCCCAGAGCGAGTTCTTGGGTGGGGGCGAGGAGGGGGAAATTCATTGTGTATGCACAAAATGGCTATCAGACTGTTGTACATGCGCAAAATGGTCACTGCCCTTAACCAATACCATGCTAAATTATCAGCACCATTTTGGTTAAGGGTGGTGGCCATTTTTCACATACACAAAACAATCTGGTAGCCATTTTGTACATGCATAATGATTTATTATTATTATTTATTATTTTATTTTATTTCCCAAGAACTCATTCTGGGTAAGGAAAAAGTCATCACGATTGCAGACAATGGCCACCGGACTATTGAGCACATGCGCAAACGGCTGCTGCCCTTAACCAAAATGGCGGTAATGCTATTGCCACCATTTTGGTTAAGAGCAGTGGCCATTTTGCACATGCACAATGATTTATTTTCTCACCAAGAACTTGATGAACAAGTCCCAGGTCTCGGTTTGTCTCAGACGAACCGAGAACCAGGATTTCGACAAGGATCAAGAGAAACTTGAGGCTGAGTTTCAGCCCTATTTATAAGCCCTTCTTGTGCAGTGTAGCCTATCTACTTTGTTGCAATAATTCTTGAGTTTGAAAGATGCACAACTATTCAGATTCATCTGAGATCAGAAGCAGAGCTGTTCCAATACTGTAAACTATCCCAGTACTCCTCATGCTTCACCTCTGTCAGAAACACCATTCATCTCAAAAGAAAAGCCTTTCCTGATTAAACCAACAATGTTGGTTTACATTGTTCAGAGAAACCTTTAAGAAGCACTTTATTTTTCCAAAGCAATTTGAACCACTAAACCTGGACTGGAGAATTTTTTCCCTCTTGTGGACTACTTTGAAAATTAGCAAAAGCTCTGCAGGCAGAGTAAGAATTGGGGAGTGGGACTTACAAGGGGTGTGCTCAGGAGAAGGGAAAGAAGTGTGTGTGTGGGGGGGCAGATCTTGGTTCTGTGACAGGGATCTGTCTCCTATCCTTGAGTGCTGCCTTCATCCCTAATCTACTGTCTTCCTAAAATCTCAGTCTTGGTGCTTGAGGGTAGAGTCTCAATCCACAGGCCAGATCAAGGAATTGGAGAAGGACCAATTAAAAAACAGCCATGGGCTGAATTTGGCCATCAGGCCATAGGCTCCACACCCCTGATCTAAACTATGTGCACTCTTTTCATCACTACTGTAAACACACATCCACACCCTAAAGGGATTTAAGTCTAATAGTGCTGGTTGGAAAAGCTGACAAAAGCAGTTTTTAATTTTAAAAAAATGTTTTGTCAAAATAGGAACGTTCCATGAGAACTGGCATGTGTTCACCAAAAATGTCTGGCCGAAATGGTTCATGCACAGGAAGGTTTCTCTGTGTAAGGAAAGCTGCTCTGTACCTGGTGGCTCTGAGGCCCTCCCCCACACAGGAATTTTAGTGGAAAATATTTGACATTTTTCATTCTGCTCAACTTTGGATTTGAATTTCCTGAAGAATAGAGACTCCTATTTCCAAGCCGGCCTAGTGAAAAAATTAAGAGAAAGTCTGAATCACATTAACTGCCTAGGGATGAAGGCAGTATCTCGCATCCAAGGAAAATGGAAAATGCTGCCAAATATGTCTATATAAATCCCAGTAGACTCCTATGTGTTCATGATGCCACATGTAATTGATTTTAGATTATTTTAAAACTTAGGAATCTAGGTTTCCCATAGACCCAGGTGGAGGACACTGTGTCAGAGATCAGAAGGGCTTCATAAAAAGTAGGAGTCTGGGGAGGTCAACTCTCCTGCCTGGGGTAAGTTGTCTTCTGCTTTCTCCTTGTTGGAATTACTCATGCCAAAGGTCAGTGAACTCCCTATGTGAGCCAACTTTTTGATTATTATTATTTATGTCCAGCCTCACCTCTTGTGTTGATACTTTATGATGTAGTTTTCAAATTACCAGCTACACAGTTCCAGACAGATAGAATTCAGTGAGCTTCACAGTGCAGTGCCATTAAGAGGGATTTGTTTCTATATCATTTACTTGTTTTTATTGAAGGTAACAAAATTAAGAATGCTTCAAAACTATGTCCTTTGCTTAACTTTCCATCTTAGAAATTTGATCTCTATTTCATTTTGATTTGGAATCGTTTTCTCCCCAGAACAATGCAGAACAGATTCTCAAATGATTCCCTGGTTTCTGTGATTAATAAATATTGCACAGTACTCATAGAACTATTATGTGTTCTATTATGTTTTCTATGCCAGAAAAAACAATACTTGTATTTGCAAAAGACTTTGTTGTAGTTTCCAGCAGAGGTTTTGGGAGATTTCACGACTGGAATCTGTGTCAAATGCCAACATAAATTCTGTTGTTATTAATCTCAAATCTTAACTGCAAGACAATTCTGGCACTCCCTATTCCTCTTGCTAAATGGCCCTGCCTACATGTGGGACCACTTCACCCCCGGAACCATCAGTCCCTGCGGTCATCCAGGGGCACCTTACTTGAGGTCCCCTGAGTCTTCCGGGGGGCCACGATGGAGAGGGCATTCTCAGTGACTGCACTAAGGCTTTGAAACTCCCTCCTGGCGGGGACCCGGTTGACCCCAGACATCCCCTCTTTTTGACGAAGCTGTAAGACCCGGCTGTTCCACCAGGTGTTTGGCGGGGGAGATGGGGGAAGTGTGGGGGAAGTGGGTTAGGGTGGTTGCATGGGCTGGGTTTCTTAACAACCTCCTGTTTTGATTTGTTTTATCTGTTTTAATGTTTCTTATTATAATTGTTTTGTAAGCCGCTCTGAGCTGCTGTGTCAGGAGGGGGTGCGGTATCAGGGTTTTAAATAAATAAATAGATTAACAGTTACCTAATTTAATCATTTTCTTATAAACTGGGTGGCAAGAGACTTACTTAATTTTGTAGGCTTTATTTTGGAGTTGTCACAGTGGTTCTTTATTTCAGGCCTCTTTATCCTGAATGTGGTTATCAAATCTCAGACCTTAATGTTTATTGTGCCTTGGAAGATAACTAACTATCCTACCAGAGCGTGTGTTCTTTCCGTACACTTTCAGATGCTGGTTGTTGGTTAGGTTGCCAAAGAGTTCTTCTCATTATCTTTCTTTTTCTATTGTGTTCACAGTCCCATGAGCCGTCTGAAGCTGAATCCTGACAAGATGAAGGTGATGCTGGTGGGTAAGGGTGAGAGAGTGGAGACCCCCATCACTGATGGGGTGCGTTCCTCCCTGGTCCCTCAGGTTCAGATTCTTGGAGTCCTCAACTCACATCTCTGCCTGGATGCTCAGGTGGCGGCTGTGGCAAGGAGTGTATTTGGTAAATTCCATCTGGTCCAACATCTTCGGCCATATATCTCAGACTCCGATCTTACCACAATCATCCATGCATTCATCACCTCAATATTGGACTACTGTAACACGCTCCATGTGGCACTACACCTGGAGATGACCTGGAGGCTGCCTCCCCAACTGTTGCTCCAAAACCGATCTCCTGTTTCTGAACAAGTTAACTATGACTCTAGCACAGACAGAGACATCTTCACCCCTCCCCCTTCCCATTGCTGATATCCTCCACTTGTCCCAAGCAGGATTAAGTCCAGAACATACATCAGAGATGCCAGTGTTTCTGCCTACCTGCCTTACCCTAAATGCATACAAACTCCCCAAGATTCAATTCTGGCTCAGTTCATCAGCAAAGTAAAGGTCTGAGTCCTATGTGAACAGAAATGGTTCGTCTATCGCTACTAATCACAGCCTTCAGTAATGACAGCAACCCCTTGAGACCAAAAGCACTTTGATCAGCAATGTTAATCTAACTTTATGGAACAAGATGAGCCTTCTCTATGCTGCACAGTACAAGTATAAGGAAAACCAAGTGCAAACCCCTAAACCATGTAGACTTTAAAGTCTACTTTACTAGTGGTTAGTATTTTAAAAACCCCACATTCTCTGGACATCAGTAAAGACCTGTTTCCCTCACATTTATTATTGTGGTAGTAAGCCCTGGCAACAGTCCACAACTACAAATTTGGTACATGGCCAATATATTTAGGGAACATGGATCCAGTTATGTCTATTTTTGTTACTCTAATTAGCAGATTGGGCACTGGCAAGAAGCAGATTATTTTTATCATCAGATGCCTGTACAGAAGCCTGTACAGTTGTGTTACTAAACAAACATAACCCCCCCCACACACACACATACTTCTGCTTGAAAATTTCCAGCCTAAATATTCCCTTTTTCAATCCACATCAGTTTTCCTGAATATTTATGAAGGCATGTCAGTGTAAGCTCGGAAAATTCTAATCAGCTCAACCATTCACATTAAGGTGCTAGATATGTCTGATAGGGATGGGCGAACAGGTCGTGGTTCAGTTTTGGCCGTTTGGTCTGGTTTGGTTCACCCATGCGGTTCAGCCATTTGGTCCATTCGCCGCATTTGGGTTTGGCCGTTCAGTTCTGTCATGTTCGGTTCGGTTCAGGCGTTCGGAAAAAAGGCTCTCTGTGCAAGAAATGATGGCTCCAGACCCATGATGGTCGGTCCTGGGGCTAGAGTGGCAGCTTAAAGATATTGGCCACAGACCTTCCTGCCTGTAACTTGGCCCAAGAACCCTGGCGGCGGGTCCTGGGGCTGGAGTGGCTGTTTCTTGATGCTTTGGAAAATTGGCTCTCTGTGTGAGGAATGATGGCCCCAGACTCATGATGCTGGGTCCTGGGGCTAGAGTGACAGCTTCTGGATATTAGCTATAGCCCTCCCTGCCTGTACCTTTGCCCCAGAACCCTGGCGGCAGGTCCTGGGGCTGGAGTGGCTGTTTCCTGGTGCATTGGAATGACATAGCCTCTGTGCGAGGAATGATGGCCCCAGACCCATGATGGCAGGTCCTGGGGCTAGAGTGGCAGCTTCTAGATACATATTGGCCACCGCCCTCCCTGCCTGTAACTTGGCCCCAGAACCCCGACGACGGGTCCTGGGGCTGGTGTGGATGTTTCCTGGTGTGTTGGAATGACATTGCCTCTGTGCGAGGAATGATGGCCCCAGACCCATGATGGTGGGTCCTGGGGCTAGAGTGGCAACTTCTAGATATATATTGGCCTTGAACTAAATGGAATATCCTAATACTTAACTACAAAGGCCTTGTCCTACAAACACACTGTATCTCTATCTATCTCTATAACTAAGCTAACTACTATGTATCTAGTAACTGTCTATCTAATAACTATCTATCTATATATACAATATTACACAGGGGAAACACAAAGAACACAGGGAGGGGTACAAAACTGAAATGAAAATCAATCTAATAATATTCCTACTCTAAATAAATCCAAAACTTAAAACAGAGGAAGGGAATAAGGGATAGACTAAAAGGGAGAGGGAAAAGGATTGAATGGAGGGGGGAGGGAGGAAGGAAGATTGAACGCAGGGAACACAGACACAGGGAGGGGTAAAAACAAAAAATAACACCTAAAACTATCTAATATAATCTAAATAAATGATAATATGGAGGTAAAAGGGTTGGATGGGTGAAATAGGAGGAGGATGGCAATGGATTATGAATAAGAAGGAACAAAAACTGCTGGGAGAGAGGGAGCCTTCTGAAACACCTGCTGTTCAGGAACAGTGACTAGCTCAGAAGGTGTTGGGAAGGGGGGAAGCAATCAATTTTGTTTCTTGCTGCACCCGCCTCACCGCAAGCCCCATTGGCTCCGTGCAGCCTAGCCCGTGGCCAATTGCAGACTGCGAAGTCAGTGGTCTGAGGCGAAAAGGGATGGTGATTTGGCAGGCTGGCTGCTACTCCAAACCTCTCCACCCCTGGTGCCTGGAAGTCTGCTTCTCAGCTGACTCCCCCTCCCTGTCACGTTTGACCTTCCAGTAACACTTTTTTTGCCACCCAAACTCACCCGAACATGATCCGAAATGTTCGGTCATTTCGACATTCGGTTCTAGTTCAGTTTGGTCAGTTTGTGTTTGGATTTGGATTCAGTCATCCGAACAGACCGAGTTCGGTCCGAACTCCGAACGTCCGAACCGTGTTCGCCCATCCCTAATGTCCGAGAAAAGGGACTTGAGGGAAGAGTATGGTCACCTCAAAATTGTGGGAAGTTAGAAAGAGGCTTCTGAGACTATTTCGTCTACAGTAGAGGTGAGGAACTTCCAGCTCATGGACTTCATTGAGCCTTGGAATGCTTTCATTTGGCCCCTTTTCCAGTTCCTGCATCTGGCCCATGGATCTGGTCCCTTGCCTCGAGTATCAAAAGAGGGAACAATGGAGATGACGGCATACACTCTAGGACATAGGATGGACACCAGGGCATAGATCCATCGTCTTCCTTCCCCCATCATGAGCACACCCCTTTAAGTGCCTTCAAAGGGTGCCTTTCTTGAACTCATATCCAGAGTTTGTTAGTTTGTTTGGTCGTTCCTTCCTTGAACTCCTATCTGGACTGTAGAGTTTATACTAATTTTTCAAAGTAGCCTACAGAATAGAAAAGGTTCCCTACACCCTGGTCTAGAGCAGTGGTTTCCAAACTTTTGTCTATGACCCTATTTTGAGATGTGAATATAATATCATGACCCCAAATGACAAGAAAGACATGCAGGATGCAAAATTCTCCTCAATAGAATGAGGACCCCACCTGCAGAGTCTATCAAAAGCAAGGAGGATTGTGACCCCATCTGTAGGTGGCACAGCCCTGTTAGGGGGTCAAAATCCACAGCTGGGGAACCTCTGATGTAAAGGTCCCTCATAAAGTGGTTTGCCTTTAGGGTAGCTGTCCCATAATGAAAAGTGTTTATCAGGGGAAACAACAAAAGAATATTTTTCAAACTCTCTGTAACTGAAGAAGGATGCCATTTGTTATTCTACTATAATTTTTTTTTAAAAAAAACAAACTATTGCTTTCATATTCCCGCTATGTTTGGAGACAGAACTGAATGCACAAATATTCGTAATTTCATATCATACACCACTGACTACTTACAGTGCTATGCTCCATCTTCCTGTGCCTGGGGCCCCCGCAGAGTGCACATGCACACTGGAATGGAGAGCCCCAGCAGGGGCCTATTTCCACCTAGCACCTAGCTACTCCCTCAGGAGGATGAGCATTAGCCGAAGCACCTGGAGGATCATGTCCTAAACCTTCTTTTGTAAATTCAGGTTCAAAGAAAACAAAAAGTTTTCTTTACATTTTTATAGTTCCTGTTTGCCAGAATTTCATACACACATTTTGAATTATGGTCCAGGATTTCAAGTGCTCACCAGCACCAAAAGTCAACACAAAATTTTCAGAAACGTCAACTCCCTGCTAGATACTAAAACAAAGGTGAGATTGACAAAAGTGCCAATTACCCAGGAACTGCCCTTGTCAGATGTAATCCCATGGATGGATTTTTAAGAAGAGCTTAGCATGCTGGGTAAAGAGGAGCAGGGTTATTTGGAAAAGCTGGCTCCGCATCACTCACTTGCCAATTTTTTATTGTCATTATTTTTTGCAAATTTTCCAAGGTATATAAAATATACTGGCTGGGCAGTTTTATCCCATCTCTTATTTCAGCTATAACTTTTAAAGTGCAGTATTGCCTTCCAAAATTGATTTCCAACCTGTGTATAACCTATTGCTGCATGTCAAGTGTAAGCCTCAGAACAGTTTATCTAGAAGAAAGCAAAAGCTAAGAATTTTTAGGATTCTTTTCTAAATGATTTTTCACTGAATTGATATCCTGTCCTCGAGAGCAGCAGCGACAAACTTAATACTTGAAAATGTTCTCACAGATTCTGTTAAGCCCAGGGTGTAATAAATAAGGGCAATACATGTTACTGTAACTTAGGCATTTTTATCACTCTTGAGAAATAAGTTAATATGAAACTGAAAGATTCTCAGACGCTACCTCTTAAAGGCGATCTCTGATGCTTTCCTTTTGCTTTTTAAAAACCGAAATCTGTTGCCCAATATACAATCCCATTAGCCTTATCAGAGTGTGAGCCACCTTCATCTTTGTCCCTTTGGACAAAAAACAAAATATCTGACGCCTGATCAACTGAAAACTCTCATGCTCTCAGCTGGAAGAGAGTGTACCCAGTTTCTGCGGGACTCCTCATATCTAGGGTGGCCATACATCTGCTTTAAAAGTAAAGAGGACACTTATGAAAAATACATGTTGCAGGGATGCATTGATTCCAGTGCAGCCCTGCTCCATGAATTCTGTTAGGCATGGGCGAACAGATCGCGGTTCGTGTTCGGCCGTTCGGTTCAGCCGCGATCGGTTCGTGTGTTTGCGTTCGGCCGTTCGGTTCGGCCGCGTTCGGTTCGTGTGTTCGTGTTCGGTCGTTCGGTCGTACCTCGCGTTCGTGTTCGCCCGTTCGGTTCGGCCGTTCGTGTGTCGGCCGTTCGTGTTCGGTTGTTCGGGCAGGTCGTACGTTCGTGTTCGGCCGTTCGGTTCGTTCGCCATCGGGTTGTGCGTTCGTGTTCGGTCGTTCGGTGTTCGGGTGGTTCGC
>QEPC01004817.1:1000402-1051326 GCA_003113815.1 Sphenodon punctatus | reverse complement strand
CCTCCTGCTCCCTCAGACCCCTCCCCTCACAGACCCCCCCAGCCCTGCCACCTCATCCAGCTCCTCTTCTCTCCTGCTCCCCCAGCAAGCGCAAGCATTTTTTAAATACCAGGGACATCTTGACACCTCATCTAACATGAAATATTGGACCACAGCACATACTTAGCATACTCAATATCTGTCCTGTGCAGCCATCTGTGACTATAAGTGTATGCTCACAGAGAAAACCCCATCAACTTCAGAGTTGCAAGTCAGAGGAATTTTCCCCAGGGAACTCCATTGAAGTCAATGGAACTTTCAATACAGAACATTAGCTCCGCCTTAACTAATGGAGCCACTAGTGTGGCTCCATAATAACTATTTGAATATGAATACACAGTAACAAAGTATTAAGAAGATGAGATATACAATGGAGTTGATTAAGTGGATTTGGACTTCCTCCTATGCCATTTTAGACTGGTTTGTGTAAGCATACAGCACTAAAAGTAAAGGCGGTAAAATGGTCAATGGGTTTATGTTTTTTAAAAAGTGGGGCAGGAGTGACTAATTGTTATACAGTCTTCTTTGGCTGCCATCTGCGTAGAGAGACCTTTATCTAGACTCTGATAGAAGTACTGGAGGCAAAAAGGTTGTAATAGACTGGGTGGTGAGATGTGGGGTAAGTAGTATTATATATGTATCATATTATAGTAGTGCAGGTGGCATCTTGCTCTATCTTATTGTTTGTAAAGCACAAGGTACATCACTGGTGCTATATAAATGCTTATAATAAAATAAAATAAAATAATAATAATAATAATAATAATAATAATAATAATCTCACCAAATATTACCGCATATAACAAACTGGAAAATAGGCAAAATGTTAGGAGGTGCTGTCTCCCTGAATTCTACAAACAGCAGGCTGTGTTCAGATACAGCTAATAAACCTGTGGTCAATTGGTTATATACTAAAACATGTCCTGTGCAGTTTAAGGGGCAGTCTTATCCATGTGTCTGTAGATGCCTTGTGTCAAGCCACTTTATTTTAGACAAATTTACAATTGGATTCTTATCAGAGGTGAGAGAGACCCAAAATCTTAGCAGGAAGCTGGGTCTCACTCCCTTCCCCTCCCCCCTTGGCTACAGACCTGCATGCAGTATGTAGGAGCATGGTCGTAAAGGCAGAGGTCAAGAGGAGCGTGATCCCTCAACTGTCAAGTTTGGAGAGATGCACGTAAACCCATTCCCTCCGGGGTTTTTTTGGTTGGGGAGGGGAGTGTAAAAAGAATTTGTACAATTGGTTTATAGACTAGACCAGTTCCTATCCTTTTTTCACCGCGGTTAGCTTTGTAGGCTTGCATTTTCTATGGTGCTTGCCCACATTACCACGCTGGGGGAAACTTACAAGAAGGAATCTCACGGTGGAAAAACTAACGTGAATCTTGGGAACATGGATGCAAGGTTAAAAGCATCATATTTAATTAATTTATTTATTTAATTTAAACATTTGATAACCCACCCGCTCCTGCCTAGGCAGCCTGGGGAGGTGTACAATATAAAAAATAATATAAATATAATATAAATAAATAAATAAAATTAAAGCACATAAAACTCCAACAGGTCCCTCCCCAAACCCAACCCTCCCACTACCCATCTCCCCAACCAAACGCCTGGCAGTCATATGGTCATATAGGTGATCATATGATGCATCTTGTGTTGTTTTCAATCACAGAACGCAGGGCGCAAAATCCCACCCTGCCATCCATGACTGAAAACACCACAAGATGCGTAACCCCACACCCACGTTCCAAACTTCACATTAGCTTCAAAACTTCACATTCCAAACTTCCCCGCCATAAAATTCCTTCTTGTAAGTTTCTCCTGGCGTGGTAACATGGGCAAGCAGCCTTAGAGCCATTAACAGTCTCCACTCCCAGCTCTCTGTCACAGATAGTCAGGAATAAGACCTATCAGAATAAGACCCCAACTCTGACTACAGCAAACACACTGTGAGGTTGGGTTGGGTTGGGCTCTAACACTAAGGGCGTTTTTAGACGAGACACTTTTAATGTGGTTTTGTAAATGTGCATTTAAATAATGCGCATTTTTTAAAACTGGATTTGGCATCCCCCGATCATCAAAGGGGCTCAAAACTGGTTTGGAATCAGACAAAACCACATTCAAAATGGTTTTGTTTTTACACGATCATGGCAAATGTACATTTAAAATGGTTTAGGTGTTTAAACGAACACTAAACATGCGTGTTTTACACCAATCATGCGCAAAATCTGTCTCATCTAAAAGAAGCCTAAGCCTACCTTGGTAATCCCAGACAGACACCTACTTTTATAACTTTTGTCTACATGAGCTCTGGAGACAAAGTAGTTCAGGTTATATGTTTTTATTGATCCAGCTTCTGTTGGTGAAAGTATGCAAACTTTTGGGCCTAATGGGGCCTTTCCTCAGGAAGCTATGCATGTGGCCCAAAAGCTTGCATACCTGCACCAACAGAAGTTTATTCAATAAAACCATCTGAAAACCTGCATCTCTATCTCTTTGGGACCAATACTGTAAGTGGACTGCCTGAGCTCTGACATCCTCCATGTATAAATACGCATGAAACAGAATACTCCAAATATACCATGGAAATACTCCATGCTCTACAGCTCCTTGGAAGATACCGGAACTGCCTGCTGACTGACAAACCCCCTGTTTCTGGATGATTATGTACTTGCTTGGCCCCCTGTGTATTTACACAAGCTGCCTCTGTCTTAAGACTGACAACAAGTCAAACGTTGGGGAATAAGGCATGTACGTTACATTTATAGACTACACTGCATAACATATATGGTTGAAGGAAAGATGAGTTTGTATTGCGCTGGAGAATTTACTGTCTGAAGTACTTTTCTTTCTACTATTAAGTGGTGTTAATATTATTGGCATTAAAATTCTATGGTGGTAGTCATAAACTAGGGCCCCACTCAGTGCTTAATTTGTTAAAAAAATATGAATGATCGGGGCCCAAGCCTGTTCCAGATGCTAGGCCCCGCACCCCAGAAACCATGCTTCCCAGCCCAGAGCTCATCAAAGCATGGAAATGAATCCTATTCTCCAGCTAGCAACCCAACCACTGGACTAAGCTGCCTCTCTGCAGCTGGATATAAAAATAGGAGTCCTGAGATTTAATCGATATCAGGAATGGGGAAACTCAGGACCAGGGATCAAATGCAGTCCATGGCTAGTTTTTATTTGCCCCGTTTCCAGTTCCTGAATCTAGCTCCAAGGTCCCATTCGTACCCCCATACCCTGAAAGAGTAAGCTCGGGGTAAGGGAGCAGTGATGAGGGCATGCTCCCAAGGTTGGGAGTGGTGCATGGCACCTCTTCATCCTGAGCACCCCTCTTAAGCACCCCCATCCCCAACTTCTATGTAACCCTCAGCGCTTGCAATAAGTTTCAAAGTGGCTCCTGGGAGGGAAAGGGTTCCCCATCTCTGATCTATATGATGGCCAGTGCAGGAGGTGGGGCCAGAAAGTCATTAACGAACACCAAATAAGCCATCCATTTTTTCTGGCTTTTTTTTTTCCAACCCTGTAACGGCCATTATTGACCTTTCCCTAGTTTTTCACTTTTGGGGGCGCACATTCCTACTGGGTAAACTTCCCAAGGCTCAGCCTCTCCTTTAATTTAGCTGGGGCTGAGCCCCAGCAAGTCCCCTCATGCCCCGGGCAGGACTTCGGGTCTTAGCACCCCGAGCTAACTCAGGCTGCCACACCCTGGAGCTCTGGTGTTTGCGCAGACTGCTGCCTGAGGCTGGGAGAGAGACAATGGCAGTGCCCGGCACAGATGCAGGGTCTCTTCCTCCACACTTGGCACCACAGCAGAGCGAGTTTGCAGGGAGCCTGGAGTGGAACGAGGTTTCTCCAGGTGGGGCAAGACAGGAGTCTTCCCCTCCAGGCTGTGGGCAGCACAGGTGAGGCACTGAAGTTGGGTGTTTTTACACACACATTTCTCATTCATGTTTGCTGTTACATCCTGAACTTTCTGCGTGTCTAAATCCCTCAACCAGCTCTTAACATCCAGCTCTTTGTAGAACTACGTAAAACTTCTCCTAGAACCTTTGTGTGTAAAACGTTCTCCTGGTGAACTGCTTTGCTCCAGACAGCTGTGGTCACTTGGTTTCCATGGCAGCCTGTCACATCTACAGCTGCAGCCACTTCAGGCTGCCTTGGGGCAGTGTGTGAGAGAAGATTGCATCCAGAACCTACTTGTGGACTTGTAAACCCAGAAATTTGAAAAATTTGGAATTTAAGGTGTGTGTAAAAATGCCTGTTGTGGCAGAAGGGGGCACTGTGACTAGACACAGGCATGGGCTGAGAACAGACGCTCCCAACCCCCAAAATATGCTACTGTAGGCAGATGCTTATGTTACCTGCCCCCAAGTGCGACATTACCTTCCCCATAAAAAATACTGTCCTTGTCCTACAGGGTTTCCAACAGCCTAGAGTATTTCCACCTGCCTTTTACCAAGGGTTAAATTGCTCGGCAACAGTAATTTGTTGGTTTGTTGTAAAAAAAAAAAAAAAAGTAATGTTTGTCTTCACAGTAAACATGATATTGGACAGATATTTCAGGATTAGACTAGCATTTAAAATAAGTGCAAATATTGTTCCAAAACAACATAATCACAGAGGAGCAAATCTGTCCCAAACTTGATAACTAGCTACCTCAGAAAGAAAGTGCAGACAGGCACCATGCTGATCACAGTACACGCCTCTTGCTGGAAAACAATCTGTCTTGAGCGCCACAAAAGCACACATCAATCCCTAGGCAAACTACAGCAGAGCTAGCTTAAAACATGTACAGAATACATTCATCTCTTCTTTGACAGATTCATCAGGTTGCCCTATTTTGCATCAACCACACAAAATAATATAATAAATAACCCCTTTACACAGCTCCTTGAGGGCACCAGTCATGAACTGGCTTCACTTGGTTCCCAAGGAAAAACTCTTGGTTAAAAGCCTCAGGGATGTCTCTGGGCTGTCCCTGCAGCACTGAGTACTGCTCTCTTCCAGCTGTTCTTGGCTAGAAAGGGAGCATAGTATTGTTGCAGCTGAGTGTAGCCCAGAGTAACCCTGATGTTGCTCTTAATTGCACTGAAGGCCTAATCAGTCAGAGTGAGAATCCAAGAACAGATATGGCTTTGTCTAAACCAGAATTAGTGGATGGCTACCACATCTTAATATTCACAACTGGAGCTGAACATTATTATTAATTATTCACATAGCATTAGCAATACACCTGGTGCTGTAGAAACATGATTAGAGTTAACTCCCTACCCTGAGGGACTTATACAATCAAGAAATGACAAAGGAGGTGAAACAAAGGGAAGGGGAACATAGGGAGAGATGGGTACATTTGTGAAGGTGAGAAGCTGCAGGTGCAAGTAATTAACTTAGTTATGGGGAGAAGGGATGCCAGGCAAGGGAACAGAAGCAGTGACCAGACGGGGGGAGTTAGGAGCTAGGGAAGGCCTGGTAGAAGAGGTAAGTTTTGAAAAGGGATTTGAAGTTTGGGAGGGAGCTGATCCAGTGCATCCAGGCAAGGAATTACAGGCATAGGAGGCCACACAGGAGAAGGTCATGAAACCATTTCTGGTGGGGAGGCTCTCAAATGTCAAAGAAAAGAAGTGGAGGAGAGGCGGAGACTAAGAAAGGCAGGAGGCCACTGGGAGCTGCTGAATTGACAGGTATCTGAGTGGACTAACAAGTGCAAGGCCACCTGGAGTGGGTTGAATGAAGGGGGACAGGGTAATAATAATTATTTTATTTTTATAGTGCTCCCCTGCCTTTAAAAGCCACTCAAGTGCTTTACAATAATCAAAATATAAAATCAATTTAAAACTATTTAAAAAAAGAAGGTAAAGAGGGAGGACAAACTACATTAAGGGGAAACTGGCAGTGGATCCTAAAAGCACCTAGAGAATAAATGGGTTTTCAGGTAAGGAGGGAAGAACTAGGATGGACATCCAGAGGGAGCGAGTTCCACACTAAGGGGCTTGCCACAGCAAAGGCCCAGTTGCCTGCCGACTTAAATGATGGGGAGAGTACCCAAACAGTGGGTGGTTTCTAGGGATGGGCGAACAGAACGCGGTTCGGATGTTCGGTTCGAAACCCGAGTTCGGGTTTGATGGTTTGGTTCAGCCAAGTTCGGGTTGGCCGAACAGTCAAAAATAGCACAACCGAAATTGAACTGAAACCGAAACCTAATTTTTGGCCCTGAAAAGACGTTTTTCCTGCCCCTGAACTCATCCAAGGTCATCTGAACACGACCGAACTGTTCGGTCATTTGAGAGTTCAGTTTGGACGTCTGAACAGACTGAGTTCGGTCCGAATTCCGAACATCTGAACCGCGTGCGCCCATCCCTAGTGGTTTCTGAACACAGATAACCATCAGTGTGAGGCTCCAGGAGCAGGTCATGAATGTAGCCAGGGCCTACACTGTTCAGGGCCCCCAAAACCAGCAACACAATCTTATTAAACTCACTCAGTTGCTCTGTAGGTAGCCAATTCAGAGAATGCAGGGCAAGTGTAATATGAACACGGCTGCCCAAACCAGTAAGTAGATGCACTTCTGCTTTAGGAACAAGCTGCAAGTGATGGATTAGCACCGCTGGCAAGCCAGAGAAAGGGGAGTTACAAAATCAAGTCTTGTAGTAGCAGGGAAGCGCCATAGTCAGCATCACTGGTTCATGAACAGTCACTTGATAGAGCAAGTAAACTTATCTAGGGATCACCTTTTCTCAAACGGCCTCATGGCATTTGCATTATGAAGCTGCATCTACTCAAGCAAACAACTCCTGTAAAGGAATTATTCGTTTTTATTTCTCTAGAGGGGGCAGAATGGTTCTTCCAGCTTTAAAGCTCTACAGGGCTAAGGTTCTTTCCCAATTGCTGTATGGGGCACCAATTTGGGCACCGCTATTGGTTAACAATTTGGAGATTTTCCAGAATAAATTTCTTAGGGCCATTTTATGACCCCAGAAGTATCCCTGTGGGTCCTCTTAAGAGCTGAAATAGGTGCCCAACCAATAGCCTCTATGGTTAAGTGGATCAGTCTGAAATTTTGGCTTCGCCTTAATCTCCATGACCAGGAGAGTTTTTTCTCATTTAATGCTCTCCTTGCCAGGGTTGGGCCCCTGGGAGAGGGACATTGGCCAGGCAAGGTGCATATTAATGGGTGCCCTCCCCCCACCCTGACCCACCACACCACTTACTTACTTCAGTTTCTCATTGAATTAAAATTCCCTGCTGCAGTGCTATGCTGGCCGAGCTGAGAACCAAGTGGCGAGCGCACCACACTTCCAGGTCTACTGCTGTCCATGCGTACACAGTGTTGGCTTCCTCATGGCTTGCTGTATTGCTGTGGAAGGAAGGAAGAGCCTGGAGCTGAGGTCGAGCCTAAGAGGAAGCATGCCATGGAGGCGAGCCTGAGTGCACAGCTGACACAGCCTGAAGGTGAAGTCAGCCGGCAGCGCGGGGCACACCTTACTTTTGGGGACAAATTCTCACTGTCTGTGGTGTGGGCAGCTACTTGTGCCGTCCATGCAGGAGACATAGCAGATGGCAGTTCTTTTTTTTATGAATTCTGCCTCTGGGGGGGCAGAGTTGGCTGAGTCGCTATGGGGAAAGAAACCAAGCTGTTAAAGGATGGCTGGAGTGACTTGAGTTAGATGCTCCCGGGCTTGTAGGCAGGACAGTGCTGCTATAGTTTTGGGCAGCACCCTACAGGGGGACTCAGCAGGAGATGACTTCACTGGACTAGTTGGTGTGAGATCATGCTGCTGCGGGCACGGACTGAATGCTGATATGTTTGAGGGCCCCTTGGGCTCCTAACTATAATATTTGTGTTTTATCCCCCTAGGGAGGGGCATGGGGGTTGGTGTGGGAGGGTTGAGGGTGGGATTGCGTGTGGGCACTGGTAGAAGAATGAGGGCCCAAGGGGTAGGTAGGTTAGAAGCTGAAGGTGGGCACTAGAATGGGGGTCTGAAGGTGGGATTGGGTGGGGTCAAGGTGGTGGGTAGAATGGGTTGAGGGCTGGGGTTGCATATTATTAGAATGGGGGGTCTGAGGGTGGGATTGGATGGGAGGGTAGAATGGGGGTGGGGGGCAGGGATGGATAAGAATGAGGGTCTGGAAGGTGGGATTGGGTGGGAGAGTAGAATGCGGGTGCTGGCCGGGGATGGATAATAGAATGGGGGTCTGGAAGGTGGGATTGGGTGGGAGGGTAGAATGGGGGTCTGAGGGTGGGTACAATAGGGGTCTGGGCATGGGATTGAGTGGGTAGAATGGGGGTGAGGGCCTGGAATTCAGCTAAGATCAGCAAAGATGGTGGTGGTGGCCAAGGAAATTTTGGCATAAGTATCTACAACTGGAAGTCATTTAGTAAATCAGATATATTAATTTTAGGACTACTTAAACACAAAGAAGGATAATGCTGTATGGACCAAAAAGAACAATGTAGTTGTGTAGGTAGGTGAGAATTTTTCTTCTCAAGTATTTAAACTCAGCATTGTTTGAATGAGACCTTCAGGAGGAAATTTGCATCATACATGTGAGAAAACAACAGGATAATTTGAATGTGGGTTGGAAGCAATGGTTTAAGTATTTTGAGAGGCTGAAAATAAAACAAGTTGTGGGTTATCTTTATGTTGCTTCTGAATTTTGGGCATATATTTATCTGGGAAAGGTAGTGGGCTTCTTTTACAGGGTACTCCAGCAGGCCTTATTCAGTCACTCCGATATATCCCTTCAAAGGCCTTTTTCACACAGTCACTCTAACACTGATAAAATGGGTGTTATATTTTATTATACATGTTACTAGGTATTTTGGCTTCGACCGTAAATAAATTCATTCATTCATGTTGCTGGGCACCCATAGAGCACACCTGCAGTCGTGAAACATGTATAGTAAAATGTATCTGTGTCTGTGTGAAAAGGGCCAAAGTCTTCTCAAGGGTAGCTGAGGAGGCTGAACAAAGGCCCTTTTCACACAGACACTCTAACACTGATAAAATAGGTGTTAATTTTATTATACATGTGCAGGGCTGCAGGTGTGCTCTATGGGTGCCCTGCAAAGTGTATAATGCAATGTAACACCCATTTTAGCAGTGTTAGAGTGTCTGTGTGAAAAGGGCCAAAGTTAGCATGATCCATAGCATCCAGAAGCTCATCTTAATGGGTGTTGAACACTCATTAAAAAGTCACTCCCTACACCAATGTACTTGAGTCTAAATGTGGACAAGATGTAACTGTGATGGTGAAACAAATGCACAGGAAGCTAAAAATGACAGTTATAGGAACACAAGATTTTGTATTCCATTTTAGTCTACCTACCCACTTACAGCTTTATCCAAAACTTTTATCTACCAGCTACTTCCAGAGGCAAGGCACTGGGCTAGAAGGGCCGCTACTCTGATGCAGCATTGGTGAGATTGGATGATAATAAATAGTCCAATAAAATGCTAAAGGGAGAAATTTCTGCCGAGCTCCTGGCAGCTAATGTTTGGCTGTGTCTTGAAGCCTAAGGTTTCAGCCCCTTATACAGTTTTATCCTAACTAGTATAGCTGCAGATAATTTATTTCTACAACTCCATAGTTCATTTTTGAGCCCTTCTGTGTTTTTATTGCATTATCTTGTGGCGGGGAGTTCCATAGATTAATTATTCATTGTATTAAAATATCCTTTCAGCAGTTTGAAATTTTCCTCCATACTGCTAACAGTGGAATGTGTGCATAACGTTTCATGAGGTTAAAGTCAATGGACAACCTGGGTACATGTTTGTGCAGTTGGAGGCTAACTCTTTCAATGCCTGTACATTATTTTTACAGCACCACTGTTCGCTGAACCTTTATTGTTTTATATTTTCTCTTGAGATGGACAGCCATAATCAGATTCAATCTGCATTGTGAGGGTGTGACATTTATTTTATTTAATATTATAGTATTTTCAATGTTATTTCTATCCCTTGATCATTCTAAATTCTTGCTTCTTATAGGTTTCTTGAGCAG
Organism: Sphenodon punctatus; assembly: GCA_003113815.1. Classification (NCBI taxonomy): domain Eukaryota; kingdom Metazoa; phylum Chordata; class Lepidosauria; order Sphenodontia; family Sphenodontidae; genus Sphenodon; species Sphenodon punctatus. Next base: position 1,041,273 of record QEPC01004817.1, on the reverse strand, counting down.
GTTAAAAATGATGCCCAAGCCCTTTTCCTAAGAGGCTATAACTAATCTACAACCCAGCACTGTGTATGATCATATTTCAGCTGCTCCTTCTGTTATCACAAACTTGTCTGCAGTTATCTGCTGTCGTATTGCTGAGGAGTTAGATGTTTTAAGTTGTATTTGCTTTGCTTGCTGTCTGTGTGTGTTTGCGTGCACTGCTCTGCTCCCCCACCCCCGACTCCTAGGCATGCAGAGGCCATTTTGTGGGCCCAACTGGGCATGACTGCTCTTGTTTAAAATGATCCCTTTGCTGTTTTCCACACTAATTGTCGGTGGTTTCAAATTTTTAGGGGGGCAGGGGGATTGGGTGGAAAGGCCAAGGGTTTCTTTGCTTGGATTTTCCTGCATTTTAAAATGGTTCCTTTCCACTTTTTGCAGTGTGTTGGGATGTGGCTTTTCTGTAAGAATGCCATGCCATGCCATGCCACATATTAAGGTGTGCATTTTAGGACTTCACATACTATTGTTTGGTTTGGGCCTGTATTTTCCATACAGTTTGCTTGTGGGCTATGCTGCCTGTCTATTTCAGATGCCCTGTTTCTCTGTCATACTTAACAGCTGTATGTGTGTTTCTCCTCTTTATCTTCTTCCCTGAGACTGTATAATCTCATATTAATTTTAAAATTCTGGTTGGCTCCATCTACAATTGGTCAGGCTCTGCCTACCATTGGCTCCGCCTACAGATGACCCTGTCCTGCACCCCACCAGCCACCACTGGCATTGGCCAAATGCGTTCCACTCTAGGCTTTTCGAGGAAATACCTTCTCTCAATGAATTATGCCAGGGCTCTGAGTTTAGTTAGATGCTGAATTAAGTATCAAAGGGTTGCTGAGATTTATAATTGTTTTGTTCCTGATCATGGGGGACTTCTTATTTTTCTACATTGTTTGTTTTGAGCCACAGATGTGCTTTCACCCTAGCTAAATTCAACCGTTGTCCTCTGCAGTTGGCAAAGGGTAGAGGGTAGATTGGCAAAGGTCCCACATGATCAAAGGTTGTGACTTTTTTGACAGAAAGAGGTTGTGGAATCGTTGGCACATGTTATACTTGATTGCCAACTTCACCCAAACCTACGGTCTAAATTTCTTGATCAAAGAATTTCCAATATGAAACCATGCAGCCAGCAGAAAGCTCTTGTGTGCCTCTTAGAAGATTCAGATACTGCTATTACTTTAACTGTAGCAAAGTTTTGTGTGGCAGCATTCAGATTTTCTCCTATATCAGGGGTTCTCCTGGTTTTCTCTAGCCCTGTAGTAGAGCTAAGTTTCAGGAGTCAAGTGTGTCTGCGTTCAACTTCTGTGTAAGAGCAAAGACATTTCTTTGGGCAGTGAATCCTTAGTGTTTTGTTTTAATTTTGTTTTGAATTTTGTGCGTAAACTTTATCCTTTAACTTATTAATATATTTGTTATGTATCGTATAATTTTGTGTCAGCCTTTGGCTACCACAATAAACTTCAATTGAAGTTCAAATCAAGTCTTGTGGTCACCAGGGAATGGGTCACTGGCCCTTTTTACATGAGACACTCCCACACATGGACACTCATCATTCATGTGGGGGAGCATGTCATGTAAATGTGTGGCTGTGTGTGCTCCCATGACCCACGCATCTGCCTACCCCCCATAACCTAGCTCAACCGTAACTTAGCATTACCAAAACCCCTTCCCCCCCCCCCCCCCCCCCCCCAATGCGTGGAGCAACCAGGAAGGTGGTTCTATTTATGGAGATCCCTGAAATCAAATGTCAGGCAGCCTGCTGGATGTGTGAGCATCCCTTGAGCATCTAATAGGGTGCCCAAAATTGTGGAGATTACTCACAAGTAGAAAATATGCTACTTTTTTCTGCTCTAGTATCCTCCCAATGATCACTTGGAAGATGCCAAGCAGAAGCGTGGGAAGGTAGCACACTGCCCCAGGGCCCTGCAAAGCACACATGTTTGTATTGAACTTTGAAAAAATCTAACTGTATTTATCTTACCAGATGTCACATAAAATGTTTTTATAATCTGAAATCCTACATAAAATGTTTTTATAATCTGAAATCCTCTGTATAAGTCCTTTACCTGTTCTGTATGCACAGCTCCCATTACAAATACTGGGAATTACAGTCTTACAGTCCTCTTGAAAACGTAACCCCAGTAACCAGTGAAAACTTCAAGCATTCTCTGCTTTGCCTCAGACACAGAGTTTCCCTGCACAGTAACCAATGGATGACTAAAAGACAAGAAAAATGAGCTAGATAGCAGGTTGGCTACAGACAGACTGTGGGGTCAGTTTTTATTCTCAGTTATGCTGGGTCGGTCACCTCTGTTAAAGTCAATTAGCACAAATAAGAGCATGGTTTGGCCTTAAGATAGCTCCTATAGACAGCAGTCATTATATTTGGGAGTTATCAAGTCAAGGATTAAGGGATGGTTTTAACCTGGCAACACCTCAAACAGAGTGATACATTCTTATTTTCAAGGAATAAAGCGAGTTCTCAGAACATCACATTTAAAGCAGTTTGACACCACCTGGCAACGTCGAGTCATCAAAGTCATCTATAAGATCCAGATAGCTTAGGTTAAAATGGAAATACACTGAAAAATATCAATGGCCATTATATGAACAGGGCAGGGACTTGTATTTGAGAATGTGGCTTGGCAGGAAGAGAGCTCAGGAAATGCAGAAGGGAATGAATCTGTCAGATTCATTCTTCTTCTAGGCCTGCTACTAATATAGTGCATATACTGTATTGCGGGAGAAGCGGAGTGGCATTGCTCCATTCGCATCTGTGACCCACTTTCTGCTCAGGATTGTAGCTGAATTTCAGTTTTGTATGCTGGAGAAGTTTGGTGCTTAGCAGTTAAATGAAAGCTAGGAACAACGAGGAGATTAAAAGTGCATCCAGTAGAACTAGCAGCTGTCTGGGCCTCTTCGCAGCCTTATTGTGTTTGGTTTCACATTAATGCTATGACAGTGAATAAGACAAACAGCTGAGTCCTCAGATGCTCTGTTTCCTTGTTTTGGGTTTTGCTGCATACCCCCCCCCCCTTTTCTTTGTCTGTCAAACCAGGGTCTCCGTAGGCTCAAAGGATGTCATCGTGGTCTACTATGCTTTTGAAACACACATTGTATCTCCTCAGAGGAAGGACTGTGGCCAAGTTTTAACTTGGATCACACAGCTCAAAGCAGAAGACATCTTAAATAACTTTACCAGGAGCTAATAAAAACTGCTAGTTTATTAGAGATGATCTCAAAAAAAACTGGAGCAGACAAATAGACACCTGGGATTCAAGACAAATATGCAAGCATCCTTATTTTATACACTCCCCAGTGCAGTAGATCACTTCAACTTGGCAATGAAAAATGGTAATAGCAACATTTTAAGGATGTCCTTTAGATTACCTTAATCGGTGATTTAGAACAGACACATTCCTCTTACATTGGCCTACCTAAAGTTTGGCAGTCTCCTCTCTTTTCTCCTGACAAGTCTGGTAATGCTTTGGCCTCAGTTTGTGAGTATATGAGGAGATTCAGGAGTACTGCACGTCATGCACATTCTTTAAGATGAAGCAGCATTATAGGCAGAAAGGAGTTTGTGTTCCATCAGAATGTTTGCTGCCAGTAAATCCACAATCCTTTAGCAATTTATGGTATTAGCAACTTTGGCTGGACTCAGCATCTCTCTGCTAGCGTGTGTTTGCATTGACCATCATTTGAGAATACAGCTAATTATATTCAAATTAGTTTGGGGTATTTAGTTGTCCTCCACAGGGTTGGCCTTTGAATTTGCAAGGACCAGGGAGAAGATAAGATGCAGGGGTCCACCCCCTCCCTACCTGCTCCTTTCCCACTGCCTCACCCCCTTGAGGGCACCCATTGTGGGGCTCCAGAGGTAGTCCTGTTTGGGGTCTCACAAAGAGAGTGGGGACCCTACACCCTGCCTTGGTGAAACAGGAGCTACTGCAGAGCCCCCTGGAATGGTTATGTTTATTGGATTGTTTGATATGAAAAAGTCCTTTGATGTTTAGCAAGCCAGAATACATTAATTATGCATCTCTCTCTCTCATCATTAGTTCCTATGATAAAAGGCTCAGTGTTTTTAATTTTCTGGGTACAGGTGGCTTCTCAGGTAGAAATGTGTTACCTCCATAGGGCTTCAGTAGGATTTCTCTGGAGTAAATGGTTTGTGGATTGTGGACATTGATGCTAGTAAACAGCAACATAAATTATGACTATCAGTAACGTAAAACAATTTTTTAAAAAAGCTGCTGCCATATAATTATTTTTTACTGGCTTTCAATAATATAGACATTTTCTAATTGGCAACTCTGGTATGGAGTCTATATTAACTGGGACTGAATTAATTCAGGGACTTGATATTCAATTCAATATTTACTGTTTCCAGCACAAGGCTATTCCAAAACACATACAACACATAAGTATCAGCCTCACAGGGGACAACGAAGGCCCCAATTGGGGTTATAGTATGACAAATACATAAAATTGACAACTGAAACCACCCACGAATGAGTTGGGGAGAAGACAAAGCCTCCCTGTAGGGCCTAAGAATAGTCTAGGTCTCTTGAATTTTAAGCCTTTCCACTAAAGTTAAAAGCAAGCAACCACTTTCGATACGTCTGGATCTATAGCCTTCACTAGCATTATCAGTTTATTACTTTCAGAAAGATGGATACTGTTGAATAAGGGGTCTATCCAAACCTGCCTAAGGTTATAAAAAATAGGGCACCGAAAAAACAAATGATCCAGAGTCTCAACTTCGCCTAAGGGACAGGTACAAATTCTGTCATCATATGGGATCCGCTGTCGTCTCCCCATAACTACGGCAGCCTCAAAGAGATTAAATCGTAGGAGAGTCACCATCCTTCTTAATTTAGGGTTTGAAATTTGTTGTAGGTACGGTTCAAGGGTGCAGGCCTTCTTTACCTGCCAATAAAGAGGCGCTATCTTACGTTTCTGGCTTAACGTCATCTCTTGATTCAAGGCCCACTCCCGCACTCTCTGTCCAATTTCTGCCTTTTTTATAAAGGAGGCCTTACAATCAAGGGGAAAAGCGAAGGTTAAGAGCAGTTTTTTAATTGCTCTCCACCATTTGAAATCAATAGGCCGTTGGTGCAACATCTGCTCCTTAAGGCACTGAGACACCAAGGAGTCTGGGTCTCTACGGCATAATCCATGCCAAAAATAAAGGGCTCTCAGTTTAGCATGAGTTTCCACAGATAGTGACCCCATTTCTAGGCAAAGCATGACCAAGGGTGTCGATCTTGGGGCTCTCAAAATAGTTCGAAGAAAATAATTAAGGGGTAGCTCCAGTCTACTAGAATAGCTGTAGAAGGTAACTTCAGCTCCATAAAGGAGTTGAGGGAGGGCTTGGGCTGAAAAAATATTTATAATTTGTTCAACCGGAGCTGAAGGGGAAGCATTAAAAAGTTTAAAGACCCCCTGCTGCCAATTGCTTGGCTTTAGCAATCCAAAACTCCCTATTGGCCTGTCAAGACAGGGAGACTGAAAAGACCAGACCTAAGTACGTATATCTAAAGTCTGTTCTATTTCCTGTTGGCCCAGAGTCCATTGATATTTGATGTGAGGAGCACCAAATTAGATAGTTTTTGATTTTTGAATATTAATCTGTAAATAATTATGTTGAGAAAAAAGGTTCAGAGAATCCAGACATTGCTCGAGGTCTTGTTTAGGTTGAGAAACAAGAACAATATCGTCAGCAAATAGCAATATCGAAATAGGCCTATTCCTGACCTTCAGAGGAGTGGTGTGGCGGGCCTCAATCAAATGAACAACCCCATTAATAAAAAGATTAAATAAAAGGGGGGCAAGGAGGCATCCCTGCCTAACTTCTCGATTAATCAAAAATGGGCTGGTCGTTCTACCCTCTGGGCCCACCCTCACTGCTGCTGTATTGTCTCTATGAAGGCACTTAACTAGGGCCAGTAAGTGTGGATCAATCTCCAGGCTAAATAACTTAGCCCAGAGGCGTTCTCTCGGTATAGAATCGAATGCCTTGACTAGGTCGATAAATGCTACAAATAGCTTTTCCTTCTTAAACTGGACATATTTCTCAACCAAGTGTGATAGGATGAAACAATTATCGAATGTAGACCTCCCTGACTGGAATCCCTCTTGCTCCTCAGCTATTAACGCCTTAGTCTGAGTCCACTCCATTAGAGCAGTAAGTATGACTCTAGAGTATAATTTACCCAATACCGATAAAAGACTAATAGGTCTATAAAAAGCAGGGTCTAAAGGGTCTCCCTTCCTGAATATGGGTATTATTCAGGTCCAGGAGCTCAGGATAATTCAAGTGGAATTTACAGCCATAAATTTTTTGGCTAAAACAGGAATCCACCAGCCAGGATTGTCCTTGAACAATTCTGGCTGAATGGCATCCACTCCAGGAGCCTTACCACAATGAAGTTTATTAATATATTCAAGTACATGGGTTTCCCTTACTAGCAGGGGGAATACATCCAAGATGGTTGAATTGCAGGGGGGATCCATACACTCCTTGGTCCGTTCAAGAGACGACCCCTGATATAAATCCTCATAGAAGGCAAGGCAGCGACCATCTTCAATCCGAGAGAACCCAGTGGCCCTCCTTGTCCCGTACCAGGAATTCAGCCTCCAATATTTGGATGAATCTCTCATCCTAATCGCAACTTCCAGTTCTGCCCAAATCTGAGATAGCTTATTAAGCCTCTTGGTCCCTAAAAGTTTGAAGTATTTTTTCCTTTTGAACACATAAAGTACCCAGTCGGAGTGCAGATGGAATCGATTCCAGGCTTGTCTAGATCTAAGAAAAGCGGCCTTGGAGGCTCTGCACTCCTGTTCGTACCAGATGTTGTTAGAATGGTTTCTGTGCCTGTAGAGTGCGTGTCTTTCTAGTTATAACCAGGAAATGATAGTCCAAAACACTCTGGAAATGGGCGTATACCTCGACATGTTCATTAGCTGTTAGGAGAAAATCGCACATGGCCAGTAGGTCAGGGGTATATAGCAGGGAGGACACCTGCAGAGAGACAGTGGTTGTCCATTTTACTGGGAGATGTACCAAAAAAGCAGGTGGGTCTAGCGACCTCAATTCCACTTTGGGAATGGGGGCAGCCAATTCTAGTTGAAGGGGGAAATGGTTCCCTTCAGGTCTTAGTAGAATTTTAAAATCCTTAACAAGCGGAAAATCCAAAATGTGGACAATAATGTAGTTGACACTGGCCCCAAGAACAGAATCAAAAGTAACATGGTCAAAGGGGTCAGAAGATGTCCTGCCGTTCACAATCAATAGGCCCTGCTCTTGGATGAATTGTAATAGCCTCTCTCCATGGCTATTAGAAGAGGGGTCCATAGAGGCCCGAGCAGGGATCTTCAAGAACTCATTTAAATAAGAGTCTTCAAATTCCTCAGATCGATTCCCCAAACGGGCATTAAAATCACCCATAATAATTGTGGGGTAGGCGCTGGAGCTGCGGCGGTGGATCACACCTGTTTGGACACAGAGCTGCGAGGGGTGGAGCGAACGGCAGGACCCTTCCCCAGATGTTTAAACATTGCCTGGGACCGGGTCAGCGCGCCTAAGGGCTACTTGTGCGCATGGCCTTAGGCGCCGGCGGGGCCACCTCTCTAGCCCCTAGCCACCTATTGGTAAAACTTATTCTTGAGTAACCTAACCCGTACTCAGTCTCAGCCCCCCTCCTCAATTTCCCCCCTTTGGAGTGGAATCTTCCTGGACCATTCTGCAATTGCGGTACTGGAGTTATAGACACTTAGTGGGCCCTGTTCCCTTCTGGAATTATTTTGTCTGTGGTACTCTGGGGGTCGAATGGTATATTTTCCCCCTTGGATGGCACAAGTTTCAAGCTGATACCTTGAGTCACCTTGGGGCTCTACTTATTAGAGTGCTTGGGCCATCCAGGGATACTCGACAATCTTAAGCTGTGAACACGCCATCTCCCCTAACCTGGTCAGAGTGGCCTTATATATTGTTTTTGAATTCCAACTCTGGTCATTATGGAACTAAGATCATATGCTTCTAAACATGCCCCTAGTTTAGCCAAAGAAATCGAACTTGCCGAGGAAACTAATAGAGCACTTAAATCTACAAGTTTCACCCAGGCCAAATTGATCCATTTTTTTTCACCCTCTCTCTCCCTGCAGCAGCAGGTTTCTTGTCATAATACTCTCCCTCCTCCTGCTGGTCAAACTCAGATGCCCACTTCCTCTATTCCTGATTCTGGTCTCGACCTTCCCCCCTATTATAACCGATATACAATTCTCCTTGAGATCCTTCCATAGAATAGTGGAAGAGTTAACTGTTAGACAAGAAATAGATTTTGATACTCGTTTTAAGGAGCTCGATGAAAGGATTACTCAGCTTTATGATATGCTCTTTTCCATGAAAGTTTTGGTGGGAGGCTTATGTTTGGAGTTTAGCAAGGTTACTCTAAACCCTTGCCGTCCCACTTTTGAGACACAGGAAGGAGGTGACGTTAGCACACAAACTGAGGTCTTATCTCTACATGTGAATGGTCGCCCTGTAGATAGAGCTACCTTACCTGTTCCTATAATTAAAGAGGCTACCCTTCGGCATTGTAACATCTTCGAGTCGGGGAAATTGGCCGTGCTCTCACCTGCAAAACATGTTATCTCCCCGAGGCCACCGCGGGGAACTTTTTGTAGTAATACAGCCTCGAGTAGGACAAAGCAGGCTATTACTAAACCTATTTTTAAGCCTAAGCCCGGTGGGCCTACCACTCCCAAAATTTGACCCCAGGAGACTCCAGTCCGTTGGGCACCAGCCATACTTCTGTTTATGAGTAAAAAGAGGACTTACAGATTTTTGAGAGCCTCAACTTGGGATATGGCTCAGTTCCTGGAGCTTATACGCTGGACTATGGGGCTTGTCATAGATCCTCAAGATGTGCATTCCATCTTCCCTTTTCTCGATAGGGGACACTTTTAAAGATATGAACTAGTGTTTGCGAACCAGTCGATTGTCTCTTCCTTCTGGGCAGCTAGGAGTTCTCTGAAAGCCACAGGGATGTACATTAAGAGAGCTGAAAATTCCATGGCTCATGCCTTTCTCCAGTCCTCTCATGTTAGCCCCCTTGACTCAGTTATCCATCCTAGTCATCTACCAAGTCCAAGATCTTGGTCCCCTCACGATGAGCTAGAGTTCCCCGCAGGGTGGGAAACTTTCGATGTTACAGGATTCAGAGACAACCAGAGTTCCTTCCAATTCTCTTACTACAGGTCCAGGATTGAGTCGGCTACTCTGGAAGAGAATTTGATATCCATCCCGGCCCGTGTTAGTGACAAGCCTGTCTGTGACCAATCTGATACTGAAGTCCCCCCTTTGTGTCGTAATCCCTTCCGGCCAGATATTATTATTATTATTTATTATTAACAAACATTTATATAGCGCCAGCAGTGTACCTGGCACTTTACAAAGTAATAAAATAGACACGGTCCCTGCCCCTAGGGCTTACAATCTGAGAGACAGGAGCTGGGGGAGAGACATAGGAAGGGGAACAGAGGGAGAGACAAGGGGTCTAGCATTCATGAAGATGCGAGGTCTCAAGTGCACGTACTATGGTATTTCAAAAGTCGCTGCTGCCTCAACGTGAGCCGAATGTCCCTGTGCCTTGCTCCATCTGTCCTTTGTCTCCCCACAGCTGGGACCCCCACCCTATCACATGACAGTGGGATTCTGCTAATCTGTGCTGCCTTTCCTGGAACATCGAGTGCTTAAGATCAAAACTGGAGGATCGAGACTGGTTGGAATTTTTGAGTGCTTATGACGTCATCTGCCTCCAAGAAACTTGGCTAGCGCAGGGTGCGGAGGGTTCACTTCATTTTCATTCTGGGCATGAAAGAGACAGTGAAGGGTCATTTTTCTGCAGGAACTATTACTTTGCTAGCGTCAAGGGTTTTAACATTAGGCATATTCAAGTACAGCTCCCCAATTGCCTGGTTCTCCAGGTTATAAGTCCAGACTTCGACCCTCTGCTTATTAATGCGACTTAATAATAAAACAATAATAATGTCTTATCATTCTTTTTAAAGAAGACAAAAAGAAAAATTCCCAGGAGAGTGAAACAGTCAGTTTGGGAGGGCCTTTTGTACAGCAGTCAAAGTCTCCCATTTTCTGTACACCCAAGGCTCATGTTCTTTTGGTAATCATCCAATAACATTAAATTTATTCCATAACAACAGCAACTCATGTCATACAAATCCAATGAAGTCATTCTTACACAACATCATTTGTCTTTGCTGTTATGTTTACCATAGGCAATGGAATTCATTTTTATGAGTAACTTTTCTGGAAAAAACATATAGCAAATTAATTTTAAAACACTTTTTTGTAACCAGAGATAAATTCAAGGTAACTCTTTTAGACTTCCTTCTTTATAACCCTGCCTTTAAAATAATGATTAAATTGTTTTCTGTTCCATTTTCATCAAATGAGAATCTTTTATGGTGTCTGGCAACTGTGGGGGATTGGATGAGGGTGAGCTGCCTGAGACAGAATCCTGACAAGATGGAGGTGATGCTGGTAGGTGGAGCAGTGGAGTTCGTGACTTCCATCATTGATGGGGTTTGCCCTACCCTGGTCCCCCAGGTCTGGAGTCTGGTGCTGCTACTTGATTCATGGCTTCACCTGGTTGCTCAAGTGGCAGCAATGGTGAGGAGCACCTTTTGTCAATTACATCTTATATGTTGGCTCCAACTGTGTATCTCAGACTCCAACCTGGCCACCATCATCCATGCCTTTATCACCTCAAGACTGGACTGCTGTAACACGCTGTACGTGAGGCTATGCTTGGTGACTGTTTGGAGACTACAGCTGCTGCAGAACGTGGTGGCCCATCTCACGGGGATGGGACACCGAAAGCACACAACACCTGTTCTTGTTACCTGCCTCAAGGCTGTGGAACCCCCTCCCGGTGGAGGTTTGTCTGTTCCGAGACCTCCCCCTCCTTCTGTAGACAGCGTAAGACCTGGCTATTACGCCAAGCTTTTGGTGAGGGAGACGGGTAGTGGGTGGAGGGGATTAGGTTGTGAGGGAAGGGTGTCTTTTAGCTCCACTGATTGTATTTATTTATTTATGATGAATGGTGTGAATTTTATATTAGGTTTATATTTATGCTTTATGTTTATATATAAACATTTTGTGTAAACAAAAAATTTAAAAACAAATAAAAAATGTTAACATAAATATTTTCCTGCAGATACTTTTTTCCTGTCAAGTATCTGACACACTTCAGTTCCCTCAACTACCCACTTTTATGAATTTCTTGTCTCCCATACATGTCAGTCAACTATGTCAATAATGAGATGCAAATGTTCACTCTGAACGGTAGTAGATCCAGACATTGCCAGTTAAGAGAGATACTAAAAATCAACAGGACAGGAAACAACCAGATCTTTCTTATTATATCCATTATTTATATAGTAATAAATGGTACACAAATTAATTTTATGATAAGAGATATGGCTCAATAGTGGGCATTTTCAAAGATGCTACCCCACATGGCCGCCCACGAGCCACAGATCGTTGACCGCCTGTGTGAAAGTGAAGTGGCCAGAGGCATGCTCCCATGAGCTAGAGACTACCCACTCATGACCATGCATAGAGCACTCCCAGAGTGCTCCGTGTGAGGCCAGTCAAACATATGGGGACTGATTCGGTGGCAGGGATAGCCACTCTGGGAGCTGCCTGTTTGAAGTGCTTCCCACTCTACTTGAGTGGGTGATCTGCAGCAGTGCCACTCAGCTACCACGACTGCCCCTCTCTCCATTGCTCTGCTCACTTAAAAACACCCATTGCCATTGTAGCAGGGTGATAGACTCTCACAGCTGGAGTTTCAAATTGTTATTTCAGCCACAATCCTGAGGTAAGTCTTTTTTTCTAAGGCCACATCTGGCCATTTACATGTGGTCTTCACCTCCCCTTTAGCCAGTCAGTGCAGTATCTTTTTAAGGTGTTCCTCAGTTTGGGGCTCTCCATGCCTGTTTGTATAGTTCTTTAGAGTCCTCTTTTTGGGGTACAACCGTGGATAGTCCACACCTACAGGGCCTGTTAGTAGCGATACAATAAGACTCCCTTAAAAAATTTAATTAAAAAAAAACCCCACCCTCACTCCTAACCCCGCCTCCCAAATGTTTTGCCAGAGTTTTATACTAACTCTGGACTATACTCAGACTCTGATGGACACCCAGGTTGCAACTGCTACTCTTGTCCATATAATGGGGGCTTGATTGCTGTCCCAATGTTTTGGAAGACCCTCCCCCTGGAGGTCCATCCGAGTCTGGGCATCTTTCAGAGGTGGTGTAAAACTTTTCTTTTTAGTAAATCATTTGGCAGGCAGGAATAGGGGCTAGGGGGGAGGCTGTTGGGGAATTGGGGTTGGAGTGTATAGGAATCTATAGTGAATTGCATTTTATGTGTTTTGTAAGCCACCCTGAGCCTTTGGGGAAGGGCAGGGTAAAAATGTCAATAAAAAATAAAAATAAATACAAATAAACTGGGGAAGCAACCAAAAATGTTTCCCTGCAGACCCTTGTTGTACAGACAAAATTGGTTGGTGCTAACCATAAGAGCATGCTCCTGACTGACCGAAGGGGCTAAAGTGGAGTATGGAAGGAAAAGTGGTCTCATATGTGGGGCCCAAGCTATTTATGGTTTTAAAGGTCAAAGTCAAGTTCAACATGTTGAATTGTTCCTAGAAGGCTAGAGCCAGTGCAGATTGTAGAGGATCGTAATGTGCTCACAGCAGCCCACCCCCGAAAGAATCTGGGCTGCCACCTTCTGCACCAGCTTCCAAACTGTCACCAAGGGTATGTTAAGTCGTGGGTTAGCCCTCTTGTTTCCCACTCCTAACGGCCATGGGGTTGCGCACCATCTTTGCCTGAAGTATATCCCAAACCCATGGCCACCCGCGGCATCAGATTGTATCTGGAGCTCCGCTTCCAAAAGGAGTCGCTGCCACCAGGAACTCACCCCGTTATAGCCCTGGAGGAAGGCCTCCCAGGTTGCCAAATCCTCCCGCATCACCCTTGTCACCTGGGCATGATGGTGCGGGGGACGGTCGCTCCCTATGTGCGCGTATAATCGGGACATGAACGCCCTCCCTGGTGCGATGACCCGGCATGCGAAATTCAGGCTACCCACGAGGGACTGCAGCTGCTTGACCATTATCTTAGGGGCTGCCATTATTGCCGCTATCATCTCTCTGAGGGCTCGAAGCTTATCCTCTGGCAATCGGGATAGGGAGCATATGGTGTCCAACTCCATGCCCAGGTAGGTAAACCTAGTCGTTGGGCCTTCGATTTTTTCTGGCACCAACGGAAAGAGGGTGAGAACGCAAATTTGCTGGTGGTAGACCGAATTGTCGCACTCTTGATGGGAGGATGGTAGGCTGAGTTCAGGCCAATGGGTAAAAGCTGAAGGGGTTAGCATAGCATAGGGTAGCGACATCTCCCTAAGAGATGGGCATAAGCCATACATAGCCGCTCAGTGCGGCCCACTGTATGGCCAGCCCAAGGGTGGGAGGCGAACGGCCAAACCTGATGGGAGGACCATGTACCAAACAGTAGGTTACGGTGTCCTCACCCTTGTTGTTGTTTAAACCCCCGCCCCCAGAGGGCGAAAGGGGGTAGGTGCGAACAACACGCTCTGGCCTGGGGAACCCGGTGATCTGGGTAGGTTGTAAGTTAAAGAAGTTGGTTAGGTAGGGCGCAGGAGGTTCCCCCAGGCTTAATTGAAAGACGTGAGAAGAAGGGCGCCGGACAAACAGGATAGCGCCTGGTACAGGATGGGAAGCTCCTGTGGGGGCAGTTAACAGTTAGGAACAAGTAATAGTTAGGACCCCAGTTATACAGGGAAGTGGGAGGGCTACCCCGTCCTTCTTTTTTGGATATTAATAAAGAGTGCGGCCGTTCAAACCCATATATGGTGTCCTCATCTTCCTTGGGGGGTGCGTCGACAATAGTACTTCTAGTCTTAACATCTATGAATTGACACCATTTAAAGATATAGGAATAGCTTATTGAATAAAGTCAATGCTCTATGTAATATGGCTTCCTTTCTGGCAGCACTCAGACTAGATCCTTCAGAGAAACTCCCATACCATACTACAGCTAATGAACAACTAGTGGGAAATTTGCTTAAGACGTGAAAGGAAATATTGGATGCTAGGTTTTTTTTTGGTGCTCTGCTTTACACAGAGTATTCTGTAGTATATGCATGCTTTTTATATGAGCATTAAGGAACACAGCAAATATCTGTCATGCAGGATACTTGATAGTTTGTACCACTCAAGTCGTCATACTTCTTCACAAGCATTCTGTTTTGTGGGAATGTTTCCTGTTTGAGTAGTAAGGGGAATGCTGATGTAATAGATATTTGCAATGCTATCTAACTTCCAAGCTGGAATTTTGTTCTTCTAAAGAGTTTAGTCAAAAGAGGTTGTCAGGGTTTTGGCTAGTTCTTCAAAACGTTCCCGTTTTCACTTTGCAATGCTTGGGTTTTTGCCAGCTTTAGATGGAGGCAGCCATTTTCTATCCAAATAAACCTTCAGAATATTGTTGTGTCTTAGTCAGGGAATTTCTTTTGTGTCTGGGGAAAATTAGTTAGAGTTGGGTGTCACTAATGTACGGTTGGTAGGGGAGACAAAGAAACCTCTGAAGATAAAACTATGCCAAAGTTTAAGTAGTTTTATACTATTGTTGCTTTCTTCTAAGATAATTTTCTGACCCAGATCCTCTCCCTCTTCTCTTCCCCCTTTGTGTTGTTCAGGCAACAGAAAGGGGGCAGAACTTAGGCTCATTTATTCCAATGGAGATTCTCCTGGCATTAGAATCTCCTGTAGGCACCAAGTCAGCATAGTCATCTCTTTTCTTATACTCTCCCCCTTGGAACTATCTGACTAGAAGGAATTCAGGGAGTGGGAACTGGACATTGAGAGCAGCCCTAGGCCAGGGCAGACACAAAACTAGTCAAAAATCAGGAAGCTAGATGCTCCCATTGTTTCTGTTAAAGAGAGGGAGAGAACAATTATCAGCCCAGGCAAATATGTAACCACCTAGTGATCTGCATACTACATTATCAACCTAGGCGGCTCCAGTTCCATAAGACAAAAGGAAAATCGAGGACAAGATACATAGTGCAGGGATCTTTTAAACATACAGTGAATGTAAGATTTGTCTGATCAATGTAAATTAAATTTTATAAATATAGTCAATTTAATATGATATAAGCAGAATTCCTGTGACCACTTTAATAAAATCATTGGCACCAGAGTACGATTTTCCAGTGGGAACCCTATTTCTGGAACTGGGATCTTCTCCGTGCTGAAGGGTTATAATCTAGATCAAAGCCAAGTTCTCACCACTATCACTCACAGGGCCTTTAGCTGGAAAACTATGCATTCGTTTATTCTGCCAACTGGTCGCACATTCTTTCTGAAAATACAGGCAATCCACAAGCCAATCTGTCCTAAAAATCTTTAAGAATATTTGATGCACTTTAATCTTCCACTTCAAGTATTTTAATCCGACCTTTACATATTCTTTAGAATTTAAGATTGGAAACAGGTGTTCAGCAATTTTGTTTGTTTTATTCTGTTTGCTGAAGAAAGTTAGGCTCTGTGGAACATACCATCTTCAGACAATAATTCACACTTTTGCATGTAATGTGCAGTTTTGTGAAGGAAGTATTTAAGTATTCCAAAACAAGAATGGTTTTGACTTATAATAAAAGAGCACAACGTAAGTAGGTTATGAGGGAAAACACAAATACTGTACATAACATAGCTGTGAAATTACTTGACAGCAATTACATTTATCCTATCTATTCTGGTTGGCCACTACACTCCCATCCAGGAGCTCCACTCCTCCGCCACTACCCTTGCCTGCTCATGACTCCACTGCTCCTTGAAACATATTCACCCCTTCTCCCCAGCTGCCCCCCATGCCTGGAACTCCTTTCCTTAATACATTTGTTCTGGTCCCTCCCTCCTAACCTTCAAATCCCCCCATAAAACCTAGCTCTTCCATTAGGCTTTCCCTAGCTCCTTATTCCCTTAGTCTGCTCCCTAATTTACTCAGTGTCCCCTTCTTCCCTGTAACTCAGCAGGGACACAGTCTATAATTAACACTTGTTAAGCTCCAGGCACATTGCTGGCACTATATACATACTTAATAATCCTTTCCCCAATCTGACAAGCCAATAAAGCTGCAAGGACAGAGTAGCATGATTGTCTACCAGAAAGAGGCAAATCAGAATCACTAGACACAAAAAGGGATAAAAATAATTCCTTCTTCCGCAGAAATTTTCCACTACAATCAGTTATACACGACATTCTTGTATTGAATGTGCTGACACTATCCTGTTGAATATTCCCTCCTCCCAGATAAGCACAAAGAGTTCATCTAATAGGCATCAGTATAAAGCAGACATATCTTATGGAAAAGCCTGATGGAATCTTGTTAATTTGACCACACTGGAACAATACCGCTTTAATTTAGAGAAGAATTTAAAATGCACTTTTGCTCCAACCTTGTGAAAGTATTAGTAATACAGTTGCCAATGAAATGTTGCAATCTAAATTGTCATTTTGAAAATTTAGCAAAATTTAATTTTGGGCAAAATTGGAGTGCAAGAGAGCCTAGGCAATTGGCAAACAGTGTATCAACTATTTCTCCAGTGACTAAGTTAAAGAGAAAAATAAGTTTTTCAACACCACTTATATCTAGTTCTACTTGAGGAACACTCACCAAATTTTCCTGTTTACTTTCTGAACAGCCCTATTATCATCATCCTAATCAACAACTTTTTATATTAAAAATCACAAGAGCACTTCCAGAAGAAAAGATAACTTAAAGGCTAATATTTGAGTGTGATCATTGGGAGTGAGAGACCAGAAAACCGCACTAGTCTGAGCAGCTGGAGTTTCAGTCTACCATGCTGGCATCCTGGATTCATTTTCCAAGTAGAGGTCAAAGTGAGGAAAAGAAGTAGCAGATCACACTTCCTCACTTCCTAGAGTAGGAGAGTAGGTCCGCGGTAAAAACCAAGAGTAGTAAGGTGCGTAAGAACATGAAATAGATTAAAAAGCCTGGATGCCTGTTTTTCACTTCAACGAACATGCCCTATGGCCATGGTGCTCTTTTTCCATCTTTTACCCTCCTGAAGACTAAAATGTGTTATCCATAAAGGCAAACAAATGCCACAGAAATTTCATTCTGTTTGATAGGACTGAAAATAATTACAAATATTGTCAGACACCATCCTCCAGATGGTTTTTAATCCAACCAAGATTAAAGCTGCTAACTCTTTTGGTTGCCCAATAAACTCTCCTTTTAACTCTCGGGTACTCCTATTTGGGCAAATAGTTTAATTGATACAGACATATGAAGTAATAGTAGAACAACCAAGGGGATTGTAGTGGAAGGGTAAATGAAAAATCTTGTATTCTAGACCAAAAGCAACTTTTAAGTAAAGAGAATCAGTAATAACTGCTGTATTTAGTTTGCCAAGCCTCTTGGCAAATGTAATACTTTCAGCTCAGGTGACCTGTAAGTTAACTGCAGATTAAAAGGGTTGACTCAAAAGAGGGGCTATTGCTAAATTTAAAGTTGGTGGAAGCTGCTCAGCATTTTTCAAAAAAGAACATGTCTTGCTCTCTCCCAGCTGTGAAGAGTGGGTGGCCTGCACACAAAAGCTAGTTTTGTAGACCAAATTGCAAAGCCATATACTACCATCATATACAGAATAGCTGTGAATAGCTGTGGAGGAGGCATGGTTGGCAGATGGAGGGTCCCCTCCTAACCCTGATCCTGTAGTTCCATGCTTCATGCAGAGCTTCACCCTACCCTGGGAATCTCTACTCCTGACATCTAGCAAACGCTGATGAAGGATTTGATGCCTCTGGATAAGTAGGATTGGTCAGTTGTGGATTTGTCACCCTTGAGCTCCCCTCCCCTTCCCTCCGAATGAAGCCCCAGACTAGGTCTCCTCTGCTGAATACTAAGATTGTTTAGATGCAGAAACATGTATTTAGAAGCGTAATTGCAGGCATCCAGTTCTGAACATCATGAGCTAAAGTACCTATCAGCTTTCTAAACCATATTTGGTTTTAAATGTTTAATAAAAGTGTAAGTACTTTTCCACAAAAAAGTCCTGAAAGGAGGGTGTAAAATTAAAATAATTAGATGTCCGCTGAAAAGCAAATATATTTATTATGCACTTTCATATACAGAGGGATTTTTGCTTAATATAATACAAGGAATAAAATAAAATTTTTACAGTGTGGAAATGTACATTGTAGGCTATTTACAACCCAATCTAAGAAAAAACAAAAACAGTCTATCTGCAAACCAAGTTAACCAAAGAGTTCAAATGGAGAATAGTAAGCATAACAAACATTTGCATAGCAGAGTAATTGATGATGGTAAAGTGTTTCATTTTAAAATAAATGATAATATTTTCAACACTGATCACAGCAAGAACCTTCAGATGGTTTAAGGTTGGACAAATGCATTTCTTTTTTTAAAGACTTTCTCCACATGCAGGCAATACTGTTACCTATGTTCCAAGTACAGTACACTCTCACTATAACAGATTTCTTGGGATCTAAGCTTTTGGTTCATTACAGGGAAGGGCTCACAATAGTGAAAGGAAAATCAAAATGACAATAGAAATGCCAGGGAAGGAGCAGCCAGGTTTGCTGTGGCCAAGGTTATGCTACAATGAAGATTACAGCCAGGGCACACTGTCTACTGTCTAGTCCTCTTCCCATTGTGAATCTGTAATCTGCCTGTAATGAGTGATAAGGAAGAAGACAGGACTATGGTGCAGTCAGTCATGCAAAGCAAGAACTGGAATGGATAAAGACTTTATGGACTAATTTTTATTCTGCTCAGTTACAGATGTTCAGCCCTGTTGGCTTCAATGTGATTACAGAGTTTAACAGAACAGAATTGCACTTTTTAATACACCTAATAAAACCAATAATATTTCAGGGATATTAATTTCACTTTTCTTCGTTTGGGGAAGGTCACAGAAGCCAAGTTTTTAGAATTGTATATTAAAGCAATGTGGAACATCTCACATTCTTGTCAAAATGAATATTTTAACAGAGAAGTTTGTGCACTTGTCCAAAACCTGCAGGAAGTATTATTTTGATTCTGAAAGTAACAGTTTTCAACAACTCTTCTTTCAGTTGACCTATGTATGGGGTTCAAATGTAAATATTACTCATATAAAAACTTCAAGCTGTCCGGAAACTATAAACCCTTGCGAAACTGGCCATATTCTTTGCCCTCCGGTCACAAGGGTGCACTTTTAAACAAAACAATATAATTAAATAAATATAATCCCAGTGACAGTCAAGGTCAACAGAAAATGGCAGCCTTCAGGGAGCTCTTTCTACAGAACACAACATACATTTAATAAGAAAGAAAAGCTTTATTCTTGCACAGTATTGCAAATGTGCTGTACTTGAGGTTCAGAGCAAGCTTGTAACATTCTGTCACTCTCTCTTTACTCAGCCATTAAAATTCTTAAGGCTATGTGCAAGAGTTCCATTTCTTGATAAATGTCCCACAGGGACAAGAAATTTAATATGTGAAACAGTCATTTCAGAATTATCAATATTGCTATGTGCCAAGTTTTAACATTAAGTTTTCCTACACGTATGTCTAACTACAAAATATTTGCTCTTTACTTCTTTCAGTTTGAGTGAATAAAAATGATGTGTTTGATAATAGGTCTAAATACTAATGAATGAGCTCCTTAACAGTAAGCTATTGAGCCCATTTGCATCCTGGGTTGTATTGCGTATATTCCTCAATAGGGTATTTTTCTAACCTACCAATAGATGACATATCCAGCTTTATCTACAAAAGAAAAGTTAGAACACCACAGTCTGGCACATTTCTAGACTTGTACAGAATCACAGTGAGAAAGCTGAAAACCAATACTTTTGAGGAAACACCCATGAAAAAACCACTAACTTTATTATCTTAACAAGAAAGCCTACGTAGAGATGAAAACGTAATATATTTTTTGTTTGCAGGAGTTAGGAATCATGACTCAGATATGGCATGTTCATTCCTAATTAATGAAGAGAGAGGTTTCACATTTCTCACTCATTGTACAATGGACTAGATTCTGCTCTCTCTCTTACACAAGTTATGCCATCATATTGCTGGAGTCCTCCATTATAAAAGATATATTTTAACAAACAAGACAAAATGAAGGATTTATGCAGAACTTCATAGTTAATTTTTTTATCTTATATCAGTTCAGGCTTTTTTTTTTTTAGTGTTTATTGAATTTTGCCCTTGAATACATGTACATGATTCCTATCAGTTTCTATGGCAAATAGTGCCAGAGATGTAGAAATAGCATTTTATGATTTTAAAAAAGGCATGGTGTGTAGTTACAATCTTTTTCCTTCCTAATGTGCAACAGAATTGTTTTACAAGCAGAACACACAAGTACTGTTGTTCATCTAATACTGTTACAAAATTTGCTTTACTTGACAGAACTTTTGAAATACACAGGAAACTGACCATACATTACAGCAATGCAAATGTGATTTAAATTGTATGCTTAGTTTCTTTAGCCACAGGAAAATAAAATAAATACAAAAAGCACTGCCTTTCCATACACAGTCCACTGTGGCACATGCACATTTATCAAGCCTTCCTGAATAGGAAATCAAGATTCCTTGCTCTTACAATTTTTCAGCTGTTGTCGAGGAAATACAGCATATTTCTTTCTGCAACTAAGAAAGAAGTTATTATTCTGTGTATTAAGTACAGAGGGTTACATTGAGAAGGCAGCCTTAAAATTTAGGCACATTACAGTAATTAAAGTAAGTGTACTGAAGTGATCACATTCTTAGTTTTCTAGGTGGACCAACAATGCTTTATCCCAGCCAGCTGACAAACCATTCCAGGCAGAAGCTCTTCCGGAATTGTCCTAAAAGTGCAAAATTTAAATGTTAAAGGTTCAGAACTTTCCATATGTATATATTTATTTAGATTTCTAAACCCACCCTTCCCAGATGGCTCAGGGTGGGGTCATATATGTGCGTGTATACACACACACACACATGGAAAAAGACCTTTACATCCACACATTTCCAACTGAAAAAACAAAAAACCAACCAAAAACCTAAGGCTTTCTTTAAACAAATAAATTTATAAACAACAAAACATACAACTGCATGTGTTCTCTTCACATTCCCCCTTTATACAGTGCTTGGATAAATAGATGTCTGAGGTTCCATTTCTTAAAGTCCTTGAGACAAGAATCAGCATACAATACTGTTAGAAAGATTTCTAGGTTAATGTTTCGTAGTTACTTCCTTGAAATAAACATGCTCAACTTATGAGGTATGGCGAGGAATACTTAGATGGGAAATAGGAAATACTCAACTATCATGCACATTCCCCCACCTAGGAAGCCCCAACCTCCATTTTCTGAGATTCCCAAAACATCCAATACCACTTTCTAGTGCAGTCCTGACCCCATACCTCTCCTTGATGCAAGTCCTTTCTCCCCCCACCTTCCCTTTCCATGTGTACATCATGTAAACCTTCCCCAGAAACTCATCCCTGTCCCTGGGTAATGCTAACCTCCATAATTGTCCTCACACAAACCAATTCCAAAAGTTGGCTAAGCAGTCTCTACCCAAAGCCATGACAACCCTGAATTTCCTCCTTTCGGCTGGCAAGGCAGCAATGAGCTGTGGGGCACCCTCTACCTCCTCCTTCTAACTGTCATCTTCAAGACGCTTAGAGTGTGTGTGTGTTGCAGGAGGGAAGAGGACAGCCCAGGGGCTAGGTGCAAGCTTGGCACTTGGGAGACCAAGACAGTGTGGTCTATATTTTTTTAAATGGGCCCCAACTCAGGGCTCAGCCCTTCACCCAGATATAAGAATGACATGGAAGTCTTAAGGTTATGCCAATAGAAGAAAGAAAAGTTTTATTTAAAGACAAGGTTGAAAGGTATACGCAGTCAACCAAGCCTGGAAACCCATGTTACCATGAGAGGAAGGGGTTACAAAGGAGGTGGATTCCAGGCTGGTCTTTTATAGTCTACATGCAAAATGTACGATGACATCACTACAAAGCTAATATGAAAATGAATGGAGATTACATAAAGATATGTTTACAGAACTTGTCATTTAAATGACAGGTACAAAACATATTGTTTACAGAACACTAGTGTTATAAACAAGCTTATTTTAACCATCTATTCCTTGTTTATACCACCCTTCTGTCTCTTCAGAAGGTTAAAACTGGCTGTGCCATTGAGTAAGAGATAGGTTCTGTGTACTATCAGAATTGCCTTGAAACGAAGCTAATTATATTCAGGTTGTTAGAAGCTGTCTGGCTTCTCAGTTACTGTTAAAATAGAGGTGTAATGAGTTTTGTTCTGTTGAGCTAATCTCAGAACGAATGGGGGAGTCTATTACCACATATATAAATAATAAAGTTGTTCTTGAAGACCAGAGGTGTACAGTCTAGCCTCAACTATCTACTTTCTCTCTATGACCACTGAGTATCATCTGTGCAACTAGTTCACCCTCTAGTGCGGGAAGGTGGACCAAAAATGTAAAATCTAGCCTTACATGGGAACTACATCTCTGTGGTTCCAGGATACCATTCTGATATCAGAGGTAAGTGAAACAATCTCCAATCTGTTCTCTATGGTTAGTTGTTCCACAATTCTAATGGTTGTAATAGGACAGATTGCTATTTATTTATTCACATTTTGATACCGCCAGGGCAGTTACAACACAGGGACAGGGCAGGTATATGACATTCTCTTGTGGATAGAACAATGTGGGGGGTTTAAGGGCTAAATCAATATCACTATGACCATTTCAGAGCATTCTCTGACATTCTGAAACTGACTGAATGAAAGTTTCAAAAATGATGATGTTACAGAGAGAGGAGTTGAGTTCAAGTCCTTGCTTCAGTATGCAGTTGTAAGACTATGTAGGAGGCTCCTATTTCCATAAAATCTACCCAATCAAGTGAACATGCAAAGCACATAATATCTATGACCATCCACAGTGTTGATGCTCTATTATCACAAGGTAGGTGGATGCCTTTGAAGGTGGATGGTGGATCAAAGTTTACATAATTTTATTTGAATTTATTTGTATTACTTTGCACCAGTCTTGCATGTTTACATTAAGGGAGTGCTATAAAACAAAGTGGTAGAATAAGTAGTTTTAACCTAATATAGAGGGCAGGTCGCTCATTTGAAGCATCTTGGCAACTACTGCAGTTGTAGCTAGTGGACTTGATCCCATAGCCTGCGCAAACCGCGCATATCCCCATAGCCGGCCCACTGTCACGTGCGGAAACTGCGTGCACAACCTCTGCGTGTTTTTGTGGGCTATGGGATCCAGATCATTAGAAACACGAATATAGGCTGGCTACACACTAATATGTTTCAACTTTTAAAAAAATTAATCTAAAATCTATGCCTCTCCATGCCAACATTTATTAAAATAGCACTCCCTTGGTTTATGATCTTTTACAGTATTCTGGTTTATTTTCTTTGCTCTAAACCTCTAGGAATAAATTTGCAGACTAGGAATGGAAGGGAGGGTCATCCATATCACTGAGGTCAGGGAAAGGCAGTTGGAAGCAAACACTAAATCAAAGCAAAAATATATTAATCTCTCACCCTCAGGTGACTTTGAAAGCTCAATTTGTAACTACCCACAAGTAAAGCCAATATTCGTGTACTTGCTGCAAGACAGCCAGTCAGCCAGCAAGAACATTTTAAAAGCAGCTATACATTTTCACTTGAATCATAATGTTAAAACAAAGAAACAAGAGATATGAAAACATATGCAGGGGACCTTTTGCATTTCATAAAGTTACTACTCCAGCTGTATGCAGGGATGAATATTGATTAAGTTACACAATCATAAAGAAGAAATAGGTTCAAACTTCACCAGGAGGTTGAAAGAACTGACAGAGGTAACATCTAAATTAAAAAGCTAGTCAATTCTACTGAATTTTGTCTTGGAAACAAACAGGGCAAAG
Source organism: Sphenodon punctatus (assembly GCA_003113815.1). Classification (NCBI taxonomy): domain Eukaryota; kingdom Metazoa; phylum Chordata; class Lepidosauria; order Sphenodontia; family Sphenodontidae; genus Sphenodon; species Sphenodon punctatus. The sequence goes on along the minus strand of QEPC01004817.1, from coordinate 1,017,144 downwards.
TATCTCCTGGATGGTGCCTGTGGCACGGTGCAGCCTGAGATGCTGGCTCTTTAAGGGACTTCACACCTCTTAGGGTGAGGCACAGGCACTGATGGGAATGAGGGACAATGTCTGATTGCCTCTTCATTCCTGGACAGGAATGAAGGGCTATGCCCGATTGCCTCCCAAATGGCTGAGCAAGCCCAAAGCCTGAGCTGAGAGCTCAGTGTGGAGAAAGCTGCAAGAGGGAAATTGCTGAGTTGAGAGTTCAGTGGAAGCAGAGGGAATGGAGCTTAATGGCAACTCTGGAGAGAGATGGAGACTGAGGGACGGAAGACAGAGACTTGCATCTCTGGCCTGTAGAGGGACAGTGCATGGCCAGAAAAGGGGCTCACAGAGAGGCCTCAGAGTTACTGTATAAGAATATAGACACTTGGGTATAGAACCGATATAGTGATAGGACACGTGAATAAAGAGACACTTGAGCTAGATATTTCCATATACAGTGTGTGTAAACAGAAGGTGAGCCCGTTATGGCCCACGTCAGCCTGGGATTCACCCGCTCGTCTGTTTCTGCAACACCAGATGTTGGCCTGCGACTTCCCCAGGAAGGGTAGGCGACTGGCCCAGGATGTACCCAGGGCCCAATCCCAGGCAATGATCCTGGGCCAAGGGACTGAGCCTGCACATTTATTCAGCACCCCTTCCCAAACTAGGAAGGGGCGGCTGCAGTTTCCCACCCTGGGGCAGGCTGAGGAGGCACCTCGTTGCTGTTGCTTTTGTTTTTACCCAGAGTGTGACTTATTGGGACAGATCCTGCGAAGACTCGCCCAGGAAGTCTTGACCCTGCTACTGTGTCTTTTTTTTTTTTTTTTTTTACGATTCTCACCAAAATCAAAAGTCAACATTAGTTTCACTTGAACTCATTTATGCTGTTCTTAAAAATTAGTGAATTTATACATTGGCCAAAAATTGCACACTGTAGGAAAAGTAGTCCCACAATACAAACCTTGATCCTGTAATCAAGATGGGTGTAGTCCAGTTCTTATGCCTGCTTAGATTTACACAGATATTGAAGTATGAGTTTTTCTGCATTTACCTTATCATGGGAGTCTTATGCACTTTTTGAGAACTTATTGAAATTTTTAAACTATATAGTTGCATGTGTTATGAATTTTACTGTAGGCAGAAGTTAGGCTGTTTGCCCACATTACCAGCTTAATGAACCTCCTGGCTGGGAATCTTACGCTGATCTCTGCACATGGGCGTGGGAGTAACAACGTCATCAGCCGGATCCTGCAGCACTTTTTTAAAAAAAAAAACAACAACTGACAGAGCTCAAAATCCACCCCTGTCATTCGTAAGAAAAAACGCTGCAGGACCTGGCAGATGACATTTTTACCACCGCGTTCATGTGCGCAGATCGGCATCAGATTCCCAGCCATGAGATTATGCAGTGGGCCAGGTAATGTGGGCAAGCAGCCTTTATGTTTATATTGCAGATATTTTGATGTAAGTCTACTTTTAGTTGAAAACAAAATTCCAAACCAAATCTGTATGGAGTATGCTGGTTATCAAGCTATAAATTAAAAATTGCAGGCCACGTTTTCCCAAACAAATAGAAAGAAAAAATACAGTCCGTTCAACTAACTCTTATTGTAGCTATTTTGAAAATCATTTTAGAATGTAGAAATTATACTAGTACCTCTAGAACAAGCCTTTTCTATTCTGTTTTCATTTAAAATTCCACCTATAACATCTTTAAAACTATATATGTATCTGTTTTTTTTTACATTAGAATGCATGTATTTCATTCACATATTACTAAGTGGCTTACCATTTACAATGGTGTTTCCTTCTTGTAGTTGAAGCTTGGATCAGTACCCTCAATTTGAAGTTTTAAGGCTTGCTTAAGGCTTAGCTCTGTCTCCGCAGGAGGGTAGCCTTCCAAAACGTCCTGATGTCCTCTATCCTGTACTGTTCGTGGGACAGAAACCCTACCAAGGAAAACCTGATTGCTTTGAAGATGATAATTTGGATTTGTCATTATTCCATTTCTCTTCTTCTGTTCCCCGCTTTGTTGGTGAATCAGGAACTGTTGTTGAGATCGACCAACTTCTTGCTGGGCTGGAGACACCAAAATTTTGCACTGTGGTTCTCCAAGTGTTGATTTAAGTGGCACGCTGGTCCCAGATTTGGCAACAGGAACTCGTTTATCAAACTGAGTCATTTCATATTCTAAAACTTTGGATTGAGCGGAGCTGCTCTGTTTGCCCTTTTTCCCTGCAGACCCAGATTTGGTGGAGTTTTCAGTTTTCCCCCCTTTATTTGTCTTAGTCGATTTCAAACTGGGTTTTACTTGACTCCATTCAAATTCACTACTTGGTGAATTATGATTCTGACTTAAAGAATGTGTTGTAGAAGAAGGAGAAACAATTGACTGCCTGCTTCTGCTACGTGGCAATGAATGCTGCTGTATTTGTTCTGTAAAGGACATACTATGGAAACTATCAATAGGTACTGTCTGGGCAGTTGCTGTAGATGATGTGGTACGTAGAGAAGAATTTTTTGAACTTTTTAGGGAATTATTGGATAAAGATGACTTCTGACGATCAACTGTAGAATCCGGAGATTCAGAAGGAGAACTGAAGGCATGAGCAGGCCCATTAGACAAACCACGCAGAGCAGGTTGCAGATCTCCTCCTCCGGTGCTCCCTGAACTATTAGATTTTATTGTCAAGGACTGCATTTTTGAAGAGACAGATTGCAAAGGCTTTTGCTCCATTGTGTGGACTGGAGATGGAGTGCACCCATTTAGACTAGAGGCACCATATTTTTCCAATAACTTAATAATCTGAGAATGTCCATTTTTGGCTGCAACACGCATAGCAGTGCGCCCAAATTGATCTGCATGATTTGGATCAGCACCATGCTCCAGTAATATTTGCACAACATCAATGTGTCCCTCCTGGGCTGCAATGCAGAGTGCAGTAGCACCTTGGTTACAAGTGTGGTCAACCAAAGCTCCATGCTCAATTAAAAGCTGTACTACTTTTACATGGCCTTGCCAGGCAGCAGACTGTAAAGCAGACCGTTTCTCGTTGTCTGCTGCATTCACATCAGCATGGTAAGTTATCAGCATTTGTACCATCTCTAAGTGGCCCTGCCAACAGGAAACATGAAGTGCTGTCCTTCCTTCAGCATCACTTGCTTCTACATTTGCACCATTTTCTAAGAAATACTCAGCCATCGTCAGCTGGTTTTCTAATGACAAGATATAAAGTGTTGGACGGCCATCCGCATCCTTGTAGTTCATGTCTGCTCCATGGCTGAAAAGCAGTTCAACTATATCTCTGTGTCCTTCTAAAGCAGCAACACGGAGAGCATTTCTCCCATCATAGCCTCTGTGATCAATGTTAGATTTATTTTCCAGTAATATCTGTACACAATCATAGTGGCCTTCTTGCGCAGCCAGTATGAAAGGTATTCGTCCATCATTATCAATTTCATTAGTTCGTGCACCTTGTTCTATAAGTGCCTCACATATCGACCTGTGACCTTCAAAAGCTGCCATGTGCAGAGGCGTCCATCCTGCATCATCTCTATGATTTTCATCTAGCCCTCTGTCCAGCAGAGTCCGTACTACTTCAACATTACCTTGTGCAGAGGCTATACTAAGAACTGTTCGCCCTTCACTGTCAATGCTATCTACAGCTGCACCCCAAAATAAAAGAGTATTTACTACTGAGGCGTGGCCCATGGAGGCTGCAGCCAGAAGGGGAGTACGACCATTATTGTCTGTATGATCCACATCTGCTCCTCCTTCTAGAAGTAAGTCAACCACATCTACGTGTCCTTCATAGGCAGCTACTAGCAGTGGAGTCATCCCATCTTTATCACAATGATCCACCTCAGCACCACGGTCAATTAAAAGACTCACCACAGAAGCATGTCCCTTACTAGCAGGTACACAAAGTGCAGCAAAAGACAGAGCTGTCCTTCCATCCACATCCTCATGATTTACCTCCGCACCATGGTCTAGGAGATGCTCCACAATTTCTTTATGTCCCATATATGCTGCAGCAATTAAAGCAGTTCTACCTTCATTGTCAGCTTTGTTGACTTCAGCCCCATGTTGAAGCAGATTCAGCACAATATCTTCATGTCCTCCCCATGCTGCTGCTCTCAAGGCTGTTCGGCTATCAGCATCTGCACAGTCCACTTTCACTCCAGCATAGAGGAGGGCAGAAACGACTTCAGTGTGCCCTCCCCAAGCTGCAGATCGTAATGCTGTCCAGCCATCATGGTCAGTGTGATTTATATTAGCTCCACATCCAATCAAACAATTGACAACCTTGGTATGTCCTTGTCGAGCAGCTAAAGTAAGTGCTGTCTGCCCATGAGTATCTTCTATCTCTAAATCCGCTCCCCTTGAAACAAGCAAATTAACTACATCCAGATTGCCACTATATGCAGCATTAGCTAACAGTGTTCTCCCATTTGAATCACACTGATTTACTGAAGCTCCATTATCCAACAAGGTCCGAATAGAATCTTCCCGTTCTAGAGCTTGCCGTACAATGCAAGATGTACGGTCATCTTCACTGTTGACATGAGCACCAGCTTTTACTAGCAACTGAAGCACTTCCTGTTCTTTAGGGATTAAAGTTGACAAAGAATCCTTGACTGGAGTACCATTCCATATCATCCACAAGGCCAACTCAGAGGTTTCTAACTGCAAATTTGAATTAATTAGATGCAATGCAAATTCTTGGGCCTCTAATGGTGTTAAATCCTTTGCTCGACAGGTGTAACTCATTGCTAGCATTCTGTGTCCCTCTGCTGCATTACACAAGTATTTTTGTGTGCAGTGTTTTACATCTAACAGCCATTCTGCAAAACTGTAGTGAAACAAAATTTTAGTGTTTTCCAGGCCATCAACAAGAACCTTTGACAGAACATCCAGTTTTCGTTGAAAGTCCTCCATAGTCAATGTCATATTTTTGGTCCACACTGCATGATACAATTCTGTTGTAGTTAGCGGCCTACAAGCTGCAAGAATTACATTCAGAATAGGTTGGACCTTAGCAAATTGTTTTCTAACAAAAAGTCTTTGACAGAGCCAGAGATAGAGGCCATTTAACGTTCCTGGAATATCACGGATTTCTCTTAACATTATAAAGTTTTCTACAACTCCATCTAGGACACGTTCTAGGTACAGAAAACATCCACTGCTTTTGATGTGAAGCTGGTTCAGCATTTCAGCAGTTTCCTTCGTGAGATGTTGTCTCAATGCTTCTTCTTGATCTAATCGATGGAGAATATACTGCTGCACATCTTTCACAATATAAGCCTTTCGAAGATCATCCAGACTTATCTTTCTAAAACCTATTAAAAGAAAAAAAAAGTCAGTAAGCATTTTGGAGGTTAAATTTTTACTTTTATATGGATTTGGATTATTCAGTACTACAAAAGGAAAAACAAAAGAAGGTAACTGTTCGGGAAATAGAAATATCATTTAAGTATCCACACACAAATACTGCATCTGACCATAACAGATACCTACACTAATTAATTTATTTATCAGTAAGTATGAAATTGTCTATTAAAAATGTACTTTTTAAAACTCTGAACTGGACAGTGTAAGGGGCTATGTCCTAAGTGACAAACAACTGATAACTCTCAAATTGCAATTTGATTTTTTAAAAAAAGTTTATGCATCTGATATATTAAACACAATTTAGGTGACAAGAATGAGAAATTTAGAAACAGAAGCCTAGATGACCAGAAGCTCCAGTTACAAAAATTTGAAATTCTTCACTTCAAATTTTATTTTCACTTGAAACATATGGAGCACAATCAACAAACTTTGGAGAGGAGGCACACCAGCGCAGCACATCCTTTGATGTGTGATGGGAGACACAAAAGCCGTTTGTGAAAAGATTCCAAGGCAGGGGAAAAGCTCACCAGCCTTGCATTGGCTAAGCGATAATGATTGTGCACAGCTCCTTCACAGAGTGAGGAGAGGGACTGTTTGCTTCAATGCCAGCCTTGTGTGGGGAGTCAGCTGCTTTTCAGGTATTGGAGCTTTTTTGCCTGGTCAGTGCATGTAGCATGTGTAAAATGCTCTCATCCTGAGAAGCAGCTGACTTCTCACATGCAAGGCTTGCATTCATAAAAGCAGTCCCTTCTCTGGCTGTGAATGAGCCTTTCCTGCAACTTAAGCTTTTAACAAGGAGGTACTGTGATCTTGTAGAGGGCTTGGGGGAGAGCATTTCGGCTGTCCAGCAAAAAAGTAGAATCCCAGCCTCCTCCTGCCCACAGCTCTGCAAGCCCTGTGAAGTGTTAAGGATCTGCAAGGTGGCAGTTAGCACCTTTTGGTTTTCATTCTGTATACTACAGCTTAATGGCTCAAAGCCAACTTTTAGTCCTAAATGAGAAGCACATTGGGTCTAGGAGTGGGAGAGGAGTTGAGGGGAAATTCTAAGCCAAGCCCCAGAGCAGGCCTACTTTCCACTAAACACTGAAGGCTGGGTTTGAGCCATTAAAGTTGTGATATGCAAGATGAAAGGCAAATGTGTTAACTGCCTCTTAACAGACTCAAGCTGTTAAGACTCAATAGGGCTTGCAGCAGCTTCGAGATATCCGGAAACTGGAGCAGAAGATGGAAGTTCTCATGCAGAAATGAAGCATATTCAATTCACTTAAAGTGGAGGGAAGATAGAGCACTTTCACCAAAAAGGAAATTCTACTGAATCAAGTTCCACTCAAGTGGATTCTACTTTATAGTACATTGATGGGCTTTTAAAAAGTTGCTAAGCAGTGGTGTACGATTTCTCTGTGATGATATAGTTTTGTTTCTTTACAGTTACAGCAATCAGCCAGCACAATCCAGTTTCTTTATTCATAGGTATGAACTGAAAAAAAAAAAATCAGTAAAAGCATGACAAACTTGAATACTGTAAACTGAATGAAGAAGACTTATTACAAATACTGCTTTCTAAAAAGTTGGAATTTAGAGCCAACTATAACACGCTGTAGAAAGAATTATGAAGAGTCTTTGTAATTTTCCAAAATACATGAATTAGTAACTAATTATCTGGATTTAGACCCTGGCTACAATAATTATAACAAAACTGTAACACCAGTTTCATGTAATGGCTATGTGCACAGTACCTGGACCGGGAGGAAGGGGGAGGCACTGGCTCAACTCTCACCTTTGCCAGAAACTCATGACCTTGGGCCACTCACATTATTCTGTCAACCTAATCTACATCACAGGTTGCTGTGAGGATTAAAAGTTGTGTTAAATTGTTCTTTGTGAAGTGCCCCGAGTGCCATAACAGGGGGGCTATATAAAAATTATTATTATTATTATTATTATTATTAATTAAAAGACACTTAAAATTAGCTAAAAATATGTGTAACAAATGGATCATGATGTGGAAATTTCTAAGTTAAAAATAAACACACTTTATTGCTAATAGCATGAGCATCTGATTTTCCATTAAAAACTGTCCAAATACTAAAATAAGACTACTAAAATACAGATTTAACTATCCTCTTAATCGTGTGAAGTTATACATCATATAGCTCTGCAACTGAAAGATATATAATACATTCATAGCTCTTTCAAGTGAGTTGCTGTACAAGCCACTGGGTTTCTGAATGGTAAAATAGTCCTTTAGTTCTGTTTTGTTCTTGAAGGGAGATTAGTATACAAAAATCCTATTCTACAAAACAGATGAAGAACTGTATTCTTGGGAATGTAATAGCCTTGCCTTTACACAAGACAGCAGACAGGTAGAGTTTGCAGAACATAGATATTTCTGTCTTTTGAAGCATTAATTGAAACAGTGCCAAGTTTGTTGCATTTGTCATAGAATAACTTTTCTAACAGAGAAAATCAGCATAGCCTTATATTGTCACTCACTAGCCTCACCCATATATCCTAGCAATCTGCATGCATTATCAGACAGTCAGCTAATCACTCTGACAAACTGATTATCAAACCAAAAACAGTCATTAAATCCCAAATTATCTTTGGATAAAAGAGATCACGTGACAAAAAGATCAGTCCAATTTCAATCATACTTCCATAGAACTAATCATTTCAAGTGCAGTTTTCATCTGAAGAATATTGTTTGCATTCACATTTATTGAGAACCAGTGAGATGTAATGGCTACATGAACCGTACCAGGGGGGGACAGACGTCAATTCTAATTTTGCCTTAGCCAGAAACTAACTGGGCGACCTTGGGCCAGTTGCATTATTCTCTCAGCCTAACCTACTTCACAGGGTTGTTGTGAGGATTAAAAAAGTTCTTATTGGGCTGATCAAACTTCCAAATCAAAGAGCTCAGTTTTCAGGTAAAATTGAGATTATTCTTCTGTCCTTGGAATTGGAGGATCAAGCTGGAGTTTCTGTATATTTAAGATTAAATTATGGAGGGCTTCAGTGAAACCAGTGTAACTCAGGCCTCCACTGAGTTTGCACAAACATTGCTCATTGGACCATCAACAATTTTGTTGTTACAATATAATCTACCTTCTTCTTATGTTAACTGTGATGCCTTTGTAAATCTTACAGTGAAAAGCAGGAAAACATAATCTGGCAGTAAGATTGGCACATATGCCTATACATCAAGGGAACATACCTGTTGAGTAATAAAAACACCATCTCTACGCAGCCACTTTTCACAGTCAAACTACACTAACAGTAGTCTTTGCTTCACAGATTGAAGTCGGTACATGAGAAAGGGACTAGATAGAATAAAAGTACAGTTTTTGGATGTCTCCCCCATTCTTTTCTAAGGCCTTACAGAACCTTAATAGGAAACAATTACTAATACTCCAAAAAGAAGATGACAAATTATGAACTCTCAAAAGCCTGATTTAAGCAATGTGCTAAACTGGATGGCTGAACGGGCCACTGAATTTCACTACTAACTAAAAATACAGTTGATTAAATCACACTGTGCTCCCTATTTTTGATTTACTTTTAACCTGAGCCCTTTGAAAAACTGGGGAAGAGGCACAACAGATGGAGGTGCCAGAAAGTGAGCCTCTCATCCAGTGCTGGTTTCAGGAAGCATCCAACTTGGCAACTTAGAATTGCAGGAAGGGAGGGGGCACCACAAAAATAGCCCTTCCCAGAGCCCCAGGAGCACTGGTCCTCAGGCTACTGAGACTGGCCTCCCTGCAGGATCCCCTGACCATGGGGTCTGGGCCATGGCCCCTGCTGTCTCAGTGTTCCCTCCCACATCCACAAGCTTCATGGGCTGGACAGGAGATGGGACCAGGACTGCTTAAGTAGTGTGCTTAGAATAGAGACATTAAGGGGAGGGTCCAGATCATGGAGACATCGACCATACCCCCTAACCAAAGAGTGAAAAGTCCCAACCCCTCCACGAATAAGCTCCACCCCCTCACATACTTGTTCCTAAGTAAGACTGTTGGAAGCTATGATCCACTATTCTTTAGTAAATGCCTTCTTCTCTGTTCCCGTGCCCATAGCTTGTTCTTTCAGTAATTTAAAGTTATGACTGGATCCCAGGCCAGATCTCAGAATTAGAAAGAAGCCAAGTAAAAAAATAGCTAGTGGTCATTCTAACCTCTGTATACAATCAAAATGTGTGCGTTATCTTTTTTCTTTTCTTTTTTTTTTTTTAAAGCAATTTAGCATGGGCTGGAGGATTTTGGCACTGCTATACTACAGGTTTGGAAAACTGCTGTTGAAATGCAACATATTTGTGGGGTACAGAAATGTGGGGGGTCAAGAGAAGTGAAAAGAGATGTGATAAACAAAAGAAAATAATTAGATGAAGTGGGAAGGATTTGGTTAATTTGGCAAGTGATAAAAAGAGAATTTGTGATTTTGAAAGAGAAACTGATGAGTCAGGTATTACGCGCACCGAATGAGCAGGGAGAGTGAGCAGTGTTCCAGAAGTCAAGGGTCATTTTGTGGGTAAAAGATGAATGGGGAAAGTAAAGCCTGTGTGACTGAGTCAAAAAGAAGGAGTAGTGAGATTATGTGAGAATGTGCTTAGTGTGTGTCTGTATAGCTGTACCGGAAAGAAACTGAATATCATAAGCAGAACTGTAAGAGTAGACTAGGTGATTTTTCCATTAACTGGTATATTTTATTTGCAGCTAAGCAAAGTTGGTGTGTGCATTTGGCTAGAGTATCATGTTTTATATTTGTATCCATTCTTCTTCTGAAAGGATGTCAGGATACTATATCAACGGTGCTTTATCCTGAACAAAAATGAAACCAAAAGGCTTTTCTCACATTAAATTTTGTAGAAGGAATTCTCAATCCAGTGCATGCCCACAGCTACATCTCATTTGACTTGAACTTAGTATGGGAGAATGATTTAAGCCACAGTGGTACACACACTGGCACTTTTTACATGGGCCCGGGAGGAGCTGCGGTGCAGGGGGGATGGGTACAGGTTGCGGCGGATATGTGGTGGGTGAGCCCGTTACATGGACGCCCACCCACCCACCCACACCCACACAAGGAGGCTCCTCAGTTTTTCCCAATGCCTCCGTACGTAGGCGATGGGTGGAGCACAGGAGTGTGCACCCCCCACCCATCCCCACCGGTGGTCACACGGATGCCCCCCTCCCTTGCCCACCCAGTCACCCATGTAGTGGAGGGGGGGGGGATGTCTCGTGTGAAAGGGGCCATTGATTATCCTGAGCATTTACAATGGGCATACTATTGAAATTCTTACTTTTTCCCTCCTAGTCAGTGTTCCAAAGAAACCTATCAAGTATTTTCTATGCATTTTAAGTACCAAGGGTATAGATTCTCTCTCTCTGCAAGGTTTCAGTTAATTTAGCCACCAGGATCACATGCATGCAATTGGAAGTAAGATACCTAATATACCTTTAGACTGAACCCTAAACATATACCACAACTAGAACACAGTTATTTCTGAAGTGGAGGGAAACAGCCAACAAGATCATCATAGTACAGTATATTTATTTATACACACTAAAACTTTTATCCCGCACCCTCCTCCTGCACTTCGGCAGCTCGGGGCGGTGCACAACACAAGACATAAAACAACAATAATGAAACTATCTAAAATACTACAGAATGTAAAAATATAAAATGAACACCTAACAATTTCAGCAGCAAGGCAAATAAAACCCCTCCCCACCCTCCTCCTCGAAGGCCCGGCGAAACAACCAGGTCTTACAACATCCAAGGACAGACAGGCCTCCAATGGGAGGGAATTCCACAGCCAAGGTGTGGCCACCGAGAATGCCCGCTCTGTCGTCGCCACCCAGCATACCTGGGAGACTTCCAGCTGGGCGCCCCCGGCCAACCACAAGGGCCGCAAAATGACCTGAGGCGGTCTCGCAGGTAAACAGGACCCAGACCATTTAGGGCTTTATAGGTCACAACCAGCACCTTGAATTGGGTCCGGAAGACAATAGGCAGCCAGTGCAGGGTATGGAGCACAGGTGAAATGTGCTCATGGCGGCCCGTCCCTGTTAGGAGGCGAGCCACAACATTCTGCATGAGCTGCAACTTCCGGACCGTCATCAAGGGTATCCCCACGTAGAGCGCGTTACAGTAGTCCAGTCGAGAGGTAATGAAAGCATGGATGATGGTGGCCAGATCCGAGCCTGAGACATACAGTCGCAGCAGTCGCACCAGATGTAATTGGCGAAATGCTCCCCTTGCCACAGCCTCCATCTGACAATCCAGGCGAAACTGTGGGACAAGGAGCACCCATACTTCGAACCTGAGCAGCCAGAGAGGAGCAGACCCCGGCAATGACGGGAGCCACCACCCCCTCAGCCCTACTCACCAACATCACCTCCGTCTTGTCAGAATTCATCCTCAGACGGCTCGTGCTCATCCAGTCCCCCACAGCTGCTAAGCACCGGGTAAGCACCAAGACTGCCGGGCCTGGGTCTCCCAAAAACAAGAGGTAAAGCTGTGTATTGTCGGTGTACTGATGACATCACACGCCAAAACCTCTCATGACCGCACCCAAAGTTTTCATATACACGTTGAACAGGAGATGGGACAGATTAGAACCCTGCGGGACTCCACATGTGAGATTCCGGGGAGATGATGTACATTCCCCGATAACCACCCACTGCGTTCTCCCTGCCAGGAATGAGCGGAACCATTCAAGAACAATTCCACTCACCCCAGTCCGGTCCCACAGCCTCGCCACCAACAACTTGTGATCAATGGTATCAGACGCCGCCAACCGATCCAGCAAGATCAAAATTGAGGATCTGCCCTAATCCAATTCACAGCGCAGGTCATCAACCAAGGCCACAAGTGCAGTCTCCGTGCCAAACCCAGGGTGAAAACCAGACTGCGAGGAATCAAGAAAACCGACCTGGTCCCGATGGCCCTGTAACTGCCGAGTCACCACCCGCTCAATAACCTTCCCTAAAAAGGGAAGGTTAGAGACTGGCCGATAGGTGGCCGGGAGTCAACGTCCAAAGATGGCTTCTTGAGCAGAGGCCGCACCACCATCTTTTTGAGATGGCTTGGCACCCTGCCCTCCCTAAGGGAGGCATTGACCACCTCTGCCAGAAACGGCCCTAGTGTCTTCCGGCTGGCCTTCACCAGCCAGGACGGGCACGGATCTAATTCACAACAGGTGGCCCAAACCATTCCAAAAACGTCCACCATGTCAGCAGGTGACACCCACAACAACAGACATGGCGGGGCTTCCCATACTTCTGATTCATCCACTGTCATAAATGCAGCATCAAGATCATGGTGAATCTGGGCGATATTATCTGCAAAAAAGTCAGCAAACCTGTCACAGCGGGCACTGGAAAATTCTAGTTCTAGGCAGAGAGAGGCTGGACTGACCAGCCTCTGCACCACCTGGGAAAACTCTGCTGGACGTGACTTTGCAGACGCAATGAGGGTAGCAAAGAACTCTTTCTTTGCTACCCGTACCACAAAAGCATAAGCTCTTAAACTAGCTTTATGCTGCAATCCGTCAGCTTCAGCACAAGTTTAGCGCCACCGTCGCTCCAACTGCCGTCCATCCTGCTTCATCCGGCGGAGGTCCTCAGGGAACCACGGCGACCCCCGCTGTCGACTTTCTGGAAGTGAGCGCTTGGGAGCTGTTTGGTCGATAGTCTCAGTCAGCAAGCTTTCCCAGAATGCAATGAGGTCATTGAGTGAACGATCATTTATTTATATGATAATAAAAGTGGTGCTGGCCCAAACTATCACCATAAATCCTTATTCTTACAAGGGCTAGTATCTTTCCAAAAGGAACTATTTTAAAAAACAAGCAAACAGTTGTCCAAGAACCGACTCTAAATACTTAATTACCTCAGAAGTATAGCAGACTGGGTTGACCCTGTTAGTATTTTAATCCATGGCTCCATGGAAATTTAAGTTTTCTAAATCTAAGATCAGACAGCTATGTGCACCTATTTACTTTACATGTTAGGGATGGGACTCTGAGCAAAATTTGGGTTTCAGTCAATTTCGGTTCTTTTTTGGTACTATCTGATCTTTTGCATTGATTTTTGTACCGGATTTTTAACATTGCGGTTTTTCAATGGGGGACAAACCGCAATGTTAAAAATCTGGTACAAAAATCAATGTAAAAGATTAGATAGTACCGAAACCGAAAAAGAACCGAAGTTTCGGATTAATCTGAAATGGCCATTTTCGGGTACTTTCATTTTTTATCCGAAAGTGAAATTCCCATCCCTACTAAATGCCAACTACTAAATACAACTGGAGTCGGTAGAAAGTTAAAGGTTCGAAGAGTCAAAGTTTTAAATTTGATTCTGAAATTTCAGTCATGAGCCAAGTCTAAATGAAGCGGTTTTGTTTTATAAACATTTATCAAAAAGGCAGGCATCTTACAAGTCTAAACAAAAATTCTGCAAACTTGCTTTCCAACCACATGACACACAATAGGCCACTTTCATGGATAAGAAGCATCTAAACATGAGAGAGCTTATTTTGTTTCAGAGACATTCCCATGAATTTCTTAAGCTCAGCAAAACAGGCAAGTCGCAGACACAACTTACAGTCCCACGACCCTGCTTCTGCATTGCTCAGATTTTTCTTCCAACACATCATTTTCTCCCCAATAGGAGCTCCAATATGGATTTACTTGATTTATTAAATTCCCTGGCAGCTCTGTAAACAAATCTGTTCCAAATGTAGTTCCTGGCATCCCACTGAGGTCTTGGGTCATTCAGAAGAAGCATCCAGGCTATATAGATTTTTTAAAAGAGAAAAGCATACTTTTCAGTCTATAATAGAACAAAACTTTGTTAAGAGACTGCCTGAATCTCCCTATCATTTTTGCTGTTCTCATTTTAAACACCTTATTACAGAGAATTTCAAATCAAACTTGTTATTACCATACCACTTAATGTATCTTTAAATATTTAATCAAAATGACAGAGTAATATGACAATATTTTAACTATAAATAATTTACATTGCTGATCTTAGCAGATGTAAGAGATTAGGTATTTATATTGACTTTTTATGCATAGTTGCTCATAAACAGCTATGTTCTCAACAGAAAAAAAAAAAATCAACCTTAAAACTGGAAGACATCCCTTTACAGCTCACTATAAGTATGAGTTTTGTTGGTTTTCCTAGGTTGTTTATTATTTAACACTTTACAAAGAGAACAAAGAGTCCCTCTGTTTCCAGCCTGTAATAATGGCTAACTACAGTAGTTTCCTAATCTTTAGGACGTATGGGACCATTCTTATTATCTAGTTTGACCCCTTGCATGCATAGGCCATGCAGTTTATTGAGGCTGGAATAAAGTACAACTTCTAGAAAGCTATCTAATCTCATTTTAAAGATTCTAAGCGACAGCGAGTCTCCACTACTCCAGGTAAACCAGCCCCGGGTTTAATCCCCCTCAGTGCTATTTTGAGGCTGAATTTGCCCAATTTCAGTGTTAGCAAGTAGATCTTGTTATGCTTATTTATGCAAAATCAAGGAGTCTTGTTAAAATAATAGGAGGGATTTTTCCAAATGCATACAGTTACTTTCACCTAATATTTAGTATACTATTCCAGTCAGAACACACAGTATGAGAATAGGGACTACATCCAGAGTGACACTAGATTGTTTTTAAAAACGATAAATCTCTTGAATTCAATAAAGTATACTAGTTAAGTCCATCAGTAGGGAGGTCTTTCCAGTAACATGAAACTACTTAACATTTCTTTAACCTGTAATACAAAGTATAGGCTTTCCTCATCATAAGGAATTTTTCTCTGAAATACAGTCATGCTGCTTATCCATCTCAAAGACTGGCTGGAGGGGGTAGTTCAGGCTGCAAAAGGGAAAATTAATTTGATTTGGAGAATGTATGAACAAGAGGGGCAAAAGTTGTTTGTTTGAAGTAACCAATGCCCTTTCCTGAATTTCAGTGAAAGTGGGTTTCCATTTCTATTTCCCCTTAATTTATGCATGAGTCTTGGCAGGGATAGGGACCTGTCTTTAATTAATGATTGTTCAGCAGCAGCTACATTGCTGATGCTGAAATATTGCACAAAAGGTTATTCTCAACATCTAATCCAATTCAGAGTCAACAAATACCAGACAATGCATTATGCAGTCTGTCTTCCCAAGATGAGAAAGACGTGGGTAAGCAGCTGAATTTTATTATTAAACCAAACCTATATACCTAAATGTTAAACTCAAGTACAGGGTTGCTTGTGATGGTGAGAAAGGGGAGCTACAGTAGTACAGGGGATAAGCACACCATGAGCTAGGGCTCTGGGAATGGAGGTGGAGAGGATAGAATTGTTTTAAATAGGTTTTAGAATGAAAAACAATGTAACTTGAGAATCTGGATTTGAAGAGGAAGAGAAGTCCTGCCAGACACCATTTCACCCCTCCTAGTGAAGCAGGTGTGTGAAGCAAGCCGTAGGCATGAGGGGGCAGCTAATAAAATAAATAAATAAATAAATAAGGTGAATCATGGCTCTGTCAGAGCCATGCTATGCTCTGCCAGATGTAACAACTGCTCCGTGCCATGGGGTTGCTCCTCGAGTACACCTACAAGGATTGTGGGCATAAAGCAAGAAGCAATCCAGTGGCAAACAGGTGACAGACATTTAGCAAGTCATGTACAAATATGACAACCCACTGTTTATTTGTCACATGAGCCATCGATTGACACAAGGCAGGACAGCGGTTATGAGAAGGTAGAAATGAGTCTGTAAGAGGATCTGCACGTGGCACAAGTATTGGACTGAGAAACATGGAGAAGGCAGCAGCGTTAGAGATACTAGGAAGTATGCAGAAAGACCATCTGGGAAGGAAGTAGCACAAAGCAGAAGCAGTGGAGGAGAGGAAGCTGTTTCAACTGGGAGGAACAGGAGTAAACTGCCAGCCAAAAAAACCTGAAGAGATGATTACGTTGGGCATTTTCAAAAATTAAGATGTGCTGCAACATATTTATGACTGTTTTAGACACAGGTCTAAGTTTTATTATTCTGGTTCACAAAAAAATTTGCAATGCAGAGTAAACTCACAGAGAAGTATCTTCAGCATGTAACACCACCATTTAAAAATATGCTAAAAATAATTCATTGATATAAAAGTACTATTGCATGTTTAATGTAGATTTATTCAGATACAAAGATTCACTCCATGTTTAATTTCAACATCAGAGTTGTCTCAAGAGCAGGTGGCAGCTGTGGCAAGGAGCGCTTTCGGTCAGTTACATCTTATACGGCAGCTTTGGCTGTATATCCAAGACTCCGACC
>QEPC01004817.1:949017-974578 GCA_003113815.1 Sphenodon punctatus | reverse complement strand
TTAAAGGATAGGAAGCAAAGAGTAGGACTGAATGGTCAGTTTTCACAATGGAGCGATGTAAAAAGTGGTGTGCCCCAAGTGATCTGTATTGGGACTGGTGTAGTTTAATATATTCATTAATGATCTGGAAAAGGGCGTGAAGAGTGAGGGGATCAAATCTGTAGATGACACCAAGGTATTCAAGGTAGTTAAAAACACAAGCAGACTGTGAAGAACTGCAACAGGATCTTACAAGGCTGGGTGCCTTGGCATCTAAATGGCAGATGAAATTTAATGTGGACAAGTGCAAAGTGATGCACATAGGGAAATTTTTTTACCTAAACTATGAGTACACAATGCTGGGTACTAAGCTAGGAGTAACCACTCAGGAAAAGGATCTGGGAGTGGTTGTGGACAGTACACTGAAATCCTCAGCCCAGTGTGCAGCAGCAATCAAAAAAGCAAACAATGTTCGGAGTTATTCGCAAAGGGATAGAGAATAAAACTGAGGATGTCATAATGCCTCTATACAGATCAAATGATGCAACTGCACCTGGAATGTTGTGTGCAGTTCTGGTCGCCCCATCTCAAAAGAGAACATAGTTGAACTAGAAAAGGTACAGAGAAAGGCAATGAGAATGATAAAGGGTATGGAACAGGCTTCCGTACAAAGAGAGGCCTGACAAGCTGGGTCACTTCAGCTTAAAAAAAAGAAGACAGAGGGGACATGACAGAGGTTTATAAAAGCTTAAGTGGTGTGGAACAAGTAAATAGGGAACGGTTATTTACCCTCTCAAAGAGCAGTAGAACTAGGGAACACTCCATGAAACTAGCTGCTGGCAGATTTAACACAAATAAAAGGAAGTACTTTTTCACTCAAAGCATAATTAACTTATGGACGTTGTTGTCGAAGGACACGGTCAAGGCTAGTCGTATAACGGAGTTTAAAAAAAGGCCTGGATAAGTTCTTGGAGAGTAGGTCCATTAATGGCTATTAACCAAGTAGCTTACAGGATGAACTTCTTACTGTCAGGAGCTGGGAGTGAACAATGGGGAATGGCTTGCCCTTTGTGACTGTTGGTTCTTCTCCCATGCGAGTGATATTGGCCACTGTCGGAGGACAGGATGCTGGTTTTGACAGGCCATTGGTCTGACTCAGTATGGCACTTATGTTTTTATGCCCAAAATCTGTCAAGAATCAAAAGTGATTTTCATTTCAGCCCTAGTTACGACAAAGTACATGGCAAAGCATTTTCCACATTGCTAGCGTAGAAAGTGGGTCATCTGAAGTTTTTATAGATCAGGATGGGGAAACCTCAGGCCCAGGGGACAAATGTGGCCCATGTCAAGTGGTTATGTGGCCCTTTTCCACTTCCTGGGCTTGACCCCTGGATCGAGGTTTTGCCTCAAACCACTGAAGAAAAAAAAAAAAGCTCAGGGTAAGAGAGCAAAAAAACGAGGGCATGCACCCACAGATAGGGGATAGATCCGATCCATGGCACAAGTCCATGAACTGTGCCCTACTTTTCTCGAGAACACCCCTTAAAAACCCAAGCCAAACATGTAAGCAGCACTTGGCGTTTGTACAAATTTTGAAAGCGGCCCCTGGGATAGAAAAGGTTTCTCACCCCTATTGTAGATAAGGTGAAAGTATTAGAAAACAGTTTCAGAAAGTAGATTACCTACTAGTCTAGTTATTTCTGTTTGCAGAAGCAAGATTGATCTTTTGCAAAATAGAAGAAATTGTAATATATGTAATGTGTGAGGGGGAAAGTCACACAACTGGTGTAGTTCAAAACTGTGTTGGATGGGTGACATACAGGAATGTTTACTAGTGTCCAGAAAAGTATATGATGAGAAAAAGATTTGGCATAATTAAAACTCAGAGGGAAAACATCTCAAGGTCCTTTAAACAGGATTATGTTCAGTCTGTGTACAATGATTTCTACTTTCCAGAAGCTAAACCCCCAACTAGACCGCTCAGAAAGAAAGCTGTATTATACATACTCTTCCAAAAGATCTCAGGAAAAAGCTTCATGAGGAATGTCACTTAGTCCTTACAAATAAAAACACAATACTTTTAAATACTGTACCATAACTAACCTGGAAGCAGGAAAAGGCATACAATTTACAGATTCTGCCTTATAAAAGTTTGAGCTACTCAATACCAAGTTTAAGAATACTAAAAATAATATATTTGAGTTGGCAGTTTGTCCTTTGCAGTGCTTTCCAACAGCGATAATGATTTATTCTCTCCTCTGCATTATCTTCAAATTGCATCCTTTTCTATAAACAACATAGGCTACCTCGGAGTAGTCACTAAGCAGCTATGTTTGTTGCAGATTCAACTGTTTAGTAAAAGATGTAAGTTACACACTCATTTGGTTGAAGCATGAAGAAGAGTTTTAAGATAATCTACTTATGCTGTTACAGCTAGTGAAGAGACAGACATAAGACAGCTAATGACTTACAATACCACCTAGCATTTATTACTTTACATCTTCAAAGTATTGTATAAGCAGTCTAAAGAAATGTTTAGGGCAATTGCTTTATTCTTAGGTCCAAGGCCAATGTTTTACAAAACTGGATCTCAAAGGACTGTCCAACTGCTAGTTTGTGTGTAGCTTTGAGGTACTGTAGAAGATCTGGATGTTACTACAGCTATTTCCATTCATGCTTCTCAACACATTCACTAAATTTCCTTACTAGAATGTATCTGTAAGGAACAAAGAGTACAGAGTGCGATACAACTCACGCTGAAAGCCTTTGGTTCAGTGAGTAACAATTATACCCATGCTATCATACCTATGCTGCTTCTTAAAGTAGTAAGTGCCAACAGAGCTGCTAGCCAGGCTATAGTCAAAAGGGCAAAGAACGTAAGACAAAGGCCAGGGAGCACTACAGTAATGTATTCCAGCAACCAGGAAGATGGGTGTAACCAATCACTTAAATAGCCTCTCCCCACCATAGTCCTTATAGTCGGTTATATATTTTTGACTGGCTACATTTTTTCTTACAATATTTTTACCCCGCCTCTCTCACATATAGTATCTCAAGGCAGCTTACAAGTTTAAATTTTTTAAAACTAATAAACTTTAAATCAAAAGGGGGTGCCACAGAATCAAAACAAAAAACCCTCCCCCCTGAGGAAGGGCCCTGTGGTGTCCAAAAGCTTATTTCCACCAACATTAGTTGGTCCAATAAAAGATATCACAGTCTAATCACTTTGCTTCCCTCTCTGTCACTTGGGACCAACACGGCAACCACACAATCGCTCTGGTCCACCATAATCCGAAGACTGTAAAGCAGGACTAGGGCAGAAAGTGTCAAATTGAACTGAATTATCCAGAGGCTTATGAGAAAAAAAGAGATAAGTTGGAATGTGTAACACACACCTTGATAGGAAGTCCAGCATCCTCCCACATCCCTGGAAAGAATTCCTAATGCAATACCTGCAGCTAGCAGAAAGCAGCCCTACGTTCAACCAACATTAAAGTTTAAGGAAACAACAAGCCATTCAACAGGAACTTGACACTGCTTCAGATTTGCTACAATAAGTATTTTAAAGGAATAAAGTGTATACACTATCATGTTATATTTTGTGTATTTCTGTAACTTCAGGTAGCTACTTTGTCTGGAAAGACTTCTGAGCTTGCAATTGGAAAGCAGAGTTCTCACTCCACTCCTTAAGAGGCAAAACATTTTGTTGGTAAGGAGAAACACTAGTGAAAATAATCAGAAGAGGCTTATTGATTTGTGATCACTTCCCAGGCCTGCACTGGTTTAAAAATAATAGTACACCAATCATACCTTCTACAATTTAAGGCCAAAATGCACATGGAACCAAGGTTAGGAGCCTTTGGTTCAGTGAGTAACAGCTATACCCATGTCATCATAACTATGCTGCTTCTTAAGTGTTAGGAGGTTAACTGTGGAGGTCTTTACCAGTGGACAGTGTTTACTCAGTTAAAACTCATTGTTTTTTTCTTTCCATTTTATCTGGCACCCACATACTAGGATGTCCTATGAATATCTTGACATGAGTGCATGGAGAAGATAATAGACCAACATCATTGGAGATTAGTCCTATCCTTAGAATGTAGGTCCAGGAGAGGCAGTAGAAACGTAGGCTTGTCTAATGCCTCACTATGGGTGCTTTTCAAGGTTACAAAGACAGCCACATTTTCCAAAAAGTCACATTTGATGCTCGATTGAAAACTCCAATGTGCATGTCCCAGGCTGAATGCGCCTTACCTTTCAGCGCATTATACTAGGTGACCAAATGTGACTTTTACAAATGTCGGTAGTTTTATCATCCACTTTTTTTGAACATATAGATTACTGTGCATAGATTTGCACTTGGGAATGACAGAGACTATTAGGGGTGGGTGATTACAGCAATCAGTCCTCCAGGAGGCCATCTGCAATAGAATAAAAATGTGGATAGACCGTACTGGAAGTTTGTAAGTGTCTGAGCTAACTTAGGCAGGCCTAAGGGTTTGGAAATGTTCCTGGAATGTGTCTGTGTGATCAGGGCTATAGGAGGGGCAACATTCCCATGGTTGCTGGTTTGTACTTTGCTCTCGCTTTCCTTACCCTACAGACACCCATAACACATAATCCAACAACATTAGCATACAAGTCTTCACACACCGGAGAAGCTCCCCACGAAAGCAAAGTGGCTGCATGATGAATATAAAGAACTAAAAAAATATAACTTCAAGGTCAGAAAACAATAGAAGAAACCGGGAGTACAAAGTCACTTTTAGACCAATTTCTTTATATTGGACTGTGGTTGTGCATCCAAAACATGTGTGGCTTGCGTGTTATAAAAAGGAGAAAGGTGAGGATGACAAAGACGACGGAAGATGAAACTTAGGATGATCTCAACAACATCTAGAACATCATCATCGAACAACAACATCATCGAAGGGGAGCAGCAAATTGGTCTGAACATGGAGATCTTGGACAACATCCCAGAGTGACAAAGATGACCACACTTTGGTGCAATGGAGGTTGGATAGAAGAGAAGACAATTTCACCAGATGATCCCACTCCTTCAGTCCCTAACACTAGAGACAATAAGTACATGCCTTAGAAAAATATGCATTGGGACACGAGTAGTGTGAGGGGATATTGAGGAACTGTTAGGCCATCCTATGCATTGGTAAAGGGAAAAAGGGAGCCGGAGCATGAAAGTCATATTACACGTTTATGCCTGCAAGCCTGAGGCCCAGTCCCAAGGACCAAAAGGACTGTTCCACCACACTAAGAATCAGCAAGGCAGCCAGTAATTCATGCCAACTGAGATAGGTTTGGAAAACTCAAGTTTATCTAGGCCACCCGTTAGGAAAAAACAAAACAAAAAAAACATTCCTTCCGGGCTGCTCCCCATAACATTGGGGGTGGCCACGGGGAGTGAGGGCAGCAGCTGGTCAGGGGCTCCAGAGGTGGCGCAGTGGCCATTCAAGGGGACAAGATCTTCCTCCCCACTCCTGATGACCACAGACATTAACAACTGGTACTGGGGGCAGGGTGTTGGCAGTTGGCCAGCAAAGGGGTCATGGAGCAGCTCGTCCTCTCCCCACCCTTGCAGAGGCAGAGCCTGGGGAGGCTTCCTTCCAGGCTGCTCCCCATAACGTCGGGGGTGGCCAGAGGCACGCGTCGGGGACACAGCTTGAAGGGGAACGATCTTGACTGTGCCCTTCGGCGAGCCGGGAGGTTGAAGAGGAGGGCTTGTCGATGGGACTAGCTGATATGAATTCTTTGCTGTTATGGATAGTGAGAAGGCCTCCCGCTCTCCCCAGTGAGAGAGGGGTTGAGAGGGAGGATTTATTTATTTATTTATTTTTCAGATTTATACCCCGCCCCTCCTGCAATGCAGCTCGGGGCAGCTTCCAACAATAAAAACAGTAAAATTCATTTTAAAACAATCAAATATAAAAAACAACATATAAAATATACAATATAAAATATAAAACAGGGCTAGGCAAAAATCAATAAATAAATAAATAAATGGGTGGGGGACTAAAATCCTCCCTCCCCACCCTCCCTCCCAAAGGCCTGGGCAAACAGCCAGGTCTTACAGTTCCGCCGAAATGTTAAAAGGCTTGGGGCCAGGCGAGCTTCCTCCGGAAGGGAGTTCCACAGCCGCGGCCCCACCACCGAGAATGCCCTCTCCATCGTGGCCCCCCGTTTAACACGGGGGACCTCCAGGAGGGCACCCCCGGCAGACCGCAGGAGCCGCTCTGGGGCGCGAAGGGCGAGGCGGTCCCTAAGGTATGAGGGGCCGAGACCGTGTAGGGCTTTATAGATCATCACTAGGACCTTGAACTTGGCCCGGCACACTATCGGCAGCCAGTGCAGAGCTCGGAGCACCGGTGTAATGTGCTCCCGGCGACCCGTCCCCGTAAGAAGACGAGCCGCCGCATTCTGCACCAGCTGCAGCCTCCGGGCCAAGAACAAGGGAAGCCCCACGTAGAGCGCGTTGCAGTAGTCGAGCCTCGAGGTGACGAAGGCATGGATGAGGGAGGCCAGGTCCGGGCCAGAGACATACGGACGCAGCCTACGTACCAGATAAAGCTGGCGGAAGGCAGCCTTAGCGACTGCCTCCACCTGCCGCTCCAGCCGCAGGTCTGCGTCCAATATGACCCCCAGACTCCGGACCTGCTGAGCTACAGGGGGGCAAACCCCCCCAACCAGGGGGGCCACCACCCCCTTCGCCCTCCCCACCACCATCACCTCCGTCTTATCTGGGTTGAGCTTCAGTCTGCTCCGCCGCATCCAATCCGCCACGGCCTCCAAACATTGGGATAGCACCGAGACAGCAGGGTCTGGGTCAGTAGAAAACGAGAGGTACAGCTGAGTATCATCAGCATACTGGTGACATCGCACCCCGAACCCTCTCACGACCTCCCCCAAGGGCTGCATATAGATGTTAAATAATAATGGAGACAAGATCGATCCCTGCGGAACGCCACACGGTAAGGCGCGGGGGCTCGATGTTTCCTCCCCCAACACCACCCGCTGGCTCCTCCCCGAGAGGAATGAACGGAACCATTCAAGAACAGTCCCGTCCAGACCCCCCCGGTCACGCAGTCGTCTCAACAGCAGCCCATGGTCCACGGTGTCAAAAGCGGCCGAGAGATCGAGCAGGATGAGAAATGTCGAACATCCCGCATCCATCTCCCGGCGGAGGTCGTCCACCAAGGCCACCAACGCCGTCTCGGTGCCATAGCCGGGGCGGAACCCAGATTGAAACGGGTCAAGGAGCCCGATATTATCTAGATGACCCTGGAGCTGGAGCGCCACTGCCCGCTCAATAACCTTCCCTAAAAAGGGAAGGTTAGAGACAGGTCGGTAGCTGGCGAGCGCGTCTACGTCCAACGATGGTTTTTTCAGCAGGGGGCGCACCACAGCCTCTTTTAAGCAAGGCGACAACCTCCCCTGCCGAAGGGACGCATTCACCACCCTCGCCAGCACCGTCCCCAACGTCTCCCCGGAAGCTTTTATTAACCAGGACGGGCATGGATCTAGTTGACAACACGTGGCCCTCACAGACCCCAGGACATCCACCACATCGGCTGGCGTCACTTCCTGAAACTCACCCCATAAAGATGGACCAGACGGACCCTCCGCCCCCCCGCGCTCTTCCCCTACTGCTATCAACCCAGCGTCGAAATCGGCCTGAATCCGAGCAATCTTGTCTGCGAAGTAGATGACAAACTCCTCACAGCGGGCCCGGGACAAGTCCCCATCCAGGCGGAGGGAGGCCGGACTAACCAGCCCCCGCACCACCCGAAACAGCTCCGCTGGACGCGACTTCGCAGACGCTATGAGGACGGCGAGGAATTCCTTCCTCGCCGTCCTCACAGCCTCCACATAGGACCGCAAATGGGCCCTATGGAGAAGACGATCGGAGACAGACCGAGTCCGACGCCAGCGTCGCTCTAGCCTCCTGCCCACACGCTTCATACACCGCAGCCCCTCAGTAAACCAAGGGGTCCTGCGGTGACGAGACCAAGGCAGAAGGCGTCTCGGAGCCACCCTGTCAATGGCCTCCTCCAGCAAGTTGTTCCAATGCCCCAGGATGTCCCCTGTTGTCCTCAGCAGGGGACAGAAGGATGTATTGTAGAAAGTCCCTGATGTGAACAGGATGGGAATGTTAGGACTGATAATAGCAGAGGATAATTGGAGGGGGTAAGTTGTAATTATCATTAGGCAGGGGGTGTCGATTGTGTATTTTGAAACGCTGGGTTCCCCTGTGTGGGATATAGACCCTAGCATTGCTATATTTGGGTGTTGCTTTGATTGTTGGGTTCCCCTGCATGGGAAAAAACCCCAATTATTGTATTTATTTGTTGTGAGACGCCTCAAGATGTCTTTAGGTGGGAGTGTGCGGGATACAAATTAAAAATGAAATGAAAGTATAGGTATAAACACTTAGTTGTGTTAAGAGTAAAGAGGAGTTTTACAATCTTATCTTTGTCACACTCCGCCGCCTCCTCACACACCTCAAGGCACTAGCGCCATCACAACACACTTATTCCAACCAGAATTCCTGTGGCCTCAGGACAAGATTGTGTGTGTGTGGCGGATATTTTTTCTTCCTGCCTTTCTTCTCTAAAATCTGCTTTTTTCACTCTGCCAATACTACCGGAATCATGAGGTCATAAGTGATCTCACAGAAGGAGGCAGGCTAACAAGTCTTGGTTTTTAAAAGATCTTTTTAAACAGTGAGAGTACGGAGAAAAGAGAAGCGTTGAAAGGTGATAATGGGTTGAGGGTTTTATGGTACAAAAGCAGCTACACTATTGAGCCAAACACAGTTTGGATGGAGTGGGAAGGGTCCAATATAATAATAAAAGCAGCAATTTTGGTCTAGTAAACACGGCATATTGATTCAGGATTAATCTCAATTTCTATTTGCTCAACCAACAGGGATTTAAAAAAAATTATTTCATGCTTAATGTTGGAATTGAAATACAACACACACACACACACACACACACACACACACACGGTTACGAACCAACCAAACCTCTTTCTCAGATTTTTCAAAGTACTAAATAAACATCTGATCTGCGTTTTTGCTGCCCAGGAACATTTAAATGCATGTTTTTGCTAAACTTGGAATGGTAACTAGAAAGGCTGTTACAAGAATTGCATCAATGTGTAGTTGCACACCCTTTTGAAAACCAAGAATTAAGTTACTTATTTACATGGCACTTTCAGTGTCCTGAGTGCTTTATATGCTTAGCTCAGCCTCAAAAGAACCCTGTAAGATGGGTCATAATTTCTATTTTGCAGATGAGGCATGGAGGCTAAGAGAAATAGGGACTTGTCCAAGGCCTCCCTATGAGTTCATGGCTAACCACCCCAGGAGTTCATGAATACCATGGTCTCCCATGTCTAAGTATAACATCTTGTCCACTCGACTATACCGGCACAAAAATTATTCTTACAGTGGTTATGACATCAAGACTTTAAGAACAGCACTTTACATGTAATTATATCTACAGAGTTCCATCTTAAACACATGTTCTCTTTAGACAATTTAAAAGACCTCTGCATCAGAACTAGAGTAGTTAAGTTTTAGCTACAAACTTTGAAAAACATTTTGATTTAAGTCCTACCAAGTGCCTAAATAGGGACACAGGAACTTCATTTGAGGAACGCCTTTTAAGAAGTTTTGTCAACTCATGTTATATTTTGGCTTCTAGTCTAGAAAGTGAATATATCATCAACAGATATTTTTCGTCCTAATGACTAGGGAAGTGGGAGTATTGGGGTGAATGCATAGATAGGAAATTAGGAGGTGTTTTAGTCAACTCCAATAGAATTAAAAAGGCTTTTAAATCAGAAAAGGGTTATCAATTAAAACATCTTGCTGTAGTTAGCAGTCATGATAGTTAACCAACAGGATTCTTAATCACTAAATACAAGTCACTAACCATCATTTCTTGATCACTAAATACAAGTTACTAACCATCATTTCTCTTCATTTTCTGATATAGAGCCAGTTGCCCCACATAAAACATTTGATATTTAAATGTGGGAACAGCACTTCAGTTTTCTAACAGCAAGCCACACACTACTCTTGAGACACAGCCAGATGAGACAGGCTAGAAAGGCTACCACGCTTTAGGTAGCCTTACCCCTCCTTGAGTAAATGAGCCTTACCCCTCCCTCAGTAAATGAGCCACACAATACAGTGGCTCGTGTGCCCACGGTCCACCAGATATTCCTCCCAGGGCCAACCAGACAGCAGGTTGCTTCGTAATGCATCCTCTGAAAAATCCTGAGGATATGCCGCAGGTGCAGCCTTACTACAACTGAGGCAAGAGCAACTCATGTGATGCCGGTGCTGTGCACGATGGGTGCTAGAGGCATCACAACTAGTGTCGGGCTCTCAGTCCGGCAGGGGGTTGGAGGCAGAGGTGGGGGAAGGGCCGGGCACCTGTTCAGGAGGGCGGTGCTTCAGCTCGCCATGGTGGTGCCTCTAACAGGGGCTAGCCCACCCAGCTTCCTTGCAACCATCTGGCCACACAGTGTGGCAGTGGCCTGCCACAGGGCTGTGCAGGGATTGGGCCCCTGCTGCTCGTGTGGCTGCACTCTCTTTCCCTTGTCCACGGATTCAGGCCTTCTTTTCTAGTGTTTTCCCATCATCTTACCCTTACAAGAATTTTGACTATAAACTTAAAGCTTGATTGATATTTACATGTATCTAAATATTGACAGTCCAATGTTTAGACATGTCACTATTTAGACACTTCAATGAGTCACTAAGTTTATTTTACAGACAAAAAGTTACTATACCATGTTAGTATATTTTACAGTTTTGCCTTTTATATAAATCTATACAATTAGTTCTTAGCACCAACAAAGCATGCCAGCTTTGCCAGGTAAGCATATCCACCAGGTAAGAACAGAGGAGGTATTGTTACTACAAGTCCCCCACATCCCAACTTGACAATATGATTAGTTACTATAGCTCAGTCTCACAGTAGGATCCTCAATCTATTTTGTGCCAGCTCCAGCCCTTAACAGCAATGCAAGTCACCAAGCACTTTAACTGGACTTGTCCGTGCTAAGGCCTTAAATTGGTTCTAACCAGCTTGAAGATAATGTTATAAGTGCTGGCCTTAGAATTTGCATGGCCCAGGGCTAAACAAAATGTGAGGTGGCTCAATGGCTCCATCTCCTTTCCATGACCCTACCCCCTTAACATTTTACAGTCTGGTTCTGTTTAAAAGCACCACATTCTTTTAAAGGAAACACCTCAGTAAAATATGCAAGCAAAACCAGAGTGTTGAGAACAGAGCAAGGCACAAAGCTTGAAGCCTAGAATCATATACTGTAAAAAAAATTATGAACCAAGGAAATGGTCACAGCTCCCATGCAGCCCTAGAAACCATTGTGTTGGATTCCCTCTGGGAGACAACCCTGCTACTACTGCTCTGCTGAGTCAAGGGGACCTTTGCAGTGGACCTTTGCTTTCTACAGGGCTTCTGGAAGTGCAGACAAGCTCATGGTTTGGGCTTCTACGAACCCTGCCAAAAGCCATCCCTATATGCTAGTCAAGAAAAATGCATATCCTTTTACAGACCTGTCATAGCATTTGTATCTATTGTAAGCAATCGGTTTTCATGGTACACTAGAAGCATTTTAACATGCTAGGAAGCACTCATCTTGATTTAGTGATTCCCCCTGCCCTCCCCCCATCAACCCTGTCAGTTCAGATAAAGCTGTTAAACCTTCATATTAGCACCACACTGGGTCAGACAAATGGCCTGTCTAGCTCAACATCCCATCTACAGTGACCAGCTTTGGTTGCTTCTGAGAACACATAAAAGGATGACTCATTTCCCGATATTCACTCCCAGTAATCACAAGTCTCATCCCCTGGCTAACTTGTCCAATAACCATTTACAGATCTAACCTCCAAGAACTTATCCAGTCTTTTTTGAACCTATTTATGCTACTGGGCTTCTTTTTAAGCTGGGTTTTAAAAAAAGGATTGGATAAGTTCTTGGACGGTAGGTCCATTAATGGCTATTAACCAAGAAGGTATGAGGGAATGTATCTCTTACTGCTAAGAGCTAGGAGCAAACAACAGGGAATGGATCACCCCGTTGTGACCTGTTGGGTTCTTATCCAAAATGACAGAGATTGGCCATGGTCAGAAACAGGATGCTGGGCTCGACAGACCATTGGTCTGACCCAGTATGGCACTTAGGTTCTTATGGGGCCTTCATAACCTTGACAGTACCACACTTTAAAAATCTATTTCTCTACACTATGGTGTTTTCCTGTTTTAAAGAGCAGCGATGGGGAACATTTTCCCTCTCAGGGGCAACTTTGAAAATTAGTACAAGCTTTGAGATCCACATACAAGTTGGGGGTGGGAGTGCATAAGGGGTGTGCTCAGAAAGAGGTGGTCCAGATCATGAAGTTATGCCATGAATCTGTTCCCTAGCCTTGTGTGCATCCCCGTATCTCTGATCCCTTAGCCAAAGCTTAGTTTTTCAGTACTTGGAGGTAAGTACTGGATCCAGGTGCCAGATCCAGGAAATTAAAAGGGGCTACATGATATCTAGCCACAGTCCACATTTGACCCCTGGGCCAGAGGTTCCACACTACTGTTTTAAAGCATCTGCAGAACAAGGTCAAGACACTTCTGAACCATTTACACCAGGGTGATCAAGAGATCACAAATCAGTCTCCAGTAGATCATGGTGTGGGGAGGGGAACAGCCTCTCAGGAGGAGATTGCTACTGGCACGCCAAATAGTGTCTCCAGGGAGGGGATATTTTTCATTCATTTCCATTTCATTATATTTATATGCTGCCCCCCATTCCTATGAAAGCTTCCCCAGTGCAGCCTCTCCAATCCGGAGACCAGTTGCGGAGGTTCCTAGGACCGAGATCCACCAGGGGGTCCTGGTCTAGAGCACTAGAGGCAGATGGAGGGACCAAGTTTGGCACTTGGATAAAGTGAATCACATGTACCAGAAGCCTGGTCACCCCAATCTATACATGTAAACTGCCCCTCTTGAAAGAACCTTAATTATGTACAGATCAAACTTATCTTCCACTTCAAGTCCACTTTATGCAAAAAGCTAAGTTTAGCTATGTTTTTTCACCTGGCCTGTCTAGTTCATTTTAATCTCTTGTACATATCAAGGCGTCACCTCTCCTCTCTGCTCCAGCAATGACCACCTTTAGCAGTCAAGTTTTCAGAGATGCACCTTCCTGCTTTCTTCCTCCATTCGTGGGGGATGCTTGTGTAAATGTCTGCAAAACTGTTTTTCAAATCCCTCCTTCTGTCTAACTCGTATCGCTTCACTACTTCTTTGTGCTCTCCCTGTGTGTTCTAGCCACCTGTTTTCTCATCACATTTATACCGTAAACTCTTTGGTGTAGGAACTATGCTTGTGGTTTCATACTTATGTACTGCCTAGTACAACGTACTCAAGAGTCCACAGCTGGAGACCTTAGATACTTTTGTAATCATTTGTTAGAGTGTGTTTGGGGAACTATGGGGAATTATTTTTTAAAAACTTGTATCAACTATAGGATTAATTCAGGTGAATCAATGATACAACCATATTTTATCCTGTCCATGAAGTGCTCTGGGCTTTTTGAACGATGAGCACTATGGAAACAAGCTTGTTTTTACCTTTTAAATGCTTCAGCAGGGTTCCTCTCACATTCCCCAGGTTGCAAGAGACTTTGAACAGCAGGATCTCTTAGTTTGTCCTCATATCCCTGTATCAGTCCACTCCGGCAGACCTGGGCCACTACCCCTCTAATAAATCCTCCAACACACAGTGTGTCAGAGTCTTGAGCTCTGCAAAAGTGGAAGGCTAGAGCTTGACGATGTAAACCTCTCTGAAGGCTTGCAGGTGAACTTGGCCATAACAGCTCAGTACAGAGGGCTGTCTTCCCACTACCAGGCCCTCCAACCAACAATACACCCCAAGTAGCTCCTTTCCCAGAGACGACTCCACTATTATTCACAACACTACAATTCACTGCAAGGGATGGTTTGTTGGCAGTACTGCTGCAACAGTTGGTTTTCTCCTGGAGACAGTGCTGAAGCTTGTGGAAAACCCATTCTCTACAGTAAAATTGCTTCCCTTGCAGCAAACTGGTTTGAGCCATTTTCCAGACTTTTTTCCCTGGGATTGGTCACAAGGAGCAATATATCTTCAACATCTTAAGATCTGTTTGCAAGAAAGATCCTCATATCCATGCCTCTGAGCGCAACTGGCTATAGGGCAATTCTACCAATAAACCCCTCCTGTAAGAATCAGCAGCTCTTCTGCAGGACAAAGGGAATAATTCCATTTAGATACTTATCATGCTTAGGACACAGGATGCCATTCAACAGCTTTTGCGGCCGCACTATGTCTGGTACCAAGGCTCAGTAATTCTTTGGATATGGCTCAAAAGGTCATACAACTCCATGACTACATCTAGAGTTTATACAGTTGTGTGTGTTCCAATAGACAGATGAGACAATACATCTGGAAAAAACAGAGGAAAATGCCAAAATTTTGGCATGAAGTGCTTCTCCAAACTTCAGGCATTAATCTTGAGATTTTATACTCAAAAAGCTGTCTGTATCAAAATAATTTTAAACAGAAGAATTTCCTCAGAGAATACAGTTTATATTGCAGGCATATAGATGTGCACCACTCGTTGAGAAATGGTCAGCTGCAATAAGCAATAAGTCTTCTCATCTTTGGATAAGTCCTTCTAATTGAGATTTTTACATGGTCACGATGGTGGGAGACGGGTTGGCATCTTTTTAGTACAAGACATTCATCAAATTCTTTCTTCAGGATTTAGGCTTCCTTCTAAACCTGTTCAGTTATCTTGAACACAAGTGTCAAAACATCTTGCCAAGAACCTGTAAATTAAGAAGCAAGACAGTGATTTCAGCTCTACATGAACTATAATGATGTAACTAAAACATTTGTTGATACAACACACATATTAAGTGAATCCAAGAATTATTATTTATCTGTGTCATTTCCTAGTGAAGAGACATTTTTAGACAGGATCTCTCTCTTTGTATATGGCTACAATCTATAATTAGTCAAATTGACATTCATATTTTGGTTCAAACCCCTAGGCACGGAAAGCCCCCATCTCTTTAGAACAAGGAAGCATGTCCACTTATTAATAACATCCTTCCTTACCTTAGTCAACTGATTCTCCTTGTACCTGTAGTCTGCACTTTTACACACCAGCACCACTCACAGCTCTCTTTATGCACTTCTTTCTTTGTTCACTGTCTGTAAGCATTAGGACACACAGCAGCCCATGGACCGCTTAAACATACTCCCTATCACCCACTGTATTGTTGTTGTGCAGCATGTTGTTTCTGTCATCTACTCTATTCCACTTGGCTGAATTCAGGCTGTGCTTTCTTTTCGTTTGTCAGGGGCTTTGTCTTACACTGCCCTCACTCCAAGGCTTTACATTTTGACTGATACTAACAGGGCAGATCGAGAAGTCGTTTCACAAGGTCCTGCTGCTCTGAAGTCTGCATTTTTTAAACCCGAACTGTCTATGTGAGCAGCTGCAAAGCTAAGAGCTCACCCTACATCCACCACACTAATACACGCCCTGTCCCCCAAGTCCCCTCCCCCAGCGCCAGCACAACAGAGACAGAGATTGTATATACATACACACAAAGATCCCAGGCAGCGGAAACTCCTCTCTGCGATGCACTTGGTATTTTCTTGGGGTCTTACCCTTCTTCGCATCTCAGCCTCCCCGACTCACCCCATCCCCCACAACCTACCCCCTTGCCAAGTCCCTCCAGTCGCCCCCTCCCCCATATTGTGGCTTCATATTTCAAACACGCTTGGCTTTTACCCCTCAGCTCCCCACCCCTCCCCAGCTTTCCCTGTCACTGTTACAGTGACTGACTCGGGAGGAAGCGGCATTCCCGTGCCCACACAACGCACACACGCAGGGGGCACCATGCGCCTCAGGTACAGAGCACACACCGGGGCAGATACAGCTACCACCGTGCTGCGGCACAACGCGAGGCACTGGGCAGCATCCCCCGCCCCCCAGCCTGTGCCCCTGCCTTCGCCGGGCGTTGCAGACACAGGTACAGACACAGCCCGCAGTCCCCACTCCCTGCTGCCTCGGACACGGTAGAGGGGATTGCAGCCGCCGCCCAGCTCCCCCAGCCTTTTCGCCCACCCCACCCGGCTGCTGGGGAAGGGGCCTCCCTCGCTACTTCCCCTCTCCCGGCCGCGGCTGCTACTCAGTTACCTTCAGCGCTTCTCCCCGGCGGCTACTGCCGCGGCGATACTCTGTAGGACTGCTCCAACGCCGCGCACGCCTCCTTTGCTCCAGTCTCGCCAGGGCCGGCACAGCCAAAGGCGCCCCAGAGTCCGTGACTATCTCAGCCCGTCTGCTACTCTCCTCAGCTCCTCCTTGACCCTCGCCGCCGGGCCCCGCCTCCTGCACCCACCACGCCCCCGTTCCCCTCTAGACCACGCCCCTTCCACTTCGCTCAGCAACGCCCCGCTCCGCCCTCTCCCCTCTGTCTAACGCGGGCGGCGGCGGCTCGGGGAGGAGGGCCCGTGCTATACTGCCTGACATCTGGGGAAGGAAATAATTTGGGGCGGAGGAGATGCTCGCTGCTTTACCGTGTCTTTCAACCCAGCCCGTGTGCAGTGCTTTGTTCCACATCCAGGGAGGGAGGGTGGGTGGATCAGTGCAGAAGGATCCCCCTCCCAGAACCCGAGAGCCTTGAACTTCTACCCTTGGTGCGGCATAAGCCCCTCATTTTTGTATTTGTGGGAAGAGGGAAATCGCGCTACCGTCTTCCCATGCATTAGCATTTTAGGAACAAACTGCCCTCGCCCTCACACGCACACACCGTCCACCCAGCAGTATGGAGCAGGTCACCTCCCCCCACTCCCAGTTTATCACCCATAAAAGGGGTCGTGTGCGTCTGCGTGTGTTGGGGGTTAAGCAACCCTCGCCCATCCTGCTCAATTGCTCCTCTTGTGTAGAACACCACCCCGATAAAACAGTTACCAATGATATCCCACACAAAAGTCCCTGTTTACTTTGAGGAAAAATTACATCCGTAATTATGAAACCAAAGTAGAAAGAATTAATTCCACTAAGAGTGGATCTTAGTAGACATTAGGATTTCCTAATCACTAATTTATTGGAATTTTTTGAGGGTGTGAACAAGTATATGGATAAAGGGGAGCTGGTCAATATAGACGCTTTCAGAAAGCATTTGATTAGGTCTCTCAGTCATGAGAGACTCTTGAGGAAATTAAAAAGTCACGGGATAGGAAGCTGTGTCCTATTCTGGACTGGTAAGTGATTAAAGGATTGGAAGCAAAAAGTAGAACTAAATAGTCAGTTTTCACAATGGAGAGAAGTAAATAGTGGAGTGCCCCAGGAATCTACTGGGACCAGTGTTGTTTAATGTAGTCATTAATGATCTGGAAAGGGGAGTCAGAAGTGAGGTGATCAAATTTTCAAACACCAAATTATTCAAGGTAGTTAAAACTGTAAACATAACTGGACTGTGAAGAATTGCAGGGAGATCTTGTGAGACTAGGTGACTGGACATCTAAATGGCAGATGAAATTGAATGTGGACAAGTTCAAAGTGATGCACATAGAGAAAAACAATCCAAACTTTATCTACACAATGCCGGGTTCTAGATTAGAAGTTACCACTCAGGAAAAGGACCTTGGAGTCTTTGTGGACAATACATTGAAATCCTCAGCTCAGTGTGTGGCAGCCTTCAAAAAATCAAACAGAATGTTAGGAGTTGTTTGGAAAGTGATAGAAAATAAAACTGAAAAGATCATACTGGACTGTATAAATCTATGGTGTGACCGCACCTTGAATATTGTGTGCAATTCTGTTCGCCCCATGTCAAAAAAAGATATAGTAGAAATAGAAAAGGTACCGAGATGGGCAACGAAAATCATAAAGGGTATGGAATGGCTCCCAAGCAAAGAGAGGCTGGATAGATTAGGACTCTTCAGCTTGGAAAAGAAACAACAGAGGGGATATGACAGAAGTTTATAAAATTGGTGTGGACCAAGTTATTAGGGAATGGTTATTTACCTCTCAAATAGTACTAGAACTAGAGAACACTCCATGAAACTAACAGGTAGCAGATTTAAAACAAATAAAATGAAGTATTTTTCATTCAACGCACAATTAAGTTGTGGAATTTGTTACCAGAAGATGTGGTCAAGGCCAGTAGTATAACTGGGTTTGAGAAAGAGCTGGACAAGTTTCTGGAGGATATGTCTATTAGCAGCTATTAGCTGGGTAGGTTTGGAGGACTAACCTCTTACTGTCGGGAGCTGGGAGTGAACAACAGGGAACGCAGCACCCCATTGTGACCTGCTGGGTATTTCTTCGAAGCGACCGAGATTGGCCACTGTCAGAGACAGGATGCTGGACTTGATGGACCATTGGTCTGACCACCCAGTATGGCACTACTTATGTTCTTCATAGACAATTGTGTCCATCTTCATGTTGCACACCACAATTTGTCCTGGGCAGGTCAGCAGGCATTTTCCCTTACACCAGGGGTGGGAAACCTCAAGCTCAGGGCCAAATGTGGCATGGGACTAAATTTTATTTGGGCCCTTTCCAGTCCCTGGATCTTGCCCCTGAATTCAGTTCCTACCCGCAAGCACTGAGTGAGTTCAGGGTAAGGAGACAGAGATGAGGGCATGCACAAAAGGATAGGATCCGTGATCTGGACTCTTCTCTTTCGAAGTGCATCCTTTAAGCACCCTCACCCCCAACTTCTACGTGGCTCTCAGAGCTTGTACTAATTTTCATAGTGGCCTCTGGGAAGGAAAAGGTACCCTGTTGCCTTACATCCATGTCACTTTCCCCTACTTTCTCCAAACTCAGTTACTGTCATTCTGTCCAGACCTTTTTTCAATCCAGCCACTTTTGGCAGCCTCTCGCTCTCCTCACCCCCATTCCATCCAGCCCCTCATCATTCCAGTTGCTCTCTGCTGCCTCCTCTCTGTCATTCCAACCAGTCCTTCATCCTTCCAGCCACTCCCTTTCATTCCATCCAGACTCTCTTCATTCCTGCCTTTCTGGACCCCTCTTCCTTGTCATTAGACCCAGTCCATTGCCATTTCAGCTACTTCTGGTGGCCTCCTCCCTGGCATTCCCCTTAGCCCCATCATCCCAGCCGCTTCTGGGAGTGAGCTGTCTGTTGTTTCACCCAGTTTCACCATTCCAGTCGCTCTCATCAGCTACCTGAACTCACTCAGTGCTTGCGGGTAGGAACTGTTATTCCATCCAGCCCACTGCCATTCCAGTTTCTCTTCGTGGCCTCTTCCCTGTCATTCCACTGAGCTCCCACATATTTCAGCTGTTCCTGGTAGCCTCTTCTCTCATTCCTTGCACCACCCAGCTGCTTCCAGTTGCTTCCAGTGGCACTTCCCTGTTATTTCACCCAGTCTGTTGTCATTCCACCTCCTTCCCTTTGCTTCCTCAATGTCTTTTCATCCTGGCCTTTTTTTTATGTCCCACCCACAGATACCCTGTATTTTAGCATTCTGCATCCTCCCCAATCTCCCTTCTTTTCAGAAATTCAGCACCATTGTATTCCTTTAGAGTCCATTAAGGATCATTGGCTTTCACAGACCCCCCATTATTTCTGATCGGCATTCATATTTATTTATTTATTTATTTATTTATTTAAATGTATACCCTGCCCTTCCCAGATGGCTCAGGGCAGCTTACAAAACAAGCTGCAAACAATAGAAAAAAGCAATGTTGCTTCTGTAGTTTCAAATAGGCATTTCATGTTATTCATTTTAGTATGTCCCTTTGTTGTTGCTGCCTGCCCTCGCCCTCTCAGATAAAAGGGGGCCTTTGCTGGCCTTGGCTGTGGAAAAGGAGTCCTTGAGGAGCTGTAGCTGGCACTGAGGGAGGGGGCAAAGTAGGGGTCTTTGGGACCCGAGCCTGGGGCAGCGGGAAAGAGAAGGGGTCTTTGGGGGCTCAATCTTGTGCTGGGGTGGAAGAGGGATCTTTGGGGGCTCTTGCTGAGGGTGGAGAAGGGGTCTTTGGAGGCTGGTACTGAGGGAAAGAAAGGGGTCTTTGGAGGCCCTTCTGGGGCTGGAGACTGGGGAAATGTAAAGGCCTTTGGAAGTTCAAACTGAGGTGGGGGAAGAAGGCAAAGCCTTTGGAGACTCTTACCTCTTACTTTTTCTGGAAGGAAAGAAAGGGCTTTAGCTGGTGCTGCTGGGGAGAGAAGGTATCCCTGGGGACTCTGGCTGGCTGGCTGGGAGTGAGGAAGGAGGAACAACTGTGCGGGAAGGCTGTATAACTGGGGAAGGGCCCACACTCATCTTTTGCATCTGGACCCATTCCAGTCTCACCATGCCCCTGCCCGAACATCCCTAACACCAACGTTGTTTAAGAGAGCACAGCTGCTTACAGTCTGCTTGCCTTCACCCAACACAGAGGAAGGTACTCTCCCGCATTACTTTAGAAGATGAAGATTGTTCAGGGTGGAATCCCCCTCAGAGGGTGTTTTTAAACAAGCAAGGCGATGGGTGTGTGTGTGTGTGTGTCAGCATCGCTCTGTCGTGGAGCACCCACACAGGTAGAGTGCATGGGGGGAGCTTCAAACGGGCGACAGCCGGTGTGGCTACCGCAGCCACAGCAACACCTCCGACACACTCCACCAGCCACGGACCATGGAGTAGGACGGAACGCACCCGGCTGGCCTTTGCAATTGACATCCCTGGTGCGAGCGCTGGGGAACGTGGGCTCCCCAGCGCTCTGGGTCAGTTTTTGTGACTTGCAATGACCACGGCCGCCTCCCCCACCCACAGTGCTTATGAATGACAGTCCTGTTTGCTAGCGTGGCTGATTGCTGCTGTTCATATGGGATGGGGCTCTGTGACTTCCCATTGCCATGGTGCTATTTGGCTTGCCCTGCACGGAGCATTCTAGATTTCCCAGCTGTGATCCGTGCATGGCTATGAATCGGTGCTTCAAGGCTCATGGAAGCACCCACTCAGCTTCTGCTCCACCTTCAGGTGGGTGGTTGACTCCATGGCTCCTGAGTGACCATGTGGGGAAGCATCTTGTCTGAAAACACTCATAGGCCCCTTTTAAACAAGGCACTGAAAAGCACCGTCTGAGCCCCGCGTTGAGAGAAAAGCCTTCAGGGAGTGTTTACATGCTCCCCGCGCTGCCGGAAGTGACGTGCTCCCTGTTGTTGGAAGCGGCGGTGGCTGGAGATGTGGTGCTTTGAAGAGGCGCGTTCTGAAGGCCTGAAAAGTGAGACTTTCAGAATGTGCCTTTTCAAAGCATCACATCCCTAGCTACCGCCACTGCCGACAACAAGGAGCACGTCACTTCTGGCAGCGCGGGGTGCATGTATACACTCCCCGTGGGGCTCAGGAGTAGGGTGGCCATATCTTCCCTTTAAAAGAGGACACTTATGAAAAATACATATTGCAGGACTACACTGGGAACCAATGAAGCCCTACAACATGTACTTTTCATAAGCATCCTCTTTTAAAGGGGAAGTATGGCCAGCCTACTCAGGAGGTGCTTTTCAGCACCTCGTTTAAAAGCAGCCATAGTTTCCTGACTTTACTTGGAGCAGCTCCTGTTGTCTTGCTGAGAAAGATTTGCAGATGGCAGAACCCAGGTGGAAGGTTCTGCTCTGCTACATCTCAGCCTGATTACACATATCTTTAAGAGAACCTGGGATGTTTAACTGCAAAAAAAATTCAAAGTACTCAAATTTTACAGTACACACACACACACACACACACACACATCACTTTTAGCATGTAAATAAACAGAAAGCCTCATGAGGCAGAGAATTTAGCTATAACCGATTTAAACACTATGCATTTAGCTTGACTGTATCTCCAGTTCTTTTAAAGGTTTATTTTGATTTCAAATATATACCTGTAGAATTCTGTCTGCTGCCACTCCATTGTTTTTTTTCATTTTACACTGGCTTGTCCCATTTCAAAGCTGGAATTTCATTTCTCTGACTGAAAAAGTGCAGCTTTGCATTACTTGCCGTAAGGTGATTTTGGACAGCTTTTGGCCTGTTTGAATCATGAAATGCAAGGAGAATCCTAGCTTTTCCAAGTCTGCTGCTGTCATGGGGACCTATGTAGCATTGAGCTCAGCCCCTCAGAACAAGAGAGCTCACACCTTCCTATAGTCAGAACTGGAGGAAGGTAAGTCCAAAAGGATTTTTTGCTTGTTCAGAGACTCTGGGCGTTTTCAGTTGGCAAAACTAGTCCAGACTAATTTGAATAAACTCTGGTGCTTATTAGTCCACGCTTACCAAGTCATACCTTCTAGGAAGACAATCTAGTCCAGGATAATATTTAGTCCAGGATAGCCATGTGTAAAGATTATTGCTGTTAGCACGGTGCTTAGAGTCTCTGGGCTGAATTTCAATCCCATGGTGCTTTTTGTCCATGCTCAGCGCACTGATTTCTGGGATTGAAGAAAATCTGATTTTCTTCATTTTTTTCTGATTTCTGACTTGAGGAAAATGGAAACTCATCCCTCAGAGTATTTAAACTTGGTGCTCTGCAATGCATTGTTGAAGGCTGACAGAGGTAATATGATCACCCCACAGTCATGTGCCCATAGATACCATAGAGGCAGAAAATGCCTAGAGGTTCTTTCAGGTCTTGCCACTGGACTCTGTGACCCTCAGTATGGCCTAGTCAACTAGTCCAGGACAGTAATTCAGATGGGCATTAGATGGACATTAGTTCAGACTAACAAGAACTGTTGACAGCATTCAGATGGACAACCTATCACTGACAATGCATTTAGTTGAGACTAGATGTCCGTCTGAAAATGCCCTCTTTATGGGGCACAGAAAGAAGAAGTAAAGCAAATCAAAAGTGAGGGAAGAAGGGGCCACTCCAAATCACATAGGGTGTTTTTATATGAGATGTTACTACGCATGTTCACTCACTCCGTGAGCATGCAGCACACGGAGCACTGCCAAAAATCTGGAGCGCACCATGCAGGGCAAACCCCAAAAGTGCATGGGGACAGGTGCCCGAGCATCCCGTCTGTACAAACTGGGATGCCCACCATGCCAGCAGACAGGTCCGTGGGCCATCCGCCTCCTCTGTCCACCTACAGCCCTGCCAGGAGCTCTCTGGGAACTCTTAAAGGACACACACACAAAATACACCATCACATTAGCTCAAAGCACAACAACCTCCCCACCCCCACCCCCAATACAATACATGAGAGAAGAGTTAATGCCATGGCGGACAGCAGCTTGGACAGCAGCTTCCTACTTTCCCTCCGCCCCTTATCCCCAGTATGAATCTCCATTGTTGCCCGGGACTGCTAGCAGCTACGTTGGCTGCACCAGCTCCTGGGAAGGAAGAGGTTACTGGCTGCTGCAGCTTCGTGTTTTCATGGTGTCGGTGGCTGTGTCATGGCAGAGAGCAAGCAGTTGGGCAGGGATTGGGGTGGGGTTATTGCTAGGCAGGGAGGGGGAACAGCTGCCCATGTGAGTTGTTTGCAGGACTGGTCCATGGTGGCAGCTGCCAGCGTGGGCACTCTGACCTCCCTGGGAGCCACCCATTAGAATATCTCCCCACTCACTGCACCTGTGTGGGTGCTCCACAGCTGTGCTACTCAATGGCCATGGACCCCTCCTCAAGCTTTGCTCGTTTAAAAACACCCATACAGAAAAGCATTATGCTTTTTGAGTCTCTTATGAGGAAAAAACTGACAAGCTGAAAACATCATAAAAGAAGATGGTGACAGCGTGGCAGATTCACAAGAGGGTGACATAGAAAAGAGTGACTGTGAAGGAAAAGAGGAGGCTGTAACAATAACAGATAGAGTGACTGCATGTGTTCAGAAATCAATTCAGACCCTAAAAGTCAAGACATTTATTTAAATGTCATGAGATATGAAATGTAAATTTGGGGTTCTGATGTCTGGGAGGTGGGTTTGGGGGGAAGTTTGGTTTTTTTTAGAAAGCTTTTAGGGCACATTGCAAAGAAAAATTTTGAGACATGACTGCAACCAGAAGGGCTACAGTCTTTTTTTAAAACAAGGAAAGATGAGATCTCCCAGATTTAATAATAAGTCTCATGATTTGAGCATGAACACAAACTAAAGTGCCACAGATTTTGTTGTTTGTTAAAGCTGAGTTCTTGGCTCATTATGAGTCACAGCCAAAGTCAAAAGGAATCCTAGAAGAGACTACAGTTCTATACTGTCCACGCAGTCTTGTCCTAGCAGCCTGCTCTCCTTTAAAAGACCAGCTGTCAATCAAGTGCTTTCCCTTACTGCTGGTCACTTCCAGCTGCTGTAAAATCTTATGCTTCCTTCTTCTCCAGTTGGCCCTCTCCCTTTGTCAAGAGGAGCCATTCTGATAGAGCTAAGTGAACCAGTCAACACCTTAATGCATGCCATAATTTTATGAGTTGCAATAGGTGGGTGGCATTTAGGGATGAAAAGCTTGCAGCATTTTTGCAGGTAAAACCATTCTGGGTTTTCTTGTTTCCACCAGAAAATCATAAAAGTTTTGCCTACTAAGACCCAGGACATTCCCTGAGAACTCGGAATTGATTGAATGAAGTTGTCAAACTCTATTGTGTTACAAACAAAACAGAACAGGTCTGCAGAAACCTATTCGTCAATGTGTTCTCAGAGTCCAAAAGCATGCCCGGCTGGCACATTTTAATTAGTTTGGCACCCAGATAGTGGCACACCTGAGCCCAAGTTACTTGTACACATTGCAACATAGCAGGTGGAGCTTTCAGCTCAGGTAAGTCTTCCAAATAATAAACAAATGACCATACTCTGTTCTTTTCTTGAGGCTTTTCCAGCTGCTTTTCAATGTGCCTGCTGGAAGCCCCACACAGCCACCTACCCACCAATGGAGGGGGGGAGGGGGTTGGCGATGCAACTACAGACAGCAGTCAGCACTTAGATTAGGGTGGGGTTTGACTAGTGCTTAATTTGTAAAAAAAAATAAAAATGAATTTTTTAGTCTCAAGCCTGTCCCAGAAGCCACGTATCTTGGCCCACAGCTTGTGAGAACAGGGAGCTGAACCCTAGTCTCCAGTCAGAAACCTGACCACTAGCCCACTCTGCCTCACTACCACTGAATATAAAACAGAAGTTCTTGTGATGTGATCTATATGATTACCAGTGCAAAAGGTGGAGAAAGAAAGTCATTAATGGAAGCCAAATAAACTATCCAGGCTTTGGGGTGGTGGGAGGCAGGGGGGGTTGGCTTTCATTTCCAACTCTGAAATGGCCAATATTGGCCTACCGTGAACTCACCCGTAACTCTTCTAAACTCTGTCTGTGGGGCCCTGGAAGCTGGATGATCCGCTCTTGATTGTCCCTTGATCACTGCTGCATGTGAGTGAGGCACTCTGATTTCCAGCCCTGCATTAAACTCTGATCTGACGTTTAGATCTGATCTATTTGTCAGATCCAAGTTTAAAGCAGGGCTGGAACACAGAGGGTGATTTCAGAAGTGACGTGGTGAATGTCCACCA
>QEPC01004817.1:930425-942104 GCA_003113815.1 Sphenodon punctatus | reverse complement strand
TCTTGTCTGTCCCTGACCACGGCCCGGAATCAGCAGCAGGATTCCGGGCCGTGGTCAATGCCCCGGGGGGGCGGGGGGGTGGGGGGGCA
Organism: Sphenodon punctatus; assembly: GCA_003113815.1. Lineage (NCBI taxonomy): Eukaryota > Metazoa > Chordata > Lepidosauria > Sphenodontia > Sphenodontidae > Sphenodon > Sphenodon punctatus. The sequence continues at coordinate 942,015 of QEPC01004817.1, read as the reverse complement.
CTGCGGCCGGATTGGCCTCGGCGCCTGCCCGTCTCCCAGAGGGCGGGCAGCCTATGGAGCGTGGTGGGGCGGGGCTGTGCAGTTGCACGGTGAGCCGCACGGCCCCACCCCCTCCACGATTCCCCACTGGGATCGGCCGGCACATCTGTTGGACGTGCCAGTTTGATCCCAGTGGGGGATCAATGGGTGTTTCCGCGACGGGGCCAATAAAGGCCCCGTCACGTCTGAAAATACCCGTAATCTGGATGATCAAGTTTGGATTTATTATTAGGAATAACTTGGTTCTATTCTCTCCCTCTCTCTCTCTCTCTCTCTCTCACACACACACACACATAAAATTGCTTTTAAAATATGCACCAAACTATGTTTAAACATCTTGAGGACTCTGTAGAGGACCCTCAAGTTGCTAGGGGGTAGTCCTGATGTGTTCATTCACATATCAACAGCTGGATGAGTGAAAGATGGGGGATAGTTTCCAAGTTTCAGTTGGGAACTTGTTGATATAATGTGAAATATCAGAGCCTTAGTGGAGGATCAAACCAGAGACTACTTAGATGAGGGACTTGAAGAGGCTATGTTATTAGGGAGTTTTTGAGGACATGGCACAGCTACTTTGATCTGTAAGAAGGTCTGCATGAGCCCAAGTGAGTCAAGAGGACACCACCAGGTGAACAGTAGTATGATAGTAGTTCAGTACCTACCTCACAGTGAAATCTATAATCTATTAAGCATTCATTAACCTAGTCCGGAACAGCTGTCTGGGTATAATTGCAAGGCACAGCTACTAAACCTAACAGCATGTGATTTGCCTTAGAATAGCATGACAATGACATAGGCTGAACATGAATCCTTGTTCAGATGGATGAAGCAACAGAAGATAATGATTAAATACTGTGGATAGATTGTAATTGTCAATTATATAAGTTGTAAACCAAGCTCAGGGAGAGTCTTGGGGCCCCTACAATGCAAAAGAACAAGCTTATTCAAACCTGAAAAGCAAGAATGTTACTTAGTTATCAAGTATAATGCACAAAGTTTAAAAAATGCTGTGTGACAGTCTGAAATTATATCATGATATCTACGCAGTTTAATATGAAAACATAAACTCATGGATCTTGGTTTAAGTGGCTTTCTAGCTTTGTATAACATACAAAATTCCGCTATGATATAAAGGAGTGCAAACTTCGTAGATTCCTAAGACTGTTACTCAATTACTTTTCAAGGTGGACTGAATTTAAGGAAGAACATCACTTTGTGTGCCAACTGATAGATTTGGATTAATTTGCATCAAATTAAGAACGCACATTTGTGAATTTGTGGATGTTGGGAAGAAACTAGTGGACTGGGCATGAAGGGGCAGGAAAAAAGGCAAAGTGAGATGACCTGGAAGTTAGTGGAAGCAGGACTGGAGGGATAAGAAATGAACTGGGGCAAAGAGGATATATTTGGGAATGAACAAGGGGAGCTGGGTAGATGGTAAGGACAGAGACACATTGCAAAGCCCCCACCCCCATAGTGGAATCTCTACTTGTAATAATTTTGTTCACTCTTGAAGAGGAGGGGACTTGTTTGCTCCTTCTCTATCCTAACCACAAAAAGCTAAGAGGCCAACAGTCCTTTTCCTTCAAAGGCCCTTTACTAAGCCTGAGTCATTTTGGCTCAGCTCTGGAGAGGGAAGAGGAAGGGGCAGGCTTAATTACTTGCCAATCAGAGATGCCACACTCACTTTCTCCAGTTCTGATCCAGTTTGGGAGGAAGAGGGAGAGAAGATGGGCCTCCTCAGCTCAAATTTCAACAATGCAATTTGTGCGGTACTGCCTGCGTGTGGAAGGGACTGGTAGTTGGAGGCCATAGGAACAGGATCTGCGGTCCAGTCCAGATTCAGCCCATGGGCCATCTGCTGAGGAATATTGGTCTAAGATTTACATGGAAAGGCCTTGAAAAGAACTGCACTCTTCTAGAGCCAGTGAAGGATTGTTTTGTTGACAGTTTTAACAGTAGTTGATATTGAGTAAGAGAATAAAAAGGCATTTATAATAGTTTGAAACAAGAAGTCTGAACTGATTTGCATGAGATCAGATTTAATATAAATTTCACATTGGAAACCATACTGAAATGTAACTGGAGATGTTGCACATTGTACAATGGACCTACAGCAACTTTTCTAAGATTTTAGAGCAGGAAAATAACTCGTTAATAACTTGTAGAACTCTCAGTTGTGAATGATGGTTCAGTGCATCAGTGACAATGGGTATTTTCAGACGTGACAGGGCGGCATTCACCCCGTCACGGAAACAACCCTTAGATTCCCCGCCGAGATCACTCCAGCATGGCCAACAGACATGCCGGGGGATCCCGGCGGGGAATCGGGGAGGGGGCGGGGCTGCACCGCACGGCGCAACGTGCGGCCGCACACCCCTGCCCCCCCCACGCTCCCCCACCACCCACCCTCCGGGGAGACGGGTGGGCACCACTGTCAATGTGGCCACAGCGCCCGCCCGAAATGACCATGGCCCGAAATCCCGGCGGGGATTCCAGGACGTGATCGCCGTCGAGACGTGACAGGCCCCTTCATCCCCATAGGGAATCTCATTCACCACGTGATCGGCGCCGGCCCTGCGGGTTCAGCCGATCGTGTGGTGAATGAGATTCCCGGCGGGGATTGAGCATGGTTAACATCTGGGGGGGAACTTCCTGTTCCCCAACAGATGTTACGAGGGTATTCCCCACCACAGGGAATTGACTGTGGCTGAGCGTGATCTCGTAATGTCTGAAAATACCCAATATTTTAAGAGTAGCAGGTAATACTGGTTGACAGAAGAACATTATTGCTATAATTTTGTTCATATCTGAAACACTGGCATAGATACAGTGGGATCAATACCACTCTCTCTGATCCAGTCTATTCACCCTTCTCTTCTCTTTCATGACTCAAATGTATGTTAGAGTTTATAATTTTCTTGCTACTGCATGTTTTGTGTAATACATAGGGATGTGCGAACGCGGTTCAGATGTTCGGAGTTCGGCCCGAACTCGGTCTGTTCGGACATCTGAACCGAACGTCCGAACTGAACTCGAAAAAGGCCGAACAGTTCGGTCATGTTCAGGTGAGTTTGGATGAGTTCGGGGGCGGGAAAACGTGACTTCAGGCGGGAAAAACATGACTGGAAGGGGGAGGCACCTGAGGAGCAGACTTCCTGGCACCAGGAAGACCAGGGGTGGTCCCAGGGCCAAATGATACTGATACCAAAAAAACCTTTGAATTCGGTATTGATTTCAGAATCGATAGCGCAATTTTCAGATGTTCAGCTGAGTTCAGCTGAATCAACTCTGCTGAACCGAACAACCAAACCCGAACTCGGGTTTCGAACCGAACGACCAAACGTACGAACATCCAAATCACGTTCTGTTCGCACATCCCTAGTAATACACATATGTGGACTAGAGATACATAAAATTGCATTTACAGTGCAATCCTCAGGGCGCGGACCCAGGTTTACAGCATTTCCCTCATTGACAGCAATGGGGAAAACTTACATAGTGAACCCTGGCTCCTGCCTCAGCACCAGTGCTGGATGCCCTATTTCATTAACCAGCATGAGTTCACTAAAGTGAAAAAGACTTGCACAAGAGCTCAGTGTCCTGAAGATCACATTGCTTCTGGCAGTTTAGAGTTGTCTGAGGCTGCCCGAACTCAAAACCACCAAGTGAAGGTGATAAGCAGCTTTGGCCTATTTCAGCAATTATGTATTTTCCTTTCAAGTTTCATTGAAACAACAACAACAACAAAAGCATGAAAAGTACACTTTTCATACTACTGAAATATCCCATAGAGATTTGATAGCTATTGGATTAATACAAATATTATAATGTTTTCATATTACTCCATGCTGGGAATGTTTAGCCTCAAGAAGAAAGAACATAATAGTTTCCACAAAAAAGATGGTTGTTTTCAGCTGCCACAGAGAATAGGACCAGAATCAATGAGATTAAACTGCAGCAAGGTAGACTTTTGATTAAATATCAGAAAAAACACCATAACCATAAAAACAGTTGGGTAGTTGAATAGATTGCATGGGAAGGTTCCTAAAATTTTCTTCACTGGATGTTTTCAAAAACAGGCTGGACAAGCATCTGTCAGCCAAGGGCATAGCAAGACTATTGGGGTGGGAGTGGGGGCGGGGGCCTGGACTCAGATCCAACTTGTGGACCCCCTAGGAGCAAACAGGTGGCATTTCCAGGGTGGGTGGGTGGTGTTGCATTCAGGCTGCTTCTGCCACAGACTGCAGGACCTGAATTCAACGGAGCCCCTCTGCACAGCATGCGAGACCAGGCACATGACCAAATCAGAAGCCCTTGAAAACAAAGAAATAACCATTCAATCCAAGTCTCCTTCATTACTTCCTGTATTTATATATTTCATCCCATGTTACTGGGGCTTGTTCTCATTTTCTCCTCCCCACCCTTTACTATTGTTTCCAATCACTGTATATATCTCACTGCTTTGCTCAGTCTGCAGTTCTAACTCCTGACTTGCATGAGGAAGGACCCTCGGAGGTCCGAAAGGTTGCATACCTCCACCAGCTGTAGTTGGTCCAACAAAAGATATCACTGTACTACTTTGTCTCTATTGCCAACACGGCAACCTTACTTTCTCTACATCCCCTGTTAGTTTTACAGTGAACTCATTTCATCCTCTCTTACTGTTACAATGAACTCAGACACATTTCTTTCAGAAGATCAACACACCTGACTGTCATTCATTCAATATATTTAGGAAGTTTTTGTGCCTTATCATTGCCGAGGTTACCATTTATGTTGGTGTTTAGACACCAGACAGAGTGAGCTGTGTCTGCAGGTTTTACTCCCATGCTTACAATGTAGCAGATATATATATATATATAAAAGTCAGAACAGTTAATGAATAATGAATATTGTTAATTAATTTTTCAAGAAGTTGCCCTTGTTTTGTCTATAAAGAAAAGTTCTCCTTTAATAAAAATTAAAATAATTAATTAATTAATAATAAATACTTAGTTTCCCAGTTGGCTGCATTAAAGTTCCCAGTAGGAGACAATTTATATTTATATAAATAGGAATACATGCCTAAAATAAGAAACACCAATGTGGGCCAAGGGTGCGGCCATCCATAAGTACATAATTACACTTTCAACTTTGTCATTTTAATTGCATTTTGCAGGTTAATTTATTCATTTGCATGAATAATTATAGCTTAGCTGAAAGCACTCCTGGGGTGCGGTTTCCTCTGACAGATCACATTTCAGAGGAAGAAGATGAATTATCTAGTGCATGACAAGAGGCTATAGCTTGAAGTGTTATGATGATTGCAGTAAGATTAGATTCAAAGGTACACTGTGAGAACAATGCATTAGTATGGGGATAGACTGGAGGACCTAGTAGAGCTTTTCAGCTAGATTCATTTATTTTAGCTTCCAATTCAGCAAAGTACTTAGCTTGCCTAACTTAGCATGCCCGTGGTTCTGCCAACTTCACATGGGACTCACACTTCATGTACTAGAAGTTAGGCACATATTTAAATTGCTTATTTGAGCCACAAATGAACAAAGAAGAGAAATTGCTTGTGAGGGAAATGTCTGATCTAATTCCCTGAGTCTTTTTGCACTGGTCAGCTAAATTAGCTACATTTTGGTCAAGCATTTGGCAGGCAAGTATAGGGTTTTGGAAGTTGTGGAGGGATTCTGAAATGATTTTACGCACACACACACACACACACACACGAAATTTAAATAAATAAATTGTATTAGATTATTTCTATTAGATTATTTCCACATTAGATTATTATATTATTTCTATTAGATTATTTCCACATATAGTTGTGTATCTGCTCTACCTTAGTAGGTGCTTTCAGATGCTTTGTTGGAAAAATTTGCAATAAAATTTAGAATTAAGTTTTCATGAACTGGTAGAATATTAGTATGTCATTCACCAGGCAACAGAAAATGTTTCACTAATAACATGTAAAAGCAAATAAGAAAAATCAACTCTCCCTACCCTACCCTACCCCATCCCATATCTCTACCAAACAGCATCATACATGTCACATTACAGTAGTCTCCAGGGAGAAAGATGGGAGAGAGATTAAAAGTATCCAGCCCACAACTTTCAAATCTCTCCCCTTTCTTCCTCAAACAAGATCATGAATAGATGAAGAATCAGGTTTAGCCCAGGCTGTGACTCTGGCACTTTGCCAAGTAAGAGCCCAGGCTAGATGCTGACACACTTGGGGTCAGTCGAGGGCAAACATCTGGGGGCCTGAGCACAAACGTGACAGTGACCTGTGGACCACAGCAGGATAAAGCTGGCCAGAGCATGTCACTGTCAAGTTTGTTTTTACCAAAAGTAGCTCAAATAATATCTTCTATTGAACAAAATATTGTCTTAGTGAGTGTATGCAAGCTTCCATCACAAGTCTTGCAATTCAAGCTTCATGAAATCCCTAAAATCACAAGAACTGTTAATCATAATGTCATGTATACTGTATATAGGCATATATTTTTTACCATTTGTGTTTCAATATATTGGAAATCAGAATTAGCCTCTCTGTATGATGACTTCCTAAAGAGCTGTCCTATAGTGACCTTTCTACTGAACTCTTGACCAGATATCAGCATGTATACTGGATGGAATAGAAGATACAATCAAGTCTGTCTCTTAAAGAAATCAACATTTTCTGTTGACTAGAGTCAAGATACGTGACTCTCAAACAGGGCAGGAAGAGGCCTTATTTGTTTGGAGTTTACTTATTGTTAATCCTATCTTATAGCAACCTGTTTTAGAATGTATCAACAGGCTTCTTACTATGTATTTTGAGAAAACCCTCCCTGTCAGCAGTTTTGACCTGAAGTCATTTTTAGCTGACCTCATGGCATTTCCTTCCATAAGAAGGGAGAGGAGAAATGGATTTTTCAGAAACAGTTCCTTCTTTGGAGCTTTTCTCAGATCCATCTAGCAGAATCAGACAAAGGACTGGGTAATATATTAATATGATGCATTGAGTCAACCATAACAATAATACTTAGAGCATATGTTATATCTTATAGATGTTAAGATCTTTGAACTTGTAAAAGAGCTGTTCTTTGAACAAGAAATGTCTTTCTAAGTCATGTACTTTTAACTGACACTGTTTCTCTTGTACTATGTCTTTATTTGAACTTAAGTAAACTATTGTGTCATATTTTTATAATATTCTTAAAGTCTCATAGCTTCATTTATACAAATAAATTGTCTTTACGATACTTAGCTGAGCTGGCTGGCTTATTAGCAAAGTGTAAACTGAGTTTCCACATATTGGAAAAGAGCACCCTATATCCAGACCAGATTATGTCAGGCCTGGACCACTAAGCGCAAATTCCTTTTGAGGAAACTGAGGCACAATGTGACAATTGGCGCCCAACTGGGGCTTGAGACATAAGAATATATAATTAAGTACACTGGGGTGTTCACCAGACTGTTAACTACTTTTGTCCTCTCGATATATTTGAGTTTGTTAAGCTTAACTAAAGGAAAAGGATTTTGTGCATTTTATATCATGGCTATCCAATTAAACCAAGTGCCTTATGCACCATGGGTTGCTAGTCTGCAAAATATGACAGTCAGAGATGGAGATGATTATTGCTTAGAAATAAGAAATGGAGAATGGGGACTTGGACACAGATTTCTAATTGTTTCTTTTGAAGCAAATGATGCAGGTGTAATCATTTCTGTGAGACTAAGAAATGTAGTTTTTATTCCATTGACAATGCCTGTGTTACCTATCAGTAGGCAAGATTTGAACCTAATGGCAGGGATAGCAGTTGAAATTCCCCAAAATATAAGAAGACATGGGCCTATTTCTATAAGTAATGCTGATTATATTTCTGGAAGTGGATATAATTATACTCCAGCTACCACTGAGAAACTGCGTGGCTTTATTGCAGCCCAGTCGGAACAGGAGTACACTCCATTAAGGAGAGAATATTTAAATCTGAGAGAATTTGCACGAAGTAATGTTGGAAGACATCCTGTTGTTCCAGGAGTATACCCAGCTGAAGTTTCTGTCTTAAATATGGCAAATATACAGGCTGTAAAATAAACCCCGCACTGGAGATGTTATTCATATTACTTAATATGAATAAGTAATATGAGGGGCTTCAGATACCACGCTGACGAGGGCCAGAGAAGAACCTGTACAGAAGAGATGATGGTTGGTTGGGCATGGTTGGGTTTTTTTGTCAGCTAACTACACTACATGTTTTCTAGAAGAATTCTGCCATTTAAAGACAAACAGAAAGGCAAGGCTTTTTTTAAATTTACTAACCTGCCAAATGAAGAGTGGCTTATCATACGCATGTTCCAAAAGTCATCCCTTATACTTCTTCCCAGTTGGAAGTACTTCCCAGTGACCACAAAAATAATCATTTCATTAAGACTTGTCCCTATTTTGAATTCTGGTAAGGACTTATAAGCACATGTAATCTTTTTCCAGATAATTCACACACACCCCTCTTTTCTCCACAATCTAACCTCCTAATACAGAATCTTTGAAGGTGGTCTTTCCTGTCTCCTTAGCTATGTCTGAGTGTTATCACACAGTAAGCCAAGTACTTGTTTAGGACTGCCAGCACAGGCTTCCTGAACATGTATCTGGTTGACCAGGCTTGCCTAGCTTACTTACACATACAGCATCCGCCCATTGTCATGGCCAGGCCTTGGGGCTTTTAGGAGGTACTCTCTGCAGTCTGTGCTATTGGTGATATGCTGCAGGGGGTGGTTCTCTCCCTGTTCATGGCATCCTCCCTCTCTCTCTCTCTCTCTCGCCTTGCTCACCGTGTACACCTGGTGGTGGACGTGGCCACACCTGCCATGGTCTGATTGGCTCTGTGGAGTATTTAGGACTGCTGAGGGCAGTGGCAGGTGTGGAGCTTCAAGTCACTTCCTCTTGGACTTGTGCTTGGCCCACTCACCTTGTTCTTGCTCTTCTAGATGCACCTTGTTACCCTTTGTACTTGTTGTGAGTAATGTCTCGTGGTGGTAAGTTTCTGTGTACTGATTCCCCCCTTTGTGTTCTGAGTGTGTGATTCTGTCTAGTTCCCTCCACCCTTGTTTATCCACACCAGGGTGGAGGTTGTTTGTTTCTCTCTCACACCCTGCCTTGTCTTTATGTTAGTCTGTCTCCCTGTTGTGCCCTCAGTGTCCTATTGTTAGTTTCCTATTGTCTGCTGTCTTTCTCTCCCTGTTCCTTCCTGTCATTGCCCCCTAGCTTGTGTAGTCTGGTGTCTCTGTGCTCTAGTTGTTCTCTTTATTCTTGTCCCTTGCTCCCCTCCTCACTCGTAGGGTTTCCCTCGCTCCCCATCTCGCTCGTAGGGTTTCCCTCGCTCCCCGCGCCTCCAGTGCACTCCCTTGCTTCAGGATTCCCCTCGCTCCTCCCCTTGCCTCTAGGGTTTCTCGCTCCCTAGTCTTGGACCCTCGCTCCCTTTCCCCTTGTTCTTTACCCCTGACCGCTTACTCCCCTGCCTTTGGTTCCTTGTTCTTTATCCCATATCCCTCGCTCCCCTGCCTCTGGTTCCTTGATCCCTGCCTCTGGTTCCTTGATCCATCACTTCTGGCTTCCCAGACTCCCTACACCCCATCCCCCCTCCTGCCTACCCGCTTCACCTCCCCTTTCCCTGACTCTGCCCCTGGAATCCTCTGGTTCCCCTCCCACCTGCTCCTTTTCCCCCTTCCCTTTCCCTGGCTCTGCCCCTGAAGCCTGACACCCATGAGCTGGTATAGGGGGTGGGGGGACTTACCAGGAGAAGCAGCATTGGTGACAGGGTTCAGGGAGCAGTGGTGGTGGTGTCAGGTCTTGCAAGAATCAATAGTGGTGAGTATATTATAGCAGCAGCATGTCCCACCCCCTGCAAATGCTCTCAAGGACCCACCAATGCTCTTGGCTGCCATCACCTCTGTACCTTGGGACCTGCCACACCAGGGACTCGGTTCTTTCTGGGCCCCTCAAAGTAGACCCTGTACAAAATGGAGGAGACCATCTGACAAAACGGAGGAGACTCTGTGGGTGGAGATTGGTGTGCGCTCATGGAAAAGGGAGCACACCCACCGCTGGCACACACCCATCCCCCCCACCCAGCAGCACCGTGTGAAAACGGCCATAGACCGGCATCCCCTCTGGGAGCCACCTTGGCCAGAATCTTGAGCGACTGCAAGATTCTGTCTCCTGATTGGCTAAGGGATCCTATATTTATTTCCTGGGTCAGGGTCAGCCCTTAATCTTCAGTATCAAGACACTTATTGCTCATCCTTCCCACTTTTCCTGTGTATACTTGTGTCTTTACCTTTCCAGTCCTCACTTCTACTTCTGCCCTCCCCCTTGGACTGACTGCTTGGCTACCCACCCACGGTCTGGATTCTGATCAAGCCACTACCCCAACTCCTTGAACTGAACCTGAGAACATGGATGCTGACCCAGACTCTGACATTTGGCTTTCTCCACTGCTGCTGTTGGACTGTTATCCTGACACAATGATGTGTAGCCAGCAGCATATGTGTATTCCAGCTTCACTTTCTGCTAGGATTTTGAGTGATATGAATGACAAAGCAGTATGACTGTTTAATTTAATAATGTTTGGCAGCACACAGGGTAAGTTGAACTGCCTGATACTCAAAGCATTTGACTGGTGCAAGCCCCTGCTTTGAGCCAGAGTTAATAATAAAAGCTAATATTCTGGAAAACAGGTGTTGTAGTTGATAACTAGTTCTCTTCAGTGAAAATGTATGAGGAGCTGCAAAGAATTCAAATGCTATTAAATGAAAATAGTCACTAATAAACCACCAGAGAAAACTAAATCAAGAAAGTGACCTTTTATGTTAGTTGGACTGGAAATATATTCAATATAATTCACATGTTATATATGAAAAGGATAATTAGAAGTTTAACCATACAGAGCAATGCATTTATATGAGTGATGAAAATGACCAAAATAAGAGCAATGGGTCTCATGATCATGCTAATGCTGGAAGTGTCTGCTCTGAGGATGCACCGTCCATCTTGTGCCATGTTAATTTTGTACTACTTAGAAATTTATGTATTTCAATTCCAAATTCTACAAAACTCCCTTTGGGCCTAATTCTGGAAGATGCATATCCATCTGTATCTTCCAGATGGCTCTGTACTGAATTTCCTGAGAACTGTGGACTGATAGATGGTATCAGGACGAATCTGTTCCACTGGGTATTAAGACATCCACCTGGACGTCTGTTCCACCCAGGGGAGGGCTTGCCCCAGCCAGGCAAGCTCTGGCCATGGAAACAAACATTCCCATAGTTCCCCAGCCAGGGAACGGGGGCATGGGCGATGTGCAGCCACCCAGCTATGTCACCGCACTCCTGGCATCGCCCACCTCAGACAGCCATGGTAATCCCCCACGCCAGGAAGAGCCAGGGCCAGGAAGAAACGTCCCAATCTAGTTCTGCCTGCGTGGCCCAGATGGGCGGCTGCTGGGCCCAGACTATGGACCCGCTTTGATCCAGGGCAACAGACTGGGCCCAACTGTCTCCCCAGTTAGAGTTTGTT
>QEPC01004817.1:885043-914974 GCA_003113815.1 Sphenodon punctatus | reverse complement strand
TTAGCGTCATGTCTGTTTTCACCCATGGTCACAACTACAATGCACAGAAAATGCTGCAAAGGCCAACAGGATTATGTGAAATCCTAAATGGCACACTGTAAATGCTGCATAGAGTTTTACAAAGGGAGAAGAGGCATGAGCAGTTCTGGAGAGGACAGGAAGCACTCACCATGTGGCATTCAACAAAACACACACCAAAATGCAGGAAAAGCACTTTTAACCAAATAATATTAACCTAGGCCTGAAGATAATAGATGAGAAATTTTAGCCTAAAAAGGTATGACTAGTATCTTTGCAATCATTAACACAACACAAAACTGTAATAAAAATATGTGTGCTTTCAGACACCATGATTATAACTCATGGACTCCAGCAGAAGCGCCTATAGAGTATTGCGACATCTAAAAGCACCCTTAACTGATCCCTAAAATTAATAGGCCAGATTCCCTGCTAGCATAAAGCATAAATTACTGGGGGGGGGTTAAAGAAATATAGTTTAAAAAATCTCTCACTCAATACACAGTTGAAAATTTACACCAGCATGATAGATTTGTTAAGGAACTTTATACTTGTTATAAAATACAAAACACATGTAATTGTTACCCAACCAATTCAAATACAAGTTTCATATAGCCTTTGGTTTTGAACCAATACAATGCACTTATTTTATTTTACATTGTATACTTAGCAATTCACTACTTCATCCAGAAGATAACAAGCCTAGTAATTTACTATTTCATCCATAAGATATAAAGCAATCATGATATCTTCTTGTATCAACTTGAACATTGCTTACTTCGTGTCAGTGATTGAAAGGCAAAGCTCAGTACTTATTCTATGTGCCCTTATCTGCAGCAATTTTAAAACACTAATTCTAAAACACTAAGCACTAATTCTAAAACGTTTTAAAACACTAATTTCAAGATCCAAATTCTTCCCCCACCCCCATTTTCCTCCTCCAGACTCCCATTCTCCTCCTCCAAGAGTCCCCATTCTATGCACCCCCACCCAATCCCACCCCCAGGCCTCCATTCTGCCCCCAAGGCCAGCCCACCCACCCCCATTCTGCTCCCACTCAACCTCATCACCTCTTTTGCTCCTGGGGTTCTTGGGGCCCTGGGGGTGGGGGGTGGCACCTCGGGAGTGAGGTGAGGAACCAGCTCAAGCAGGCCCTGCCTCGTGACTCTGGCAGGCAACGCTGCAGCTCTTAGGCACCCCCTCCCTAGTGCAGCCGCTCCCAGGCTTCCCCCTCCCACACTGCGTAGTCGCAGTCTGTGAGGGGAGTCCTGTGGCCTGGGCACCTACTGTGTATGGACTTTAGCACTTGTGCTAGTCTCTGCAATGAAATAGTGCCCCAAGAGGCACTATTAAATCATTGCTGGTTTCCATTTATGCCGGGTAGACGGCACTTCTAGGTGCCCATACCGCATATAGGGTGGGACACCTCACTTTTGTCCATGAAGGTTTCCTTAGGTGTCCTAAGGAAGCCTTTGTGGGGGTGGCTGACTGGCTGGCTGTCTGACTGACTAACTACTCCTGTTGGCCCTGCTGAGCCAATAGGAGGAGCCAGAAACTGTGTGCCCCAGACTCAGAGGCAAACTCCACCTCCACCAGCTCCTCGGGGCAGGCTCGCTGCTCTGGTGGTTCTTCTTTGATAGGATCCTCACATTCTTACAACTGGCTGCCACTGCCGCCACTCTCTGGGACCTGCTGCTTCCCTACCCCAGACACTTACCTGTGTGGTGGACACAGGTCTCAGGGAACAGCGGCAGCAGGAGCAAGAATGGTCCCAGGAGCAGCAAGAAAATAGTGGTAGGAGCACTGGTGTCTTGCTGATGCTACCAGGGATCTACTGTTGCTCCTGCTGTCACAGATTGCTTTTCCCTAAGACCAGATAAGTGTGTTGGATAGGTATAGCTGGAGATAAAGTAGTTGAACTGATATCTTTTATTGGACCAACTTTAGTTAGTGAGAATATGCAAGCTTTCAGGCCACACAGGGCCCTTCCTCACACATGTAATATCGGCCCTTTTCACATAGACACTCTAACACCGATAAAATGGGTGTTACATGTTATTATACTGTTACCGGGCAACACTGTAGCCCTGCAACATGGGCCCTTTTCACGCAAGATGCCTCCACCCAATTTTGCTGTGGGAACACCATGGGTGGTAGGTGGGGTGTATTTTGCTGGGTGGAGGTGTCTGTATGAACAACACAAGTGGTGGGTGTAGGGACATGCATGCTCCCTGCACAACACCCATCTCCACCCACCACCCACTCATGGAGCAATGGCCGTAACATGTATAATAACATGTAACACCCATTTTATCAGTGTTAGCATGTCTATGTGAAAAGGGCCATAGCAAGTCAGAAATATATAAACTGATTAAATGAAATTGTCCAGTATTTACTCATTTTACATATTTCTGACTTGGTATGCTACATGCCTGAGGAAGGGCCCTATGTGGCCCCAAATCTTGCATATTCTCATCAACCACTTGCATTTGGGACCAAAACGGCAACAACATACACTCTCTCTCAATTGGGATAGGTATAAGCAGGAAGAGCATAGCTGCAGTTGTAGTTCTCGGCTGCCTTTGTGTTCTTCCTGCTTGCTCCTGTCTCCGTGTCATGACATCCACATTCTGGTGGTTACTCTCCACAGTGAGGAAGTGAGTATCTGGCATGTAAGTAAGTAAATTTATTTTAGGCATTAACTTACGCCATAGCCATATCTGGCAAGTAGCTATATGATTTCAAATCCACGTTACACTCTGTGTGTATTTCTTACATGAAACATACACTTAGGGTAATTTCAGATGTTACATGCTCCCAGGTCACCAAAGTGGATTCCCTAACCGTAGAAAGCCACCTAACCTCCACCTGTGGTTCTGACAGGCCCCAAACAGATGTAACGGGAGTGGTACCACGGCAAGGAAACAGACAGCCAGGCCACAAACCGGGACAGCACAACAGATGATATACCGATCCAGGACTGTGGCAAGAACCCCCAGAGGCCACCGGGGTGGGGTGGGACACAGACATGGCCAACCGAGGGCAAAGGAAGCCAAATGTACCACAAGGCACTGCACACGCTAGGGAAAGGGGAAGGGAGGGGGAGGAGAGAGGAGAATGGCAGAGCACCACACACAAACAAGCGAGCACACGCACAGCCGAAAGGGAAAGGAATGAAGGGGGAGACACACGGGCACACAAGGGAACAACAACAATGGGACAGGAATGGACAGACACCCAGGAAGAGACACACAGACAGGGCACCTCACACAGCTAGGAGCAGCTGCACACAGGGAGGAATGGAGAACACCACACTGGGAAGCCCAATAGACAGCGCCAAAGACACTGGTGTGTGTGTGTGGGGGGGGGTAGAGGTCAACAATGGGCAAAGAAACAGGAGGGGGAAAGGGCTGGAACAGAGCGGGACATGGTGGTAGGCACCCAAAATCCCAGGGACAGCACAGACAGCACGAGGCACCCAACAACAACAACATAGGCCACTGAACTGACAGGGGTCACCACGGTGACAGAGCAGGGTCACAGGGGAAAAGCCACCAATCCAATGAAGTCACTGGAGAGGGCTGAGGCAGATCCAAACAGCAAGACAACCTGTCCCAGATGAAAATGCACGGCTGGCAAGGCAATCGAGCCCCAAGCTGCGTACAGCTGATGTACACACACACACACACCCCTCAGCAAGGGGAAGCCAGGTGTCACATGCACAAGAACCCCAGACAGAAACAGTCATAGAAGCATCATCGGGGTGGGGGCAGGTCACAGACACAGGCGGGGAGCCATCTGAGCAAGGGATGCAAAGGTCCACGGGGAACCCCAGTACAGCTGTAGGACAGCACTAAACAGCAACATGGGAGCGGGTTGTGGAAACGAACCCCATAGTTACAGAATGGCCAAGGAGGTGCAGGGAGCACATGGTGGAGACGACATCCAAGACACAGATGACCCTGTGGGGACCTACAGCCAGCTGCATGGGGTCACGAAGGGGGGCAGGACGGCGTGGCCCAACGGATGAATGTAGTGTGGCCAATGCAACATGTCCCGCCAATAGCCCATCCGTGCCATGTGGTGGGCAACAAGATAGTAGGCCTCAAAAGGATCGGGACCAGTGAGCCCAACCTGAACATCAGCACGGGACCACACATCAGACAGAGCCAGCAGCTTGGGTCCTGTGGGATCAGGCAAGGCATAGTCAGCTGCAGGGGGCCACACCAGCTGTCCAAGCTCCAACAGGCGGTAATACGCAGCCCCACGTGAACGCTGGTAGCCACGGGTCCTGAGGATGCAGCAGAAGAACGAAATAGCCAGTTCAGAGCCTCCCTCCACCAGACAGGTCTGGAAACTGGACAAGGCACATACAGATAGAGCTGACACCATGTCTGCCACAGACCATGACACATACGAACCCATCAACTCAGGAATGCACCCATCCAGAAAGGGGCGAAGGCCCAGCTCCTCTGCATGGAGCCGGCACTCGCAAGAGCTAGCCACATATCTAAAGTGGTGAAGGCCCGAGCTCAGACACAAATAGGCATCCGGGAGGGTAGCTGCTGGGGTGCACAGGAGCAGTTGAACGGGCTGGGAATGACACAGGTTAGCTAGAGTCATGGTCTCCCTGTAGGTCCAGCAATGTGGACCAGCTGTGAAACTGCAGAGCGGGAGCACCGAGGCAGCAGTACCGCCCATGGTGCAGCTGGAAGAGGCTCGGAATAGCAAGGAAAGAGGAGCCCCACAAACCAAAGTAGGCAGAGGAGCTCCAAGGACACATGATAAGGGTACAGGCAGCACTATGGGATGACTAGGAAGTGATGTGTGGGGAGCGGACACAGCATAGCTGCAGGAACTGAAACCTGTGGATGGCCAACACACAGACAGAAGTGTTACGCAGACAATGTACAACCAACCACACACCACCCTCACATAGCCACCTACATGCCTGAGGGCTCCCCCCTCACTATGCACCGAACACCTTAGCATCCATATACATAGAGCGCCCAACACCACAATACCTGCCTGCCAGTGGTAACAGGGAGCCCAAGACGTACAGGTGGAGCCCTCCCGGTACAGGTGAGTGGCCCTGTGCCACCCGACCACCCATTAACACATAACCCACCACCAATAGGCAAAGCACCACGGTACATGGCCCAACGGGACAGCCGCTGGTGGATGGGCATGTATGGCTACAGGCCCATTATAGCGAGCCATAATCTGCTGTACATTGGCACTAGCGTGTCTCTGAGCAGTGTTCCTGACAATGTCCAGTGCTCTTGAGGCATTTACCTGCTCACTCCCTCACTGTTATCCACCATGGATGCCAACCCGTGGGGTGCCCGTTGACTCTTACTGGAGATTGTCGCTGAGCGGTACTGTCAGCACACCGAGCTCCAGCGGGTCACTACGGAGCTGCTCGAACTATTCGCCAGGGTCCAGGAATGCCTGACCCATTTCACTTCAACCAGCCTGCTCGCCCACCACAGACGCTGTCGCATCCAGGTCATGTGCATGTCGCTTAGGCTGTCGGGGATTTACCACAGGGCCGTGCTGATTGCACGCACCCATCCAGCAGCCCTCAGGGAAACAGCTGCTTGACACTACTGGAGGAGGGCGGCCCTCCTCAGCGCTGTCATGCTTGCCATGCCCACTGATAGGCACCTCTGGGCTGTGCACAGGGCCCAGCAATGGTGGGTTTGGGGCCCTGACACAGTGGGACGATGCTGCTTGGAGGGTCCACTTCAGAATGGACCGGCGTACCCTCCTGCAACTAGCAGAGCTCTTGCTGCACTGGCTGGAGCATCAGCACACCCCCATGCACTCCCCTATACTCATTGTGCAGCGGGTAGGCATAGCAGTCTGAGCCCTGGCCACCCCAGAATCCTGTCGTTCTGTGGCACAACACTTCGGTGTGTGCCAGACTACCATTACCTGCATTATCCATGAGTTCTGATGCTGTGGAGGCGGTTCTCCTCGACCTCGTGATCCAGCTCGTGGATCAGGAGGCTGTTATGGCCGGCTTTGGGGCTTCCAGGTTCCCTAACTGCCTAGGCGCTATCAATGGCACCCATATCGAGATCCTCCATCCCCCCAACGATGATGCAGCCAAGTACATAAACAGGCACGGATACCATTCATTGCAACTCCAGGCTGTTGTTGACTACTGGGGCCAGTTCACAGATATCTTCACCGGCCACAGCCATGATGCCTGAATCCTTGCCATTTCCCCTCTCTTTGCATGGATGTACAGGGGGGAGTATGCCAAAATGTGGATGTCCCAGATCGAGGGGGTGTTGATGCCCCCCTACATAATTGGGGACCCAGCCTGTCCACTCCTCAGATGGCTCATGAAGGCCTATCCAGCGGCCAGGAATCAAATGGAGTCCCTGTACAACACCCGGCTGTGCACCTCAAGGACTGTTGTCGAGAGGGTCTTTGGCGCCCTCAAGCAGAGATGGAGGTGCCTTGCTGGACTCCAGAGGGTGTCTGGACTTTGCTGTGGAGACCTCTGCCCGCATCATCAGAGCCTGTTGCGTGTTGCATAACATCTGTGAGACCGATAGAGCCGCCCTGGCATAACCCCAGCCACAGTGGCCAGCTGCCCCTGTTCCACTATATGTGAACGTGGCAAACCCCAGGGAGTACCGTTATGCCAAGCGGATACGAGCAGCTGTGACAAGGCACATATCCAGGGTGCCCCTGCTCTGAGTCTGCTGGGATTCTGCCAGGGATAGTAGGCTGTGGTTCCCCAGTATTCCCCAGTGTCTGTTAGCTGGATCCCCATTCTATTTCCTGAGGGTGCTACCTCCCCTTTGGGTCCCACTAGACACATGCCCCATGGCCCCTGAGGCTGCGGTGTGGAACCTGTAGCATAGTCGTAACCAACAGGGCCATAGCCTGACCCGGTTCAAGCACGGTCCCTGACTTGAATAGCTAAGAATGACAGACATGATGGTTACAGTGTCTAATGGTGCTATTATTTTATTTTCAATGCTCTCAGTGCCCTACTTCCACCTCCCCTTTCCCCAACCTGTATTGCTTTCTGGGCTGACCTCTCCCTCATCTGACAGGTGGCTCGGTGGTCTGTGAGCTACCCTTGGCCACGCTGTCACCCCCCTCCAGCGTTTCTTGGCTCTGGCATGGCTCTTGGCTGTCCTGTGTAGCAGGGGTTGGGGGCTGGACCGGGCCCGGAGCTGGCTGGTGCTGCTGCACCTGCCTGGCTGGCTGCTGCCTTCTCAGCCCCTGTGGGACGGGAAAGCAAATGCGCGGCCCCTGTGGTCTTGGCTGCTGCAGCTGCTGTGGGATGGGCAATGGAGGTGGGATAGGTGATGAGTGTGGGGCTGCAGCCGGTATGGTGCACGGGGGTGCAGCTGCCATGATGTATGCACTCATGGTGCCCGCATGTAGCAGCACTGAGGTGCCAATTTCAAGCGACCTGTCCAACTTTCTGGAGTGGTCCTCTCCCAGGTGGTCATTCTCCAGAATGCCTCCCTTTGCCTGGTGTAGTCCCTTCACTCCTGTTTCCTCTCCTTCTGCATCTCTGCTAAAAGATGCCTGTCCTTTCCCTCCACCTGCTGTACAGCTCTGTTGATGGCACCCTCCATCCTGTCAATGGATGCTATCATGGCCTCTCCCTGCTGTGTGCTCATTCACAGGATCGCCTCAGCAAGGTCCTCCTGGTGGTGGCATACACATGCCCTGTGCTCGCGCATCCTCTGGGTCATTGGAACAGGTTCCGGTCGTGGCTGGGCTGCCTGCATGGGATGTGGCTCTGTGGGATATAGGTTGGATATGTTAGATGGGACTCCCATTATCTGCACCTGTACCTCCCCGGGGTGGTGCTGAGGGGGGGGGGGCTGGGATCCCATTCCCTTGGGAAGTCCAGTCCCCCTCGCTACATGTAGCTGTATCCAGCAACCCCTCCCTTGTTTCCTCATGTATATCCTTGGCTTCGCTTCCTGAAGCTGTGCTTCCCATTCCCCTATAGACTCTGGGCTCCATGTGCGCATTCCCATATGCTCCCTCTTGGGCCAGACCCCTTCATTCACCTGTAGGGCTCCCACCCCCAGTCAGCTCACCTTGCTGCTCCCGCTGCTGCTGCTGCTGCTCCCCCTCTGCATCTGCCTGTTCCTCCTGCTGGTGTGATTGTGGACCTGTGTGGAAATGGACGTGGTGGTGTGTCTTTGGGGTGCTTGCCCCTGTGTTGTTGGACGTCCCCGACTCTGACGTTGGTCTTGGGCTCCCCATGCCTTTCCATGATGGGCGCCTGCTGCTCCTCGAGGTCCTGGACTGTTCATCTTGGGATGGGGGGGTCACCAGTGTCTGTGGGTGCACTTGGTGCTGCCATGGGTGGTGGAGCGTCCTCCCTTTTCGGGCCCTGTGCCACGGCACTCCCTTCCAGCCTGGGGGCTACGATGGAGCCCTTAATGTGCAGGATGCGGTCCAAGGCATTGTAATAGGGTGCTTTCCTTTCTGCATAACTGGACTTCTCATCCTGATGAGATGGAGGTGATGGTGGTGGGTAGAGCGAGGGAGGTACTGGCTCCCCTGGTAGGGGGGGTCCGCCCTCCTGTAGCCCAGCAGGTGCGGAGTCTGGGGGTGGTGTTGGACTCGGGGCTGCGGCTGGATCTGCAGGTAGAGATGGTGGCTAAGGCTGCCTTCCGCCAGCTGTATCTGGTATGGAGGCTGTGTCCATACATTTCCAGGCCCACTCTGGCCACCCTCATTCATGCCTTCATCACCTCAAGGCTAGACTACTGCAATGTGCTGTATGTGGGGCTTCCCTTGTTTCTGGTTTGGAGGCTGCAGCTGGTGCAGAATGCGGCAGCCCGTCTCCTCATGGGGACGGGAAGGAGGGAGCACATAACACCTGTGCTCCATACTCTGCACTGGCTGCCTATAGCGTACTAAGCCAGATTCAAGGTGTTAGTGTTGATCTATAAAGCCCTACACGGTCTGGGCCCCTCATACCTTGGGGACCGCCTCGCCCTCCGCGCCTCAGAGCGATCCCTGTGGTCCACCGGGGGCACCTTTTTGGTGGTCCCCCGTGTAAATCGGGGGGTCACAATGGAGAGGGCGTTCTCAATGACCGTGCTGAGGCTCTGGAATTCCCTACCAGAGGAAGCCCGTCTGGCCACAGGTCTGTTGGCGTTTCAGCGAGCCTGTAAGTCCTGGCTGTTCGCCCAGGCCTTCGGAGGGGAGGGTAGGAGGGTGGGGTTGGGTGGGGTGGGGGATTGTATTTTTAAAACATTGTTTTAATGAATTTTATTGTGTGTTTTTATGCTGTAAGCCGCCCCGAGATGCCATAGGCATGAGGGGGCAGCTAACAAATATAAATAAATAAATAAATAAATTAAATTATTGTCCTTTATGTTCTTGTACCCTCTCTTGCCTTGAAGCTGCATTGTGTTGCCAAATCCTGCCTGTTCCATTTCCCTGACAATCTGATCAAAGACGTGCTCGTTCCTCTTTTTGACTGCCAGCTCTATATGTATTTTTAGGGACCCCCAGATCTTTATGAAGTCCTGTGTCTCCTTGTATCCCCACTGTCCCCCTCTCTTGTACCTCCATTTCCCTGGTGCCCCCTCTGGCTCTGGTGCTGCCTCCTCCTCCTCTGCCTCCTCCCTGCTGGTGTCCTGGTCTCGGGCTCTTTTCCTGGTGTGTTGGTTGGACATGGGGGGCTCTTTCTGTTCCGGCCCCCACTTCCCGCCCTCCCACCCTCCCTCCATGCCTGCCTGCATCCATTTCACCCCCCGTTCATCTCCCCACCGATTGTGATCTCCTTACCCATTTGTGGGGGGCCTCTGTCCCCTGTTCAGTGTTCCCCTGTGGGGCGGCTTGCTGTAGATTCTTTAGGTTCTGCTGCTGCTGCTGCTGCTGCTCCATTACAGTGTCTCTCCTCTCCTCTCCCTTCCTGTTTGGTGATTGGCATCTGCATTCCGCTGCTGCTGTGTGCCCTTTAAATATCCCTCCTTGTTCTGTTTGTTGGTTGTTGCCTGGTAGCGATGCTGCGTGCATTCGCCATGGCTGGGGATCGTTGCGTGTGATCACACCTGGAGGTTGCCGTTCTGACATTACTTTTGGCCGATTCCTGGTGGGGACTGCTTTGACCACAGTTCTGGAGGTGGTCCCATTCCAAGCTCCAGAACCGTGGTTGGCTTTGGCCCCTACTGGTGATTGACTGGGGTGAACATCTGAATGCCACTGAACAGACGTTCTGGGCTCATTGGTCACGCTGGGGGTTTGTGTGTGATTCGGTGTGGTTGACTGTGATCTCGTAATGCCTGAAATTACCCTTAGTGTAAAATTTGAAAACACCCTTCGAGAGAATAGAGACTACATTAAAATTGTATTTCTCACTCCCTCCACTCCCCACTTTCCTTCAATTGTGCATGCAGCAATTTAAACATCTACCTTATCCTATCATGAAAGAGAAAATCTCTCTAATTATATTTGAGATGATGTCATGTTACTTTCCAATTGTTGTAAAACAGTTATGTATAACCACTGTCTGAGGCCCATAACACCAAACTGGGAGCAAACTGCAACAAGTTTGTGAACCAGTTTGTTTTCCAGTGAGAGAACAAGCAGTGAACGATTTATTTCATTGCTATCATTTATTTCATTGCTATCAGGAAATATATATATATCCATCTGAACAGATTCAACTTGCAGTAGCTTTATATGTGGATCTTATTAAAAAGGAAGTCTGATCAATCCTCATAATTTAACAATATGCCTTGTGATTGTTCAGAAGAGAAGAGAATTATTCTGTATAGATTCCTAATGCTGTGATTTTTTTCAAAGGAACTTCTGTCACACACTAGAATGTTCTTACTGTTAACAAGCTAAGAAGCACAAACTCTTCTAAGTAGATTTTGTCACTTTATATGAGCTTATAACATAAACAGCTAGAGCAGTACAGCTTTCTAAAATGTTTTTTAAATAAAAATTGAAACTGGTAAAAAAAAAAAAGGTTTGAAATGGTGGTGGAAACATCCAAACAACTTTGAATTCAGGTATCCTACTTGGAAATAAACCAACACATCTGTACAAAAGTGGCAACAAATGTTGAAAGAATGATTGATTTTATTATTAGG
The DNA here is from genome assembly GCA_003113815.1 of Sphenodon punctatus. Taxonomy (NCBI): domain Eukaryota; kingdom Metazoa; phylum Chordata; class Lepidosauria; order Sphenodontia; family Sphenodontidae; genus Sphenodon; species Sphenodon punctatus. The sequence continues at coordinate 903,851 of QEPC01004817.1, read as the reverse complement.
GCCAGATTACCAGTTTACCAGTTTACACACAAAGAACTTTGGATAAGAAGTCAGTAGTGGGTAATTTCCCATGCGGGCATTGTACCAGTTGTGCTCAAAGCAAAAAGACACAGGTTTTTCAGTTTCTTGATAGTAAAATCTATCAGATTAAAGATTTTATTAATTGTCATACCACAGGGGTGGTTTATGCCATTCAATGCCCTTGTGGCAAATTGTATATAGGGAAAACTTTAGGCAGTTGAGGATTAGAATAACGGAGCATAGGAGCAAGCTCAAGACTTGCACAGCATTTGCCCCTTTAGTTGAACATTATAAGGATAAACATCAGGATTCTAATGAGTTTACGTTTTGGAGGACTGAAAAACTTAAACCACCACTAGATCCAAAACAGCTCACAGAAAGAGAGAACTTCTGGATCTTTGTTTTGGACACCTTGCAACCACGAGGTTTGAACAGATTTTTGAAATTCAACAGAACCCCACATAGGTTTTTTTCCTTGGTTTCGTTTAACTTTGGCTAATAGCAATCTTTGTGTCTTTGTTATTTTACATCACATACAGACACTTGGACATGTTTGGTTATGTTTAAAAAAGCTCCATAAACAAACACCTCCCCACCTCCCTTTTTCAGTCAGAGTACGGATTGTCAGCTGTCAATAACACTTCTATGTTGTACTGCAGCCTTGGAGGGTATGGGATTGACACTGATGGAAAGCAGGCATTCCCATCTGTGATAGTACTTAGGTTAGGACTCCTCACCTGAGCTTTAGATTGCTACATCAATTAATTGCATATTTAGACTTTAAAAGGCAAGGGGTTTGGACCTGTGACAGGAAGCTTTGTATGGAAGTGAGGAATAAGGTCTAGCCAATTGGGCGCAGCAAAGACACCCTATACACCATTGTAAAGTCAGAAAGGAAAACAATTCTTTTTCACTTAGTTGGCTTAAAGGCATAAACAAACATGGTAACAATAGCTTTTAAACATGTTTTGATGGCTTGTGTTTCAGTAGAAGTCCCAGCCTTAGAGGAAGGAAAGTCTTAGAGAAAGCACCTGGTGGGGCAGGCCTTACCAGTAAGAAGTTACACTAGGGTGAGTTTGTGAATTTCATTACCCCATTTGGTGTGACTGTTGAGTTTCTTAGGAGTTAGCTGACGAAAGTAGTCTCCCTTATTTCATCACATGAGGCTAACCCAGGCTTGGGTAGGCAGCCCATAGGTAATAAGAGTACAGGGTGGCGAGCAGGGGGGTAACCTCCCCGTGCACTTATGGTTTTCATCCGTGCACAGTGTATTGTATTTTATTATTATTTCTTCTAGAAGCTCCATTTTTTGGCAAAAAAGAGAAAATAACCAAGGCAAGATATTCAATGGTCCACTGGATAGGATGCATTAGGTATTATATGTACAGGGTGAGTTTGTTACCCTTTAATCCGTTCCTGCTGCGTAACCACAATAAGAGAATAACATTTGCTGAATTTCAGAGTACCTGGTTGCACAAACCCTGGTGGAATTACTAGCTGCTTTGTCATTCCATTGAGCCACTGTTCTGTATATTGTTTTGCTGTAGGGATCATTTTTGTACAACAACATGATTATACTTTTGAGAGCACTATTGCATGAGTAAGAACAGCAGGACAGCATATTCCCGAGGAAGCATTCCAGTTAAACGTCAATACCTTCAGTGAAGTTCTATAGTCTCCTGCGCCTTTTCACTCTTCGCTCTTGCATTGTGTTTCTGTTTGTCTCACAGATTCTGTCTGTGCCATGTTGTAGTAGAGGAGTCTTCTCTGTCAATTGGTATATTTTGTATATCCCCTGTTTTCTTGTGCAGTAATACATTTTCTTAGATTTTTAGGGTTCATTGCCTCGTTCATTCTTTCAACGTTCGTTGCCTTTTTTTGTACAGGTGTGTTGGTTTATTTGTTCTCTGTATGTGTATACCCTTTGTGGCTGCGTAGATCCTACTGAGAAACAGCATGAAAAAATGCTTTCTCATTCCATTTTTAAGCTCGTTCCCACACATTATTGCTTGAGGACTAGAGCATGTAAATATATTAGTTTTTTTACCCAGTATACCAAAGCATGGAGCATATGATATACCCAGTATACCAAAGCATATGATAATGATGTAACTCAAAAGATTAAAGTCTAAACATTTTCAGAAATATCAAAATTCAACGATAAAAGATATTTTGTTAAAACTAGATCTGTATTGAATATAATTAACAAGGGATTTGTGGGATCAAATATACTAAATATTTACAAAATAGCAGAGCTTTCAAAACTAAATTTTGGTTCAGAATGTGTTTAGGTAGATTTCTACATCTTATCAGATATGCACACAACTTATTCACATTACAGGCTGGGTTAGATGGTTAGGATTGGTCATAGATCACATGATATTTGCTCAAGTTGTTTGACTGGCTTATCAAATGCAATAAAGACAATTGGTAGAAGCTACTTGGCCTCATTTCCTTATGGCCACATTTCACTAGGAAAAGCAAACTAGCTAAGTGTGGGTGTTTTCAGACGTTACGGGGCCGCTTGGCCCCGTACCGAAAACAACCAAATCATCCCCCGTCGGGATGACCCCGTCACACCATATCAGATGTGCCGGGGGATCCCGGTGGGGAATCTGGGAGGGGGCGGGGCTGCACGGTACAACGTGTGGCCGCACAGCCCCGCCCCCTCCATGCTCCCTGCCTCCCGCCCTCTCGGGAGACGGGCAGGCGGCGGGGCCAATGCAGCCGCAGCGTCTGGCCAAATTCGCCATGGCCCGGGATCCCGGGCCATGGCGCCCAACCAGACGTGATTTTTTTTTGGGTCCCCACCGGGGATCACTTTCACCACGCTTCCCGGGACATTCTCACGGCTAGCCTGGGAAGCGTGGTTGAAAATGACCCCGTGTGGGTATTGATCGTGGTGAGCATCTGGGGCCGCCAAACAGACGTTTGAGGCACAGTGACCACAGGTGGGTATTCACCGTGGTTCACTGTGATCTCGTAACGTCTGAAAACACCCTAAGATGTAGTGACCAACTTCAACTTAGCCTCAATTTTTCTCTAGTGTAGTTACAGTTTAACATCTACTTTGAGTACACTGACTAATATTGAACCTAGGGAAAATAAGTGTGACCTCAGTCAGCTAAATTTAGGTAAAGGGTGTAGTCAGTGTCCACCTTAGCAAAAAGGTTGTAAGATTATCTATAGGAACAGATCAAGGTCTGGGTTTGTCCCGATCTTCCTATTACTTAAGAAGCTACAATCAGCATCCCCTGATGCTTCTCTCCTCACTTCCCTTGCGTGTGCAAAAGTGTCTAATATCTCCCTTTGCTCTGTCTCTGTCTACCTTTTTAAAATAAACAAGACTTAAAAAGCTATTTAGTGCAGTGTATCCAACTGATATTTTGGAAGCACAGCATTTCAAAAATGTAAAGTATACACTTGGCGGTTGTGAAAAATTACACATTTTCCAAGGGTCTCTAAGTTCTTCGTTAGAAGTTTTTCTTTTTGTATCTAGCTCTGGACAAACCTTATGGCTCATATATTTCAATGGTTTTGCATAAATGAAAGTAGTCATTATTTAAAAACAAAAGAAAATCTCATAGTTAACATATTCACATCCTTAACACTAGATTTCTAATCAAGTCTAATTTGCTAAACTACCAAATTTGTCTTACTCCTTTTCAGAAGTTGTTTATGATGTATGTCCTTTGCATCCTAATGATAAAAAGACCCTAATTTTCCCTTCCAGAGAAGATAATTGAAATACTTGTTGTGTATGATATGTTGATTTATGTCTTTGATACACCAGTGAAACTGTCTGTGTTCACAATCTAAACCCTTTACCTCAAAATAATCTTTTATCAAGTCTTACAAGTCTGTCATAATTCCCAAGTCTTCTACAACAGCATTTGCATAGCTTTCACTGAGCATACTGATAATGTTTGTCCTCTGTGAGTCTTAGCACTATGCTTTAATATCTATTGAGAATTTAGACCTAACCAGGATTCTACATTATATTTAATGAGGTTTTCATTATATCAACATATCTCTTTTGCTTAAGGGAACTTATGCTAATGCAGTAATACTTTGCCAGCATAGCAAACATAAAATTAATATAGCACCCCAAAGTAAATAAATGAATACACTAGATGAAGATTTTATACATTGTTAATATTTTTTTCATTCATTACCCTGGTGTTTAAGAATACCAAGGCCATTATTTTTCCTCTGAAGCTTTGGAGTGAGAAAAGTAATGTTATCAATAACAATTTGATCTTTTTTCTTCTCAGCATTTTTCTTCACATGGCTGCTTCTATCATCTTTGTCAACTCAGAGAGATGAGTTCCAGATAACCTCGTTTTTATAAACTGTTGAATATGGAAATCTTATGAAATCCAGAAAGCCCTTCATGTTGGTGAATACATACCTGAGGGTAGAAGGGGGGTGGGGGGAGTTAAAGCACAATGGTCATTAATATCATTGTGCATAAAGAATCTGTTGGGTTTTCAATTGTAACTTCTGATTTTTAGAGGTTTGTATTATATATTATCAGGGTGTATTCACATGAAACATTCATCTCCAGGTAAATTACCTTTGTGTAGTTAACCCAAAGGTAAACTCATTTCATCTGGTTGCTTCTACCCAAGGGTAGATTACTCTCTGCTCTGTGTTATGAAATGACAGTGGCCACATATAACATTAGTGTGTGCTAACATTTTCCCAGGAATAAATTGCCCCACACAACCTCAAGGTTAGCAGCAGCCAGATAAAATGACTTCACTCCTGGACAAATTAACCAGGGATAATTTACCAAGGGGTAAATGTTATGTGTGAACACACCTTCAGACATGAAAACACCCTGCTATATTCTAAGCTTCTGAAAGAACTGTGACAGTTTATCAAGTCAGAATTAGTTCTTTGAACAGTCCTTTATAAGGTAGATCCCAGAGCGGGAGCAACCCAAGACAGGGGGGAAAAAAAAAAGAGAGAGATTGAGTCTTGAGGCACCTTAAAGACTAACAGGAAAATCTCTTAATTTTGGCATGAGCTTTTGTCAGCAAGAGGTGACTGCCTCAGATACATAAAGTAGTCTGGAAGTTGGCCAAGACCACTTCATGCATGGATGAATTCATGTATGCAATAGATTACATCCATGCATGAATACATAGATGCATTGGATGCAAGACCACTTTACGCATCTGAGGAAGTCAGCTTTTGCTGACCAACGCTCATGCCGAAATAGAGAGATTTTCTTGTTAGTCTTTAAGATGCTACAAGATGGTTTTTGGCTGTTTTAGAGCTATAGACTTACATGGCTACTCTTCTGGAAGGAACCCCAAGGGCTGTCTAGACCTCCCCCTGCCAAAAAGCAATATCTAAAATAAGTATCCACATTAAGCACTATTGACAGTGCGACTGATCCCATGCTCAGTGCTTGCAGCCACATGCATGCACGCACATGCAACCATGCATTTTGTGTGGGTGCTATAGGCCCCTTGCCAGGGGTGTGCGCGGTTTGTGCATACCTCCATGTGCGCACGCTACTGGGACATTTGGGTGAGGGGGTTTTACTTGGTTTTATCTGTATTTTTATGCATTTTAACCTGCCCTGAGCCCTTGGCATAGGGCAGGATAAATATTTAAATAAACAAAAAAGAAAGAAAGATATGTACATTAAAGAGATCTTTTAGGTGTGGATCTAGGGAGCAAGATCTGGTGAGACCCAGTCTGGTGTAGTGGATAAGGTGCTGGACTTGGACTTGGGAAGCCAGGGTTCAAATTCTGTCCTAGTCATGAACTCACAGGGGGTTGAGCGGACACCCTCCACCCGAAGTCCCTCAGGGGTACCCTCCAGGCTGCTCCCAGTGCTGCCTTCCCCCACAGGCTCTGTGTGCAGGCTGAGGGAAGCACTGCTCTGTTTACTCTTAGCTATTGGCTTTTGGCTGCCTGCTCTTGCTGACAGCCAGAAACTAATAGCTGAGTTAGAAAGTGGCATTTCTTCCCGGCTCTTCAAAGAGTCTGCTGCAAGGGGAGGCGCGGGAGGGAACAGGCATCCTCCTTCTGCTGATCCCCCCCTCCCTCCAGAGACCCACAGGGAGAGAAGACTTTGAGGGAGTCACCCCTCCCACCTCCTCAAGTCCCCAGGGAGCATACACTGGGTGCCATCCCAGAAAAGAGATGCTTTCTGGGGGATTGGGAAGGGGCCAGGGAAGGGACATGAGGCTCCTTGGTTGGGTTCCTATGGAGGAACCCAGCCAATCAGCAAGCCCTTTATGGAAGTTCAGGGCATCTTTTTCAGATGCCCTGGCCACTTCCTTGAGCCTCCTCCAGCCCATCCTGAAGAGCTGGGCCCCAGCCCCCTGTCCCCTTTGTCCAGAGTGGTGGGGTAGGAGAGAGTAGAATGTTTCTCCCTTGTAAACAAGGTTCTTTGAGCTGGCTCTATACATTTCACAACTGGTTGTTGTGAGAAAGTACAGAGCCATCTTGAAGAACCTTGTTTACAAGGTAGCCACTCGAAGAATGCCCTTTCCCTCCTTTCCTCTTTACCAGAGATAGGAGGGGGAGAGAGGAGGAGGGAAGAGAGTCAGCTCCCTTTCTCCTCCACCGGAACTCTGTTCCCACCCTCTGTCCAGAAGGGAGGGGTAAGAGTGCCCTTTTTTCCTCCTTCCCTCTTGGGGGAGAGGGATAGAGGAGGGGTAAGAGAGTCAGCTCTCTCCCCCCCTAACTCTGTCCCCCCGCTGTGGACTTTTAGCCCACAGAGCCTTAGCCTCGCTCTCTCTCCCATCCCTCCTCCCCAATTTACCAGAGGGGATGGGGTGGGGCAAGAACTAAAGATTTGGCCCAGCTTGCAGCAGGCTGCTGCAGAGGACAATCTTCTTTGGGTGAGTAATAATTCTTAAACTTTTCTATGTTTTATTTTTATGTTTTAATATATTTTTATTCGTTTAAATGTATTTTTATTTTATTTTGGATTTTTTTAAGGGTTTTTTTTGGGGGGAGGGGTATTTTGCTTGAATTTTCCCTATATTTTAAAAAATGGTCCCTTTTGCACTGTTTTCAGTTTGGTAGGATGTGGATTTTCTTCAAGAATGCCACGCCACATGCTATGGGACTTCACGTAACATTTTTGGGGTTTTCTGCATTTTCTATGTGTTTTGGTTGTGCCTAGTGGTTTTTTTTCTTTGTTTAACAAACTTAAATTAATTAAGATGGTTTGTTTGCTAACTGTGTGTGTTTGTATGCACTGCTGCTTTCCCCCCTCCAGACTCCCAGGCATACAGAGGCTATTTTGTGGGCCCAACTGGGCATGTGTACTTTTATTGGTTGCTTTTCCTTTATGGTTGCTTTTATTGCCCTGCTTCTCTGACTGTCATACTTTACAGCTGTGTGCATGTTTCTCCTTTTATCTTCTTCCCTGAGGTTGTATAATTCCATTATTAATTTTAAAGTCCNAAAAAAAAAGAGAGAGATTGAGTCTTGAGGCACCTTAAAGACTAACAGGAAAATCTCTTAATTTTGGCATGAGCTTTTGTCAGCAAGAGGTGACTGCCTCAGATACATAAAGTAGTCTGGAAGTTGGCCAAGACCACTTCATGCATGGATGAATTCATGTATGCAATGGATTACATCCATGCATGAATACATAGATGCATTGGATGCAAGACCACTTTACGCATCTGAGGAAGTCAGCTTTTGCTGACCAACGCTCATGCCGAAATAGAGAGATTTTCTTGTTAGTCTTTAAGATGCTACAAGATGGTTTTTGGCTGTTTTAGAGCTATAGACTTACATGGCTACTCTTCTGGAAGGAACCCCAAGGGCTGTCTAGACCTCCCCCTGCCAAAAAGCAATATCTAAAATAAGTATCCACATTAAGCACTATTGACAGTGCGACTGATCCCATGCTCAGTGCTTGCAGCCACATGCATGCACGCACATGCAACCATGCATTTTGTGTGGGTGCTATAGGCCCCTTGCCAGGGGTGTGCGCGGTTTGTGCATACCTCCATGTGCGCACGCTACTGGGACATTTGGGTGAGGGGGTTTTACTTGGTTTTATCTGTATTTTTATGCATTTTAACCTGCCCTGAGCCCTTGGCATAGGGCAGGATAAATATTTAAATAAACAAAAAAGAAAGAAAGATATGTACATTAAAGAGATCTTTTAGGTGTGGATCTAGGGAGCAAGATCTGGTGAGACCCAGTCTGGTGTAGTGGATAAGGTGCTGGACTTGGACTTGGGAAGCCAGGGTTCAAATTCTGTCCTAGTCATGAACTCACAGGGGGTTGAGCGGACACCCTCCACCCGAAGTCCCTCAGGGGTACCCTCCAGGCTGCTCCCAGTGCTGCCTTCCCCCACAGGCTCTGTGTGCAGGCTGAGGGAAGCACTGCTCTGTTTACTCTTAGCTATTGGCTTTTGGCTGCCTGCTCTTGCTGACAGCCAGAAACTAATAGCTGAGTTAGAAAGTGGCATTTCTTCCCGGCTCTTCAAAGAGTCTGCTGCAAGGGGAGGCGCGGGAGGGAACAGGCATCCTCCTTCTGCTGATCCCCCCCTCCCTCCAGAGACCCACAGGGAGAGAAGACTTTGAGGGAGTCACCCCTCCCACCTCCTCAAGTCCCCAGGGAGCATACACTGGGTGCCATCCCAGAAAAGAGATGCTTTCTGGGGGATTGGGAAGGGGCCAGGGAAGGGACATGAGGCTCCTTGGTTGGGTTCCTATGGAGGAACCCAGCCAATCAGCAAGCCCTTTATGGAAGTTCAGGGCATCTTTTTCAGATGCCCTGGCCACTTCCTTGAGCCTCCTCCAGCCCAGCCTGAAGAGCTGGGCCCCAGCCCCCTGTCCCCTTTGTCCAGAGTGGTGGGGTAGGAGAGAGTAGAATGTTTCTCCCTTGTAAACAAGGTTCTTTGAGCTGGCTCTATACATTTCACAACTGGTTGTTGTGAGAAAGTACAGAGCCATCTTGAAGAACCTTGTTTACAAGGTAGCCACTCGAAGAATGCCCTTTCCCTCCTTTCCTCTTTACCAGAGATAGGAGGGGGAGAGAGGAGGAGGGAAGAGAGTCAGCTCCCTTTCTCCTCCACCGGAACTCTGTTCCCACCCTCTGTCCAGAAGGGAGGGGTAAGAGTGCCCTTTTTTCCTCCTTCCCTCTTGGGGGAGAGGGATAGAGGAGGGGTAAGAGAGTCAGCTCTCTCCCCCCCTAACTCTGTCCCCCCGCTGTGGACTTTTAGCCCACAGAGCCTTAGCCTCGCTCTCTCTCCCATCCCTCCTCCCCAATTTACCAGAGGGGATGGGGTGGGGCAAGAACTAAAGATTTGGCCCAGCTTGCAGCAGGCTGCTGCAGAGGACAATCTTCTTTGGGTGAGTAATAATTCTTAAACTTTTCTATGTTTTATTTTTATGTTTTAATATATTTTTATTCGTTTAAATGTATTTTTATTTTATTTTGGATTTTTTTTAGGGTTTTTTTGGGGGGGAGGGATATTTTGCTTAAATTTTCCCTATATTTAAAAAAATGGTCCCTTTTGCACTGTTTTCAGTTTGGTAGGATGTGGATTTTCTTCAAGAATGCCACGCCACATGCTATGGGACTTCACGTAACATTTTTGGGGTTTTCTGCATTTTCTATGTGTTTTGGTTGTGCCTAGTGTTTTTTTTTCTTTGTTTAACAAACTTAAATTAATTAAGATGGTTTGTTTGCTAACTGTGTGTGTTTGTATGCACTGCTGCTTTCCCCCCTCCAGACTCCCAGGCATACAGAGGCTATTTTGTGGGCCCAACTGGGCATGTGTACTTTTATTGGTTGCTTTTCCTTTATGGTTGCTTTTATTGCCCTGCTTCTCTGACTGTCATACTTTACAGCTGTGTGCATGTTTCTCCTTTTATCTTCTTCCCTGAGGTTGTATAATTCCATTATTAATTTTAAAGTCCTGGCTAGGCTCCACCTACTGTTGGGCACACCCACTTTTGGCCACACCCTGCACCCCACCAGCCTTCGAAACCACCAGCTGCCACTGATGGATAAGGTGCTGGACTTGGTCCTGGGAACCCAGGATTTGAATCCTGCCCTAACCATCAACTAACTGGGTGGCCTTGGGTAAGTCATAACCTCTCAGCCTCAGTTCCCCTTCTGTAAAAGTGTGTGTGTGTCTTTCTGTCTCTCCCTGTGTTCCCTGACCCTTGTTAATCTTAGACTGTAAGACCACTGGGCAGGGACCTGTCTCCAAAGTCTGTGACTGTAAAGTGCTGTGTACACCTGGTAGTACTATAGAAATGATTAGTAGTAGTAGACTGGGTGACTGGGCATCTACATGGCAGATGAAATTTAATGTGGACAAGTACAAAGTGATGCACATAGGGAATAATAATCCAAGCTATATGTACACAATGCTGGGCTTTTAATTAGGAACTCAGGAAAAGGACTTTGGAGTCCTTGTGGACAATACATTGAAAATTAAATCCTCAGCTCAGTGGGCAGTGGTGGTCAGAAAAGCAAACAGAATGGTATGAATTATTTGTAAAGGGACAGAGAATAAAAATGTAAATATCATAGTGCCTCTATAAACCTATGGTATGACCGCATCCTGTGTTTTGTGTGCAGTTCTGGTTGCTCCATCTCAAAGATGATATAGTGGATATAGAAGCTACAGAGAAGGGCAACAAAATGATATAGGGTATGGAAGAGCTCCCCTATAAAGAGATGCTAGATAGGTTAGGGCTCTTCAGCTTCGGTAAGAGACGACCAAGGGGATATGATAGAAGTTTATAAAATCGTAGGTGATGTGGAATGAGTAAATAGGGGATGGTTATTTACCCTCTCAAATAGTAGTAGAACAAGGGGCACCCCATGAAACTAACAAATAGCAGTTTTAAAACAAATAAAAGAAAGTGTTTTTTTCACTCAATACACAATTAAGTTGTGGAATTTGTTGCCAGATATGGTCAAGGCCAGTAGTATATCTGGGCTTAAAAGGGGGTTGGACAAGATTCTGGAGGATAGATCCATTAGCACCTAGTAGCCAGGTAGGTTTGGGGGAATCTTAACCTCTTACTGTTGGGATCCAGAACTGAACAACAGGGAATGTATTGCCACATTGGGACCTGTTTGGTAATTCTTCCAAGTGATTGAGATTGGCCACTATTGGAGACAGGTGCTGGGCTCAATGGACATTGGTATGACCCAGTATGGCACAGACCACTAGTGCCAGTGTGGCACTACTTAGGTTTTTATGTCCATGGTAACAAATTTGTTTGTTACAATAGTAAAAACAGTATTATACATTCTTCCTGTTTAAAATATTCACTGCACTTTCATGTATGAGCTATATTTCATGTCCCTAAGCAATGTAGAGGGTGCAATCCTTCAACCACTATCTAAGTCAAAACTGTAATGAATGGGGGATGACCTGTTGGGTGCTTCTCCCAAGTCATCATGATTGACTACTGTCGGAGACAGGATGCTGGGCTAGGTGGACCATTGGTCTGACCCAGTATGGCACTTCTTATGTTCTTATGAGGATGCACCCATAGGCTGCAATCCTGAAACTCTTAAAGTCAGTGGCAAAACTCCCATTTACTTTCATGGGGGAGGACTACTGAACCCATGATAATCCTATGCACTCTTAGATAGGTGCCACTCTTAATTAATTCTGGAATGACTAGCAGTATCTGGATTCATGAATACTATTCACATTTTCAGATGGCACTCCAAACATTTTTCTACTGGTGGTAAGTAGGTAGGTGCTTACCACCAAAATGTTGGTACATTTTTGCACCAAATTCTTTTTGCATATTAATTAAAACCCATTTTCTCATTTTTTTTCTGGTAAGTTTAGTTCAGATATTCAGTTATTTGGCCAAATATCCAAAACAAAATGTCTGGGTAGAAAAAACAACCAAGCAAACAGAAAAAGTAACCCAAAACCCCAAAGCAAATATTCAAACAAAACAGGCACAAATACTGTTGTGTACCTGCTTCAGCAGGCTCTTATCAAAATAAGCAAATTTGCTGTGGGTATTTGTTTCAACTCTACTTTCCATTCAGAGTTAGGTACACTTAAAAGGCTAGTGTTCATATTATGCAACCCTATTGTTACTTCCTCAGGGAAACCCCATAGAGAGGGAAAGGTACATTTCAGCCTTCAGTTTAAGGCTATAAGGTACTATAAAGCGTGAGGAGCCATTTTGTCTACTGTGCTCTTTGTCGACGCACCCAATGAGACACAGAGACTTATGTTGGTGTAAAAACTGCCCGCCTGTTTATTAAATCATCAAGTTGTAGGCAGGTGGGGAATTGTCGATTGCCACCTTCCTACAGCTTGAATAGCAGTCTCTGGTAACCCTGCCACCGCCGCCGCCGCCGTTGCTGCCCCAATACGGAAGGAATGCGACCTGAATTCGTTTACTGGAAGGCCGATCTTTTTTAACGTTGCCCTGAGAATTGCATTTACTTGATACGTTGTGGCAACTACACCCGTCTGGTGAATAAATAATGCACCTGGGATACTAGGTCGGATTCCCATGTATTTCTGCATCTGTGTTACAGGGCATATCCCCAGCGGTCCCCCTCGATACAGCTCCACTCTTTTCCCCCGCCCCCTCTGATCGGTCTTTGAACAGCGAAGCCGTAATATTACTCGGGGCAGGACTGTTTCCAAATCTTCTAAACAAAAAGCTGTCCAGGACAAATCCTGGGACGAATTACAGACGACTTCGCTCACTCTAAAAGCCCCGAAATACATAATAGCATATATTGTTTGGAAGAGCTGTGTCTCATAAGTGTTGTAGTAAACATCTACTAGGGTAGCAACCAATCAAATTAATTTGGGCGATGTTATGGGGGCATGCAGCTTATGCACTGAATTCTGCTGCCGTGCCCATGACTCTAGCATATGTTTAAAATAAAACCCGTTGTCCGGTGGCGGAAACCCCTTCAGTCTACTGACAAAATTGATGGCAGCTATTTTTCCAGCTATGGTTCCTACAGCTAATGTTTATGTAGGTTTATGTAGGTCCAATGCAAATTGGAGAACCTCTGGTTCCCTTACGGGGAACCCTGTCCCCCACCTTTTATCTGCTCTAAATCTTTGAAAATTCCCTAAGGCCCTACCATATGCAGCCTGTGTTCGAGGGGCCAGTGCCCCTTTGACGATGGTGTGCACCTCTACCTCCCAAGGTTCCAGATCCCTTGCGGGATGAGGTCCGGCTCTGCCTGAGCTTCCGGTCCCAGTTCCCGAAACCGGTCCATCTGGAATCGAGAAAGGGCATCTGCTATCCCGTTGTCAATTCCAGGGATGTGTCATGCAATAAACAGGATGTTATCTTTCAAACTTGCCAGAACTAATGCCCGGATCAATGTCATGACTCTCGGGGACCTTGAGGCGAGTGAGTTAACTACGTGGACAACTGCAAAGTTGTCACACCAGAAAACCACCATCCGGTTGGCAAATGACTTAGCCCACAAGAGTACAGCTAGTACAATAGGGAATAATTCTAAAAAGGTGAGATCCCTAGTAACCCCCGTTTGGTGCCACTCCCAGGGCCATGGGATAGCGCACCAATGTCCTCTAAAGTATAGGCCAAATCCCGCCTTTCCTGATGCATCTGATTGTACCTGCAAGTCAGCTTGAAGGAGCCATAACTCCCTCCAAAAACTTACTCCATTGAAACCTTCAAGAAATGTCATCCAAACCCCCAAGTCCTGCTGCATTTCGTTGGTGACTCGGATGCGGTAATGGGGAGGTAATTCCCCCTTCAATTTTCCATATAACTGGAATAGAAATGCCCTCCCTGGCGCAACCACCTGGCAAGCGAAATTTAAACTCCCAATCAAGGACTGGAGGGCTTGGACGGTGATCTTGCGGGTTCCTAAACACTCAGTTATCTTATTCCGAATACCTGTCAACTTTTCCATGGGCAACCTGGAGGACATGTCTTCAGTGTCCAGTTCAATCCCCAGGTAGGTGAGCCTTGTCGTTGGCCCCTCAGTTTTTTCAGGGGCCAGGGGAACACCTAGCTCGGCCGCTACTTCTTGAAATAATCGTAGGGCGGCGGCACATTCGCCTGTCTTTGGTGCCCCGATTATGAGGAAGTCATCTAAGTATTTTGTTACTACTCCCCCATTAAGCCTCCGAGTAAAAACCCATTCAACCAACGTGCTGAATTATTCAAAAACCGAGCAGGAAATTGAACAGCCCATTGGCATAGCTCGGTCATAATAATAGCCACCCTGGAATTGAAAGCCGAGGAGATGGAAACTGTTCGAGTGCACCGGCAACAATCAAAATGCTGATTTTTACATCACATTTTGCCAATAGTGCTCCCTTACCTGCGGACCTAACTTTTGCCACTGCGTCGTCAAATGACGCTTATTTTATGGTTGATAATTCCTTGGGGATGGCAACATTGACTGAGCTACCCTGGGGGTGGGACAAATGATGAATTAATCGGAATTCGCCTTTGGAATACCCAGAGGGGATACGACAAGGTTCGCCAGGGGGACGCTCAAAAGGGCCCATGACTCTTCCTTCCCATATCTCCTTTTCGATCTTGGCCATCACTATCTCTTCCATCCCTATAATTGACCTCGGGTTCTTTACATTTATTTGCTGCCTCACAAAACCCTCTGGAATAACAAAACCTTTCTTGAAACCCTGAACGATATAATTAACCTTAGTCCTATTCGGGTGCCTTTGCAGGGCCCTTTTGAACTCCTCAATTTTGACTGGGGTCAGGCCCTTTTGGGTTACATGACCCCACAGGGGGATTGGAGCCCGCTTTTCTGGCTCCTCCCCCTTGGGCATAACCCCTTTCCCCCCCCTTTGCCCTGGTCTATAACAATTAATTGCTGGGTGTCCCCCTCCACAGTTGGAGCACATATGCTGATACTTACACATCTGCCGGTTGCATTGGCCCCTCTTATTATATTCCCAACAGGGGGCTGTGTTGCTCTGGGCACCCCATCGGTTGTCGCCTCAAAAGGAGTCTTGCCCCCATGCCACCCCACACCGGACCAGGGGATGGCCACTGTCGGCCCTTTGTGCCTTCGTAACATTGACCATGCACTCCAACCATAAGTCAGGTGCATGTACATCCCATTGCAGTCCGGGTGTGGTAGCTGCCCTGTGGTGGAATGCCTCATTGTAGCGCAACCATGCGCCCACCAGCCCTGTTCCATATGCACGCCACACAATGTCGGCATATTTATGGAGTTCAAGTCCCCAGCTTGGGTCAGACTGGAGTATGACCCCCATGTATATTGCAAAGGCTGACGTCCAATTCGCCCAATTCCGGTCGGCTTTGGGTCGTTTGAACTTCTCCTTCTCCCTTCCTTCCTCGGGTTCAGTTTGATCCAGGATTGGATCACTGAACAGAAGGGCATAAATGTCGACATATTCTCCCTTCAAAATCTTTTCCTTCACCGCTGGTAATAAATGGGCCCCAAATAGAGCTGCTATACTGGGTATGGCCCCACCTAGTGGTGGGGGCGGACAAGTGCTCACCTGCTCCTTCACCCCAGTACTTGTTGCCTCGGGTGTCTTGCCCTTTTTTTTGGCATCAGTCACCCTTTCTACTCCTTGCGCTACCCCTGCATTGTTGGCTTCCGACACTCTTTGGTTCCCCACCGGGCTGGGCCTTACGTCATGAGATGTTCCTCCTAACGTCTCGGGTCTCTGTATTTCCACTGCGAGACCTGCCCATATTTGGGCGTGCCCTGTCATCCCCTCAGGGGGCGGAGGTGCGGGGGATACCCATACCCAACCTCCATTTAAACATACTAACTGTGGGATCCCCCCCAGGGGCAATAATGCCCCTTCTGTTAACGTGTGACTCCTTAGTGTCTCGCTTACTTGTCTTTGGTTGACTAGTGCGCCCACACCCTCCTGCACAAGTAAACTACCAGATATACCCCTGTTCATTTCTACACCCCCTGTTGTTTCCTGCTCACCTTGTACATTCAGTGGATAGCTCCTCTCTGGTTCTGGGGCTGGTTCGTCCTCTCCCGCTGTCCCCCTTCTCCCTTCTCCACGAAGCTCCTCCTCTATGGCGTGGATCCTCCTCCAGATTTCTTCGTCGCAGTCTTGCTCTCAGGTTCCTGTGGCCTCTACCCGCCTTTGAGCTGCTGGGGGTGATCTGTCGTCTTGCGATGTCCTGGACAAGAGAGGAGGAACGGGCACCCCATTCGGGGATCCTTGTACTGGCCCAGGGCCCTGCCGCATGGTTGACTGCAAGGCCAAACCTTGACTCTGGAAATGGGCTAGGCCCGGGACCCCATAGGTGTCCGCTCGTCCAGGCGGCGATGCCCAGGTAACTCCTTGTGTATTTGCCCCACCCAGGTACCCCTGGTGGAACAAAGGCACCATCATTCCCTGGGGCCTTGATGTCCCAGACTGTTCCATCCCTGCATACCCTTGGGGCGCTTGCATAGCTTGCGTGCCCCTTTGTTCCCCTCCCCTGAGGTTTTCCTGTTCCCTTGCTTGGCCAATGACACACAGGCCCTGCTGGGGAATGCTGTTGTCTCCATCCCTATAGCGGGCTAGGGACCCCACTGCCCATTTCTCTCTCCTTCTGGGGGCAGGGGAAGCCACCCCCTGTTGCCCCTATATCAGCCTCCCTGTGTGTCCCCCCGGTGAGGGATGGGTCTAATGCTGGTCCCCCATCTCCCCTCCACAGTGCCTCACTTGTATTGGGGGGGTGAGCCCTCAACAGGGCTTCGCACTCCCAGAGCCGCTCTAGCATGGCGGCCTGGGTCGGAAGTCTCTCACCGCCTTCCTGGTCGGGCGCCCCGGGGGGGCAGTCTCCTTGTCACTGCGCCCTTGCTGTGCCGGCGGCATCTTCTTTTTGTTGCCCCCCCGGCATTCTTCTTCTTTGTGCGCCCCATCGCCTTGCCTTAGGCCCTGATCTGAAAGAGTCACAGTGAGAAAAAATTTCTTGCTGCTGACTCTTTGCCGCCAGTTAAGGAATGCCGCTCCACACGGCAAACACAGAGGTCCGCCCCTCCTAAAAGGGGCAGGTCCCTCACGGTCCAACAAGGCACAGTTGCGCGACCTTGCTCCAGGACGGTTGCTATGGCAACCAGCTTGCAGGCAATGAAGACTCTTTAGAGAGCCTCATTGCCAGGCCCCACCTCTGCATCTCTCCACGTGGGGGTGGGGGACACGACAATTACCCCGTCACCACCGCCATTTTGGCGGTGAAGGGGACATATCCCACTGTGATGAAACCCCAGCCTGTCCATCACTGTGGCCACAACCTAAGGAGAGTGAATATAACCCAATGACTGCAGGGTTGGGGCAGTATGGAGGTGAAAGGAGCTCTGAGGGTAGAGTGGTAGCGTGTAAACTGTCCAAAGTCCTGAAGCTCTGAACCTAGGAAAGAAGAGTGAGAACCCTAGAACAGGACAGTGACCTGAGGGGAGGCCCTTGCGTAGTGGCCGTACAAGAAAATCTTCAATAAAGCTGGTTTGCTGATACCTGCAACTGGGTGAGTACTTCAGGAAATGACTCTGCACAGTTTTACCATGTTCCCACTGGTTGTGACACCCACATTTAACCCTGCTCAAGCAGCAGCTATGCTTCTTTTGTCTGCCCTACCATGCCTTCCTATTTCCAGCTTGGATAGATGTATCTGAGTGAATTCTTGCTGGGAAATTTATAGGCTCAATGGACAAATGTTAGATAGATGCTATTCAAAAATGCAACATATTATTTGCATCCCACTCACATTTTCACATTCCCCACCCCCAAGAAGTTGTCATGCCCTATCAAATAGTTTCACATGGAGGAACTACTATAAACTTGGAGGTGGAAACAACTTGCACAGCAGCTGTCTCTACGGCTTCTGAAATTTTCATGGCCTTTCTGCCCATTTTTCTGCTCCTTTGATCTCATCTGTACAGCAGAGTGGACCATCTGGCCCAACTAGTAAAGCACTTTGAAGTCTTTGGAAATGAAAGTTACATTAAGAGTACAAGATATGATTTTATTGGAAAAGTTGCCTGGTTGCCCTCCTATGAATAATTATCTTGAATTATTCTTTTCTGGAAAATAAAAAGTAAATGTTAGTTAAGTACCCAACTTAAGCTGACAACAGCTGGTCGAATTTCATAGTAGGGATGCTGTAATCTTATACTTCATTCACTATTTGGGGGTTTATTGGGCAAGTCTAAACAATGGGTGATAATTTACAATATAAATTCCATAATCTAAACACAATAGAGTAAATGAAGGACAAAACATTAGCTTTGACTTCTAGAGCTGTGTGATTTTAAACCAGACACTTGCTGTGTTTACATAGCTATAGAGTTTGCACATGCTCAGAAGAGATTTGTTAGGATTTGCCTGCATTATTCTCTGAGCATTTGGTCTATACTAAGACTATGGGTGCAATCCTTCACCCATGAAAGTCAGTGGGAGCTGAATCATTGACTTCGATGGATGGAAGATTGTGTTTTCTTTCCATAATTGTTCCTCTTGCAAGTCAGGGAGTACTGTGATGGTAGGCAGAGAGACAAAGAGACTGTCATCAAAGAAGTAGATCTAGCCTGCAAATTTTCTTTGAATTATATAGATTTTTGTTTTTTTGTTAAATGAAGGATTCTGAAACTATGCTGAAAGAAATTACTTATGAAATAATCTTTTAAAAAGAAATGTCTGATTTTTTTAAAAAATGATGAATGTTCCAGTGCATTAGTACATAATCTAACAAAAGCTCAGAACCACAATAGACATCTGTGCTAACAATCTCAAAGGAAAGGTAGATGAGAGAGCTAGTTGGACTATTTGTATAGAATAATTACTAGATGA
>QEPC01004817.1:871162-883683 GCA_003113815.1 Sphenodon punctatus | reverse complement strand
CCCCTCATTTTGAACATATATTTAAACAAGAATTCACATGATCATTGCTATCTCAGAATTTTCTTTGAGACCAAATATCACTTATGTAATTATATGTGAACAACAAATTAAAAGAGTTATGAGCAATGAAACAGCAATTGTTCTTTGCATTTGAGCTTTTGAATAAATGTTGTGTGTGTTCCTTCACCTACACTTAAGAAAGAGAAATACAGGTCTTAAAAGCTGGAAATGTAACAGCCCACAGCTAGAATTGAATACATGTGTCCTTATTACAGTGGAGTAATTAGTCTGCAGTTCATGCATCTGGTTAATTTGGGGAAACTAAAAACTTGTAGCTCTTCTGTGGAAATGACTTTATTGCCTTCCAAGAAAGAACTTCAAACTTCAGCTAATAAATCATCCTTCTGCTGTTGAGGGGCCTAGTACTGAACACACCGGATACGCCAGCAAAAATGATATTGATTAGCTGAAAATATTTGTTGAGATTAGTGAGCTTGTAATGTTGTGGCAGTGGCACAAGAGGTTTGCAGGCTAAAGAAAACAATCTCAGTTTTAGTTCCCCTGTCTATTTGATTTATAAAAGTTTATTTTAGAAACCTTCATCCAAATTCGTTTACAGCCTGATCTAAACTCAGAGGTCACTAGGAAGCTATCAGCTAAATTCAGTGGGCTTTAGATCATGACATCAGTTCTATTTGGGATAAGGAATGCTTTTTTTAATCTATGCGTAGAGACCATAAAGAAGCCCTGATCTTGACTGAAGCCTGTGGGTGCAACTGCAATTGAAATATTTTTTTAAAAAATAACAACTGTATATTCTCTGCAGCTACAACTTATTAATACACTCAGTAGCTTCCATTACATTCATTACAAACTTCTTCATGATAGCAGTGGTTTCTTTTTATAATTTTCACTCTTTAAGAGCAATATATACTGTCCAGTCTTACCACTCACTGAAAACTTAGAGGCTTGTATGACAGCTATAATGCAATCTAAATAATAAAGTTTTATTAAAATCATAAGGATCCTGGTTAATCATAACTTTAGTCATATGATAGCCAGTGTAGTCTACTTGATAAGGTATTGGATCTGGGAATCAGATTAAAATCCTACTTCAGCCAGAGGGTGTACTGTTAACCCACGGGAAGGGAAGCAGCTGGAAGCCTTGTTCGATCCACGGAGTCCCCATTGGGCAGTGTTGGGAGGCCTTCAAGAAGGCATCCCCCTGCCCACAGACTAGTTCATGGGATTGCACCACCTACCACAGATGGTGCTAGCACATTCCTCCCCCAGGGGCCATCTGATAGCTGGGCAGCCATTCCAACAATCTCATTGTCCCCAGGCGGTCCCAGGTGCTGCCCCTGGTGGCCCCCTTTCTGCCTCCCCTAGCTGTCAGGCAGCCCCCCTTGGGGAAAGAGCAATCACTTGTAGCCCTCCCCCCCCCCCAGCTGTCAGCTGAGAGGTGTGTGATAGCACTGGCTCTGGTGAAAAGGAGGGTGGTCATGGCCTTCCGTGGCTGTGGACCCCACTTTCCTTTGGCCAAAATAGTGATTGCTCAATGAGTGGGGATGCAAGAGGATGCGGGTGGGATCGGTGTGCGCCTGTGTACACCAGCCCCCAGCACTACTGCACACACACGAATCCCCTCCCCCCCGCAGCTGCGGCCCATTTAAAAAGGACCACAAATGAAGATTCTCATGTGCAAATGAAGATGGAAGTGCATAACACTTCTGTATTTGCTTTGCTAAAATGAATTTGAACATATCAAATGAATATTATTTCTATAGCATTTTCATTGTTCAAAGTGTTTCACAGTCCTTATCTAGTTCACATTCACATAACCCTGTGAGGCAGGTCATTATTATTCCTGTTTTAGAGATGGGGAGCTGAGGGTGAGAAATCGTGGCTTAACCAAGGTCACCAAGTGAGTTTCTGGGTGTTAACGGACAAGATGTTGCCTCCCTCCATTTTCCCTGCCTTTGACCTGGATTTACCTACCTGAATGGTGGCCGCCAGATGTTTTCCCCAGGGCTGCCTTGGGCAGTGCTGCATGGCATTATTCCCAAGAAGAGGGGAACACCATGCAAGTTATCCCAGGTCACTCAACGCTTATTTAAATTGTGGAATTTGTTGCCAGAGGTGGTTGTCAGGGTTGCATTTAAAAAAATTCTTGGAGAATAGGTCCATTAATGGCTATTCTCCAAGTAGATTATGAGATAGGACTTCTTACTCTACTCTCGGGAGCAGGGAGTGATCAACAGGGAATGGATTGCCTGTGGCTACTGATACTTCTCCCATGCGACCAAAATTGGCCACTGGCAGAGACAGGATGCTGGGCTTGATGGGTCATTGGTCTGACTCAGTATGGTATTTATGTTCTTAACTCAGACTGAACTGGGGCAATGGAAAACCACACGGCCAGGTCTCTGCAGCCCCGGTTCCACCAGCACCATAGAGGAGTGGCTAGCATGCCCCTCTCAGCTAACAGCTGGCTGAGAGAGAGGAACACAGAACTCCCCAGAGGTGCAATCTGTACTCCCCCCCTGAACTGATTGTCAGCTGGGAGGGACACACTAGCACTGACTCCAAAGGAAAGTGGGGTCCACAGCCACGGGTGGAGGTGGGTGGGCATGCGTATTTTGCAGGATTGCGTATGCACACATGCCCACTCGCCATGGCAGTCACACAGGCAGCACCCACTCATGCCCAGTCAGCGGACTTGTGTGGGCATGAGTAGGTGTGTCTTGTGTAAAAAGGGCCTGTTTCTCACTTTGGTACTTCATCCACATTGTACACGTAAGTATTTCAGCATTTCATGTTTTAATACCTGGTTTCTTTGGCACTAGTATTTGGAAGATTTTTTTTTAATTTTTGAATGTGAATGTGATTCATCCATGTGACAAAATGCAGCAGAAAGTCATGAAAGTACTGAATGGAGAACAAAGTAAATATTGAACTAATGAAGAAACAAAAAGCTAAATTTTGTGATGGTAAAGGTGAATTTAGACATTTATTCACAGGAAAAAATCTGCAAATTATCTTTGTGAATACAACAATGCATATCAATTTCAGCACAAGCCTAAATTGACTGTTTTGATTTTACTCCTCTTGGACAATGAAAACTAACTAGTCGATTTCATTTTCTTGGTTTCCCTATAGCACAGTGCTGCAATATCTGGCTTGAAAGTTGCTCTTCTGAAACACGTACATCTGAATATTATTTTTGTCACTTCAGTTCTGCATTTCCTTCTTCCCTTCCGTCCCTCAAATGTGCAGTTGTGGAATTGTGTAATGCAACATGGATTGGGCAGGTCATTTTATAACTGACTACCTGGGCCCTTTTTACACAGACGCTCTAACACCCATAAAATGGGTGTTACATTTTTTTTTACATGTTGCAGGGCACCACTGCAGCCAATCGCCATGGGCCCTGTGCACACATGATGCCTCCATCCAGTTCCTTTGGGTGGTGATGGGTGGAGGCTAGTGGGTGGGGAGCATTTCCCTTGGTGGAGATGGGTGGGGGCATCTGTGTAAACGCCACTTTCAGTGGGTGTTGGTGAGTGTTTGCTCCCGGCCCTGTCTCTTATACACATCTAGATGTGTATAAGAGACAGTATGTACACTAGCTTTCATCCCTAAAGATTGAAAAACTGTTCTACAAATGAATAGAATTCAGCAAAGTGAAATGAAGTGGTCATGAGGTAAGGGTGCGCAGCCAAGTAGACAAGCAGGTCTCAGTATCCTGCAGAACAACTGGGGGAAGGGAAAGTTTGGCTAACGGTATGGAGAAAAAGGATTACTTTGACAAAAAGATCCGTTGAATGGATATGATGCAATAGGTGATGGCACTGCTTGCCAAGTCAAATTCCAGGTAATTTAGCAGGATAATTACCAACCTTACTAAATTTATTGGGAAATTAGTTCATGCAATTTGAGTTCTAAGTAGCAACTTGCCAAGGAGACCTAACTCCCTGCGTGCCTTTTATTCTATCTCCTGATAATTCCCTTATTAAATGTTAAAAGACACTTGGCAACAGTTCAAATCATACACAGTTTTAACATAGAATGCCCTAACGTCAAGATTCTGTCTGATTCAAGAAGTACCCTCTCCTTGACTTCAGTAATCCCCGCTTGCTGGCCCCTGTGAAGCAGAATCAGAGGGCATGGATTTTCAAAATGCACAATGACAGTGGATCCAGCCCCAGACTGCTGGTGTGGGGTGGAAAAGCTGTCCTGGTGGTCCTGGTGAATTCCATAGTAGACCCACATAGCATCCAAGGCTGACAACTTCTAGGTTGGACCATTGCCAAGCTATTGCACTCTCAAACTTGCTGTCCTAGCTCCTAATTGTACTTGTCCTAATTGACTTGTACCCAAGACAGCTGCCCTCTCACCTTCCTCTAGTTACAGAATTGTTAACATCTATGTGTGACTAATTTAGGAAACAAACACTTTTGCTGTTTGCTAAAATGACACTCTATTTTACTTGTTACTGTGACCCCTTCCTATTTAATTAATTGCATTTAGAAGATGATTCACTGAGTAAAACGTACCATTACAAAACAAAGCCAGTTTCAAGTACCCTCTTACCAGTATTATATTAAACTGTTCCCAGGTAATCAACAACTTATTACAATCGGAAACCATCTCTCTGCCACTAGATTTTATTTAAACAGTTCAGATTTTACAACAGAAGTTTTAAAAAATCTCCCTGTACCCCACTACTTTCTGGCCCTGTTGCCTCTTTTCTTGATCATTCCCACCCTTAATTCTGAAATAAGCACTCCTCCCCACCCCAGCTGTCCCTCCAGGTCTTTTAGCAGGTCTTCTATTTAGAAGACTGAATTGGGAATCCTAAACCGCTTCCAGTTTAGTCAAGTGTATTTAAAGCAACCTGGTGAGTTTCCTTGGTTGGGCTGAAAGAGGAAACCACTTTAAAGTTCCACTTGAAAGAATGCTAAAGGGTGTGCTTCAAAGCGAAACTGCCATTTCCCCCAGCTGCGGGACTCATCTGTGTAAGAAAGGTGCTGAGGTTACGAAAAATGGGACATTTATGGCCCTTGAATAAGTATATTGAACAACTGCATCTCTCATTGAGTTCACCTGAGCTGCAGAAACCCAGCACCTTTTACTGTTATTGTTGTTATATTTTCTCTTCCCGCTAGTATTTCAGTATTCCCTGAATTTCCAAAGGAAAATACCATTAATATTGCAGTAAATATAGCTTTTGCAGTTGGTAACTCCCATTTCTAGTCATACAGGCACTCATGGCAGAAGATTGCTACAGACACTTGGAGTCTGATTCCAACGTCAGTGACTCGCTCTGAGATCTGTGTTCCCAACCTCCTCCACCCTGTTCTACTAAGGACAGAAAGCTGAAGTGCCAAAGTATCAGTAGCCAAAGGGGAAAACAGAAATTATTCCCTGAGAAGGAATTACTCATTCTGAAGAAACAGACAGATAAGAGAACGCTCTTGTCTCTTTTAGATGTAGCTCAGGAATTATAAACAAGGGTAGATAGTTAAGGTAAAATGAACCACAGGCCGCTGCCACATTTGGTTCCTGGCCACCAGATGTTGACCTGGGTTATCCTGAGTTGTGTTGGTGGCTAGCCCAGGCTCTCACCTCCGCAACCAGCTGAGGTAACAGCCCAGGCTAGGGTCCACCCATCTGGAGCAAAGTGGGCCATTCCAGAGCTTGCATGTCTGAGCTGCTGGCCTGAGCTGCCTCCACAATGGCTGGGGAATGGCCAACCACATATTCCCTATTTTCTCTGCTCCTGGCCTGTACTGCTGTTGGTCCTGCTGGGAGCATGTGTGGCTTGTGCTCCAGCAGGTTCACACCTTGTCCACCCAGGCTGCTTTATCCCAGGTCAGCCTGAGATGCTGCAGACCGGCCATCACATGTGGCTTTGCCCTTAATTGGAGATAATTGGGTTATCATTCCCAGATTACCTGTGTTAATCCTTACTGGCCCTATCTTCAGAATGAGTTATAGTAGACTATGGGATGCTCTAACCATTTCATGTGGTCTTTAAGTGGGAACCAACTTCACCATACCCAGTACCAAAACTAGTGAAGGGAAATCTATAACAAGCTCTCTCTACCACACAATCCCTTTTCCAACCATCTTCCTATTGATTTAGCTGGTGGTGTCTTTTTATAAGGGAAGGCTGGTGGTCTGTTATCTCTCTGCACCTTCTTTACTGAAGGTGCAGTAAAGGGATGGCCCTGGGGGTACGTTTGTAGGGATGTACGAACGCGGTTTGGAGTTCGGCCCCGAATTCTGTCTGTTCAGACGTCCAAACCGAACGTCCGAACCAAACTCAAAAACGGCTGAACAGTTCGGTCATGTTTGGGTGAGTTCGGATGAGTTCAGGGGTGGGAAAAATGTGACTTCAAGTGGGAAAAACGTGACTGGAAGTGGGAGGCAGCTGAGGAGCAGACTTCCTGGCACCAGGGGTGGAGACCAGGGGTGATCCCAGGGCCAAATGATACCGATACTGAAAAAAATCTTTGATTTCGGTATCAATAGCGCTATTTTTGGATGTTCGTCCGAGTTCGGCTGAACCGAACTCCGCCCAACCTAACATCTGAACCCGAACTTGGGTTTCAAACCAAATGACCGAACGACTGGATATCTGAACCGCGTTCTGTTCGCACATCCCTATACGTTTGTCACCTATGCAAATTTTTAAGGAACACTTATGAAAAATACATGGTGCAGGGCCTGCATTGGCATCTAATGCACCAATGCAGGCCCTGCACCACGTATTTTTTGTAAGTGTTCCTTAAAAATTTGCATAGGTGGCAACCTTACCTCGCGGTGAGATTCCTTAGGCTGTCGCACTCATTCTTCCACCAGTAAAAACAATTATTCACCAGATCAGAGAGTATGGCAGCTGATCTTGCTGAGAAAGCAAGACAAAGCAGCTGTTTCTAACTATTGTGGTAACTAAGATAAAGATAATCGAGTCCAATGCCATAGCTCTGTCAGCTAACAATCGATTGCATGCAAAATTATTTATTTCTTTATTTATTCATTTTGTAGCCAGTCCAATACGAATAATTAGTAAAATGACCGCTTGTCATTTTTCTCTCTATTTTATACAATTGCTCTATTTCACAAATTTAAAATCAGGCAAATATTGATATTTTAAAAAAATCACTCATTATTTCACCTGAGTTTGACAAAGGCACATTGTGTTCATCCATGGGCTCCACTATAGGTTGGAAGTGTGTTTCAATGTGCACAGCCTGGTGTCAGGGTAATGGTTTTAAAAGACAAATTCCTTACAGTCACAGTGATTTTCTTCTCTTTCCCCACAACTGGTTGCAACTCAGCCTGAACAGCCAAACCATTCAGTAAGTGATTTTCACCAGGAAAGCCAATTAAAAGAGCTTTATCAGTAGTTTTCTTAGCAAACTGAGGGATCCCCAGCCAGATATCTAATTCCTCCAGGAGGTATCCTAACAGTGTTCTTTTGAATATACCAGATAGTTCCATGCCTACTATCTCCTATGGGCTCTTTAACTTCTCACTATCTCTGCTAAGCTTCTTTAATGAGGGGATGAATCTGCAAAGTGGTCATGAAGCATTTCCCAGCCTCTACTTTACACTGATTTAGTAACCTGTCAATCATACTGGTGTTAGTACCCACCAAGATGGAGACGTCCCCTTTCATTGGTAGATCTGGACAAACTATAGCTAGGGTGTCAAGTCTGTGAGATACTTCCACCACACTAGTAGGAAATTCCAACTGCACTTGAATATAGTATATTCATACCCTAGGTAGGGGTAGTGTTGTTTACTTAAACCTCATAATTCCAAGTCTTCCAATATCTGTAATGGCAGATATTGCAAATAGTCTTTATAGAAACTCTGATATACAAGTGTTACTTGAGACCCACTGTCTCAGAGCTTTTGTGTAAATTTCTTCAATTTGGATGGGGACAACAGAAGATGGTCTGATCAGTCCTTTAGGCATGCACAACTTTTCATTCCTAATAGTGTAATGTGTTGTGTGGGAACATTCACTTTCATGAGTCCCACGGTCAGGTGCTCCCTCAGTGGGATCCAGACTCGTTTCCCCACTTCTTTCTAGTTTGAATCAGTTTCCGGTGACTTCTCAGAGATTTTCCTCAGTACACCCCCATGCAACATGCCCATTCTTGCCGCATGGGTAACAAATTACACAATCTCTAAGGGGAGTGGAAGGTGCCCTGAATGTTGAAACAGGGATTTTTTTTTGTTTAATTCAACAGATGGGGGAATACGTTGCCTTGTCCCTGGAGCAAATGTTGAGTATGAGGATGGGGCCTTAGCTGAACACTTCAACAGCTGAGTCATCTGCCTAGATAAATTTTGGATTTCTTTCTTCAAACTGGTTATTTCTTCACTTCCTGGGACATTCAGCTTCAGAGAAGAAATTGAGATTTTTATGGTAGTACGTACTTCCATCCTATCCTCTTCTTCTCTGATCTCACTAATAATTGTGAATAATTTGGGGTTTTTCTTAATTTCTCTGTTAGTCTAAATTTTAAAGCCACCATATTATGAGGTAAAGCTCCTCACAATATCTGATCCATTCTGATCTGATCTAATTGCTCCACCACAATTTCTTTCTTCAGCAACACTTTATGCAATAATTTGTCAAGTCTGTATACATATTCTGGCAACTTTTCTTTTTCTTGCTGAAGAGTACCATGAAACTTCAACAGCAAATCTGCCCCATTCTCAGTGGATCCATATGTATTATCCAGAGCAGATAAATACTCTAAAACTGTAGCCGCAGGGTTATTGTCTCGTAAGAACAAAATAGCATCAGTGGCTGGTCCCCTCAAACTCTCCACTATTTGCAATTTCTTCATATTCTCAGGCCAGGGCCATTCATCTACCGTCTAGGTGGCCTGGTCCATCCATGAATAAAAATCTTGCCCTGCTGGAGTAGGTTTTAACCCCCAAAAGGTTCTCAGCTTTCTATAATTAATCCCCTTATACTGGGGTTTTACACATTCCTTGACCAATTGCGTTAAGGCACCCAGCACATCAGCTGAGTCAGTTGTGGGAATTTCAGGGACCACAAATGCTTTTATATGCTCTACAGACTTCCTTTCTTGATGTAAGAAGTCCAACAACTTATCCTGAAAAGAATTGGGTGGCTCAGATTCCGTTTTCACCGTTGATGTGCGCCCAGGTAAGAACACAGCCCAGTAAATTGTTATCTCGGGTATGCCCACCATTTCAGGTACCTGGTTGGGATCTAGTGCCTTGTTACATTTCACTAGAACAAAAAGGGTCTTAGTGGGAAAAATCAAATAGGTGGCCTTGAATACGGATGTTACACCACAACTTTACTATCTCAAGAACACTCAAAATATGGGAATCATCAGTGCCTTCTGATATGCCACTATAAATGCATGATTTGGGGATATCCCTTCACCCCGGCACCAGGATGAGAACTTGTTGTCAGCCATTGGTGTGTCCCTTGATGTGGTAGCATAAAATAAATGGGTTTTTATTTAGTTATTCTGGGCCCTATGTGAGGACTATTCCAGCTGTGCCTCCAAAATGTAACCAGGCTGTACTTGGTCCCCTAAGTTTGTGGGAGGAGGATTGAGGTATCAACTATCCACATCACCCCTGGGCACCATGCTTTGTCTAGAATCAGACCATTTTTAGACGTGTGTGGCGACGCCCGTGCTTGTTTTCCAAAAGAGCTGACAGCCCGATTTACACGTGACGTCGCCGCCGAATATGCGCATGCGCAGGCGATGCGCATCCATTTCCGGCCTTGAACTGACCAGGTCGGCAATAACTTTTAAGATAAATTTATCTCCCCTTAAGATAACTTTTATTTAATAATAGTAACAGGAACTAAACTGTATAAAGAGAAAGTAACATATAGGTAATTAGTGCGCTGGAGTGTTGCAAGATCCTTTTTATTTGGGTTTTTTATGGGTAATATGGAGAAACCCCACTCCCCACCCCAGGCCCACCTCCACCCCCCTGATGTAGAAATTTCAGATTAGGGTCCCAGTTATATTCAACAGATGTGACAACACAGATTTAAATCCCCTCATCAAAATTTATGTGAGGGAATCTGATGATGTCTAACCCAAAATTCTGGGAGATACTAATGGCCCCTATAGGTGGGGATCACCCTCCCCTGGTAATTCCTCTATAAGAAGAGTTTCTCAGGTCAGAATACCAAACTTCACGGTATCATTGGCAGTGAACTATAAAACAGGACAGAGAGGGGAAAACACAGACTCTCCCACTAAAACGCCTCCTCTCTCCCTCTTTGTTTTCTCCTCAGACCCCCTCATTCACTCTCTCAACATTCCAAACCAGCTGATTGGCTCTTCTGTATTCTGTTTTGGAGTGGAGGCCACCACTTTTTTCCCCCCAAAACTGCTTTTACCACCTTTTCTTCAACTGTTTTTCCTGCCTTTTCTTTTCTTTTTGAGAGGGGCTACAGTATTAAGTACTAACAGTTTTTT
Source organism: Sphenodon punctatus (assembly GCA_003113815.1). Lineage (NCBI taxonomy): Eukaryota > Metazoa > Chordata > Lepidosauria > Sphenodontia > Sphenodontidae > Sphenodon > Sphenodon punctatus. The sequence continues at coordinate 873,178 of QEPC01004817.1, read as the reverse complement.
CTTCACCATCAAGTGTGTATGTATATACATCTCTTCAGTTTCCCCACCCCAGTCCCTATAAATGTGTAGTTATTTCTTGAAAAGAAACTTCACCACTGACATTTTATTTCCTCTAAGATATTCTTAGACTCAATTTCCAAGAGAATAACACTCACAGCTATTTATCCACACGTATCTGCTACATTTGTCTCTGTTGAGGCATGTTTCAAACCTATTTCCTCAGGTATCCGTTTTTAAAATTTATATGCATAGCCTCTCTAAAAAGACTTCCACACTGTAGTGAAGCATTGTTCCACATTTTCATTGTATAAGTTATGACTTATTCTCTCTACATGGTTAAAAAATGGGGCACAAAAGGACACATCTGAAACTAGATGGAATTTCAGAACAATTTTGCAGTTTTGATTTTTGTCAGTGATTTAATGCCCTTCTTATTTTTAACATTCAAGAGAGCAATTATGGTTTGGTTTTTTTTTTAATCTCCAAGGATATTTATGGAACACAAGATAATGTTTTGTGGATGCAAGAAAGAAGTCACATCAGAAGAGTTTTCATGGCCATTTTGAACAGCCCTTTATATTGCTTGCTCATGTAGTCTGAATAATTACAGATATTAGAAAAAAATGTAAAAATTAATCCAGGGACTCCATGTTATATTTCAGTTCATCCAGTCAGGAAACAGAAACAATACTTTTTGGTAGTGCAAATAATAAATACTGAATACTTAAATCATCAGCTTATGAACAAGATTTGTTTACACACAGAATACAAGAATTGTGAATAACAAATAATTTGTGTCCTGCTTATGGAATGCATATATAATTTTTTTTTAAATAATAATTTATGCAGTCCTTTCAGTGTTGAAAGTTCATTACAATCTTTATTTATCTCACCCTCAGAAGAACTCTATCATAGGGTGATTTCAGACGTTACGTTTGTGGCATTCACCACAGTCAACCTCAGTAAAACACGGGCGGTGGTGAAACAGCCGTGCACGTCTGTTGGCCCACATCCAGATGTTCACCACAGTAAAACATGGGCTGGGGTGAATCTAACCACGCTTCATGAGATCGGGGCGGGAGGAGGTCCAAAAGTGTGGTGAATGTTCACCACAGCAGGGGTGAATGAAAAGTAACATCTGAAGGGAAGACCCCAGCCGCGGCGGAAGGAAATTACCAGGAGCCGTGGTGACGCCACGCAGCACTGCTGCCAGGCAATCAACAAGTGGCACACGGAGGGAGATTTAAAGGGCAGGCAGCAGTAGGGGAACGTGGTGAAGCAGTCGATGGAGAAGAGGGTGGAGGAAACGAAGCGGAGGATGGGGCAAGGAGGAGGTGCAGCAGCAGCAGGAGAGGGAACCTGCCCCAGTGGGGGACACCCAGCAGCACACGGGGCCACCCCGGAAGAAGGTATGGGGTGCAGCCGGGAGCGGGTGGGTCGGAGCCAGGGAGAGGAGGGACCACAGCTGCCAGGAGCCTAACCAGCAGCCCCCAATGTACCCCCAAACAGACCAGCAAGAGGGCACGTGCCCCGGAGGAAGCTGAGGCCAGAAGGAACCAGGGCCAGGTGGCGGCAGCTGTGGAGGAGGAAGAGGCAGTGGAGGGGCTGGCACCCAGGCACCGGTACCACAGGGGGGGGGTCAGTGGGGGCTCCAGGAGACCCAAGACCTCATAGCTATCTGGGTGACACCCGAGATGCAGGGCAAGCTGTCAGTCAACACCAGGAACGAGCAGGTGTTCACCCAGATAGCCACGGAGATGGGGGAGGCTTGATACGACTGAACTCCCACACAGTGTTGGACTAAAACAAAGGAGCTGAAGGTGGGGTACAAGGACATAACCGACAACAACCAGCGCTCTGGGAAGGCGACACGTGCCTCCCCCTACCTAGATGCACTGAGCCGGGTGCTGCACTGCAAGGGCTCAATAGTGGCCCGGCACCTGGTAGGAGGGGGCACCCGGGAGGAGTGACCCGTGGATGAGGACCTCTCCTTGCAGTTGGAGAGCACCAAGCAAG
>QEPC01004817.1:830032-846235 GCA_003113815.1 Sphenodon punctatus | reverse complement strand
TGCTGGGGGCTGAAATATCAAGCCCCCGGGCCTTATCCTGCGGCATTCTGCAAGGTTCAATCCTGTCTCCATTATTGTTTAATGTGCATATGCAGCCCTGTGGGAGATCTTGAGAGGGTTCGGGGTGTGATGTCACCAATATGCTGATGATACTCAGCTGTACCTCTCATTTTCAACAGACCAAGGTCCAGCGGTCTCATTGCTTTCCCAATGTGTGGAGGCCGTGGCAGATTGGATGAGACAGAGCAGAGTGAAACTAAATCCTGATAAGATGGAGGTGGTGGTGGTGGGGAGGGTGGGGGAGGTTCTGCCCCCCCCTTGTGTATGTGTGTGTGGAGAGGGGGTCCGTTCTCCTATTGCCCAGCAGGTTCAGAGTCTGGGGGTGGTCTTGGACTTGGGTCTCCATCTCCAGATGCTGGGCCATGTTCTCCTGAGGTCATACTATTGGGTCCCTGATTGATTTACTCCTTGTCTGTTCCTGGAACTCTGCTGTTTGGCACAGGCAGCTTAATAATCCTGGTTTTAGGTTGTATTTTAATCATTTTCATATTATTCTTTTACAAGAAACCTGGTCAAAAGACCCACTGGAAATGGAGCATTTCCAGTCTTTCCATATCCCAGCTGTTTCATTTAGCTCCAGAGGCCAGCTGGGGGGTTGGGGTTTCTTATTGCGGACAGCCTAGAGGCTAATATTATAGATGTGATCAATCATCCCCCCTTTTTGTTGGGCGTGGTGCTCACATATGGCGGGCACCTGTTTGCTTTGATAACGGTATATATTCCCCCTGCCAATGTAAGATCTCGTAGTCTGAAATTGTGGTCCATAGTGAGGTTGGCACTGGAAGAGATTGCTCTGCTATTCCCCGTGGGGAAGATCATCTTAACTGGGAACTTCAATACCCATTTGGGCCAGAATAATGAATCTCTTGCCCCCCACTGTGAGTATGATTTGCCCTTGGAGTTCTGCCCTTTTGATTTTAGATGTTCTAAGGATAGGAAAATTAATGGATCAGGTATCATTCTCGTAAAAATGTTGGTGGAGCATTACATCTATTAAATGGCTCAGGGTTTAGCAATTGTAGTGATGAGTTTACTCACCTGGGTCCAGTGGGTTCCAGTGTGGTTGACTACGCAGCTGTGTCAACCAACTCAGCATGTTTGCTTAAGGATTTTGCAGTGGGTCAGTGCCAACTTAGCGATCATCACCCTCTGATACTTACTTTAGATCTGTCTGGCCCAATTCTGGTTCCTTCTAACCTTAAGGGGAATTCCCCCAGTAATGAGGCCAGGCACAATTCGATCAGATGGAGTGACTCTTTGGAGGCATCAATGAAGTTGTCCCTGACTGAACCCTGGGCTAGGATAGGTATTATTGATGGAGCATCTGATTAAGAAATAGTGTTAGTTTTTTCACACCTGATCTCTAGCTTCCATCGATTTCTGCTCCCTAAATCCCAAGAGCACATTAGTTGAGGGCAGCCCAGTCAGAACCACCAAGTGTGGTTCGACAGGGGCTGTCAGAAAGCTAAGAAGCAGGTTGCTATGTTGTACAACCAATACCATAAGGGAGACAGTCCTATTATTCCTCCTCAATACTTTGAGGCTAAATCGGAATACAGGAAGCTTATTCAAATCAGAAAGCATCTCTATTGGGAGAGGTATTGGTTCAATCTGCTATCTGCAGCTGAGAACAAAGATAGCAAGAATTTTTGGTCATTGGTGAATAGAGTCGCTAAACATGATTTGACTTGTCAGTTAACGAGAGTGCCAAACCAGCTTTGGACTCAACATTTCAAACTTTTATATGCAGGAGATTCTGGGGACAGCAGTCTTCCAACCCAAGTTCTAGAATGTGCCAATTTGCTGGTCTGCCCCCCAGTGACTGATTTGGAGGTGGAAGTGCTTATTGATACTTTCAAAAATGGCAAAGTGCCCAGATCTCATCCCTATAGAGTTTGTTAAACAGTTTAAAGATTGGTGGGTTCCATTGCTGTTGTTTCTTTTTACAGCAATTAATAACTCTGGGCAAATACCGTTGAATTGGGAGAAAGCAGTAGTAGTCCCCATTTATAAAAAAGGTAACCGAGCTGACACTTCCAATTAAAGAACAATTAGCTTACTCTGTGTTGTTAGAAAAATCTATGGTAAATGGCTATTGGGCAAGCTGACTGCTTGGGTGGAAGAAAATTCAATTCTGTTTCCTGAACAGGCCGGTTTTCAGAAAGGTCTCTCTACCGTCGAAAATTGTCTGATGTTGCATCACCTAAACAGAAAGTATGTAAGGGCCAATGACCACTTCTTCGTGGCCTTTCTTGATCTTAAATCAGCATTTGATTTAGTCAGCCGAAATATTCTTTGGGCCAAGCTTGGTTATTCATCAATTGACAGAAGGCTCTTGTTCCTACTGCAAAGATTGCATACCAGTACATCCTTGGCAGTCAAGACAAGCAGTCAGGGCCAGTTAACTGATAAAATTCCCATGTATTCAGGGGTTAGACAGGGTTGTGTACTGGCCCCTCTTATTTAATTTATTCATCAATGATGTCATCCTGCTGCTTGCCCAGTCAAATTTTTTCCCTCCCAAATTGGCTTCACACATCACAGGATGTCTCCTTTATGTGGATGATATCACCATTATGTTGCAAACCCGTGTGGGTCTCAACAGACAACTAAATTGTTTTACTGAATATTGTAAGCTCAACAAAGTTTCCAACAACTATGCGAAATCCAAGGTAATGGTTTTCCTACCATCCAGTAAATCATTCAACTGGGTTATGAGTGGCAGCCAAATACAACAAGTGAAGGTTTTTAGGTACCTAGGTCTTCATTTCCAGGCCACAGGCAGCTGGAAGGAGCAGTATGAGAGAGTCCTATCGATTGCAAAGGGATCTTCTCTGGCTATCCAGAGATTATTTGGGAGCACGGGATGGAATGCTGTGGACTTAGCACTCAGGGTCTTTAATAGTAAAATCCGGGCTCAGTTTTTGTATGGAGTGGAACTTTGGGCACCCCTCTCTAATTATAATCTGAATAGCATACAGTCTAGTTTTTTGCAAGGTTTAATGAGGGCCCCTTAGTGTACCCCCCATGCAGCTATTAGGATAGAGGTTGGGCAATCTAGCTGGTCGGTAGTGGCATGGGGGTTAGCCTTAGGGTTCTGGCTGCGTTTGTTAAGATCTTGAGAGTCAGGTCTTGTCAAATTCTGGCTGGACGATGCCTTTAAAAGCCCATGGTCATTGAGGCATGTTTGTCCAAGTTGGGCTTTTCCCATAATTATCTGGAAGGGAAAGAACTGTGTGCAGCCAGATCAGAAATTCTGCTAAGGCATGCGGATGTGGCCATATAGGAAGAGATATCCAGGATCAGGGCTTCCCTTCATATGGCTGGCTACCTATCCTTGATGCCACAATGGGGATGCTTGGCTTCCTACCTAACCGCCCCTCTTTCACCAAGGGCCAAATATCTGTTCCTCTGTGCTCAATTCAATGCCCTGCCCTCTATGATCCTGGAGGTCCATTTTCGGGCTATCAATTTCTCAGACAGGCTTTGGCCGTTTTGACCATCTTGTGGCGGAAACAGTGGACCACATGCTGTTTTCCTGCCATCTTTATGACAAATGGCGTGTGGAATTTTTATCCTCTTTTTTTTTACCATATCCTGGTAGAACGGACTCTAATTTGGTCTTTTTGGCTTTATCAGATGTAGTCTCAGAAATCACTTACCAGGTATCCAAATTTTTGATTCAGGCTCTGAGCTGTCGCCAGCTTTTTTTTCCAATTTAAGTCCCAGTCTGCAGATGAAGGAGTAAGTCATAGCAATTAGTTTATTTGTGTTGATTACTATGATTTTATTGGTGATATTCAGTCTCTTTTTATTTTAGCTATTTATCCCAGTTAATTATTTAATATCCTTGTATGGACTCTCTCCCTAGTTGGGATAGTCTCCTGTTACGACTATTTATTTTTCTAAATTTCAGAGTTTATGATTATCTTGGATTGATACTGTTTGATTACATGGAACCGAAAGTAACTCAGACGTCATTCATTCATTCATTCACCTACAGTGTTCACTGTTGCAGTTGTCGATGGTATGGCTGAGGCCCAATCCCATGATAAACAGGTGCACATAAACACATGCCTTGACCTTCTTGTAGAATTCAAAAAATGACTTCATGCTACATATTCCTCATATGATGAGGTCCACCTTGTGTTCAACACATACATCCCAAACTCACTGAAGTCTTTCAATTGGGAGAAATGACTAGGTGTAACAAGATCTATTCAGTATAGAATATCTGACACAACAAACATTGCAAATGTGTCCATGAAGGCATTGCTGTCTCATCTGCAAACTAAAGATGAACTATCAGCGTACTTGACTCAGAAGACTTTACAGCAAGCAACTGCTATGGGTAAGCACACAGTCATTGCATGGCACAATTAAGCAAAATCATCACACACCATTGATGTTGACTTACTATGAAGCAGTCACAAGGAGACAGACATGAAATTGATTCTACGTTTCCTCAATGCTGTTGCCCAAGGTGCAACAAAATTGCACATATTCTCTCCAGACATTTATGTATTTGTTCTAGCCTTGCAATGGTATTCCTCCCTCCCAGTTGACACCATGTTTGCTACAGGTTCTAGAAACAGGAAAGGAATGATACCGCTTAATAGCATAGGTAACTAGGTAACTCACTAGGTACCAAGGTTATTGCTTCTCTTCCTGGCTTCCATGCACTGTCGGGGTGTGATGTGATGGGAACATTAGCTAGAAAGGGAAAAGCTTCATACTGCCTTTAAGACTGCAGATGGTGATATTCTTTCAGCCTTGTCATGTCTTGGAAGTGCAGAAACGGATGATACCCTACAGTCGATTGAACACTTTGCAGAAGAACTGTATGTCCCACACGCAAAGATATGTTCAATTGGAGACCGGAGATGGTGGATGTTTTCCACAAAGGATACGCAAGGAGAGAATTTGCCACCCACAAGAGCATCGCTACTACCTTCTATCCTGCGAGCACATTATCAGGCAATGGAGTGGCACCATGCAAAAATGCCCCATCCAAACCTACCAGCTGCAACCGACTTTGGGTGGGAGCTCTAAGGGTAACAGCTTGTGCCTGTGATGTGCACTCTCCCTTGTGTTCCAGAAGTCATTCTAGAGCTAATCAGGTGTTCCTGTGGGTTAGGAAAATATGCACCACCCTGCAAATCCTGTGCTCATGCTTTGTCCTGCATAGAACTGTGTACATGTCAGGGCGACAAGGACAAGTGTGACAATGCCAAGTTAACAGCAACAGATAGTGACAATGATGGTGATCTGCTTTGAAGTACAAAACATTATATTATCTTGTATATGCTAATGGGCATTAATATTTTGTTTTTTGATGCTGAATGTGTAACATATGTGTGTTTACTTTTGCATTAAAAATAGGATTTTCTTTTTCTTGTGGTTATTACGAGATAACTGTTATATTCAGGTTAAATGGATAGAACATTTATTTTAGATAATTATGTTGTCTTTCAAATGGTGTTTAGAAAATTAAAATCGGCCAAGACCTTTTTGAGATATAACGGTTTATTCATTTTTGCGCAGCCACCATATTAATGACATCACACAGGGTGAACACCATTTTGGGAGAAACACCCCCGAGGTAGTAATCTACAGACACTACCCAACACAGTAAACACACCCATATATTCCCTTCCCAAAGTAGGCCATGGGATGGAATATGCTCCTGGACTATTACACATCCAGGCTGGCCTATTATCATCACAATCACATCCTGCAGCACTGTGACAGAGGATTTAAGAGAATCTCTATTGACTCTTTCCTAAACAGATGCTTCCAACTTTCCAGTAACAAGTGGGAGAGAGGGGTTGTGGTGGTCACAGAACAGAATGAGGATATTTGGTTGACATTTCTCCTGGCCAATTGGCATCACAAACAGATCTTATACCACAGAAACATGTAAGAGAACCCCTGGCATATGCTCATTCCCTGCATATGCTGTGCAGGCTTATATCTTTATCACATATTTACAATATTTGGCAGAGATGATCCTGAAGGTGTGAGATATAGCCTTGCCAAAGTTCACGTACACTGGGAGGACTAGAAAGATGTTACAATCAGACTTACATTTATAACTTAATTACTTATACCACCAGGACCATTTATCCAATCCTTCTGAAAGTTGGCATAGATAGTAAACATGGAGAGGGGTATAAGAATGCCAAGTATAATCCACATTAGATGGGAGAAGTTACAGTCAGGAATGTATATACAGATATTTGCAAAATAACATAATTCAACTGCATATAAAATCAAATTCCTGTATCCAATCTTTCTGAAATTTGGTACGCATAATATCTTCCATTGGAGGTAGACACCCTCCAAGATCCATCCAAATATAATGAAAGACAAAAAAGGTACATTTGAAAATGTGTTTTCTATTGAAACCAATGGAAATAGAAATAGAAAACGAAAGCAAAAACAAAAATGAAATTTCAATATTTACAAAAACAAAATATTTAAATAACAAAAATGAAAAATGAAAACAAATAACGACATGGGTCCTTATGGTGCACACCTCTATGAGACATGCTGCCAAGGATAATTTACAAGTGCCTCCTACGACAGGAGGATTCCATCCCCTGATATATGTAGACCTATTGTGGGGTAATCTGATCTTGTTGCAAATGGAGGAACTTTTTGAAGCATTTTTAGTTTATTGTTGTGCCCTCTTCCCCTCACTTCACTGCATCAGTAGCAAAGAAGGCTAAGTCAGAGAGGGGGTGGGACAGAATGTACATCAGGACACCAGTGCTCTGCTGAGCCTTCTACAGTCCTGTCTATCACCTCATGCCCTCCTCACCCTAGACTCCAGTCAAGCTGTGGAAGCATGGTGTGAGGAAGCTACATGGAAAAACTAGAATGAGTCTTCTGCTTCTCTCTCTCTCCTTTTAGACCCCCATAGCTGCCTTAGCAGCAGCTGGGCTGAATCGGATGGAAGAGAGAACGATAGGTCAGAGTGGTCAGGCAGAAGCACTGCTGTTCCACCACAAACTCTCCCTTGAAGCCAGCAGATATTACTGAGTTATAGTTACTGTTTACTCATTTCAATTCCTTACTATACAGGAGTTTCCTCACTATCTTACTAAACCCTGGTTTCAGCTTCCATTCCACCCGTTGCCATTCACAAATAATGTTACCAAAGATACCCATAATTATCAATACTCATTCCCATCCTCTGCCAAAGTCTCACAGTAGTTATAAATATAGTGCCTTTATTTCCTTTGACCTTTGATTTTCTCTGGGGGACATCCACCAGCTTGGCCCTCTGTGTTCAGGTGCTGTGACAGCACCCCACAGTTCTCATACCCAAACCTTTCAGCATCACAGCTGCTACAGCCATTGGGAGGGACCCCACTGCCCTCACTGCAGGGCTTAATCCCTCTCCCAAGTAGCTGGATGCCCTCCCTCTGGGTTCCTATCTTTTCAGAAGCACTCTTAGTCTGAACCTGGGTCCCTCTGTCACTCTTGACTGGTGCCTGGAGTGGTACCCCTATTTCTATGCCCAAGTCCTACAGTTGTACAATTGCCTGAACCCCACAGTCCTTTGCTTCAGACAGACAGACTAGTTGCCTTTCAGCATCCTAAACTGAACTCTCATCTGGATATGAGTGCTGGGCTCCCAGTGGAGTGTCTGTCTGTATTTCCCCATTGCATAGGGGTGGCCAACTCTTCAAGTCCCCAACCGGGTCCCATGTCATTCTGGCCATTCGGTTCTGCCACCAACTCAGATTGTGGCACCAAGCCTTTTAAGGCATCTACCTCCACCTGGAGCCTTACTAACTCTTGCTTCGTTCTGGTAGCCCGAGTCAGAATCTGCTTCTGGGAGGTTCATAAGTGCTTCACCTGCCTTGAGCTGCCCTTTAGCTGTTGTTATGCTATCCACAGCTGCCACTTTATTTGCTCCAGGTAACAAACCTAGAGATCACCAACCTGTCCCACGTCCCGTGGCACTTCCTGTTGCCACGCTCTGGCCGCTGCCCCTTCTGAAGGCTTCACGTATATTGAAGATGCAACCTGGTGAAGGCTGTGGTGGGTTGTGGCCACCTGCCACTGCAATTCCTGGGATGATGTTGCCCCCTCACAGCCACAGGTTGTCCCTTCACAAGCTCAGGTCCTCCCCCACCACCACCTCCATGTGCAAGTCTTTCTTATGTACCCCAGCTCATTGCATTCCCAAAATGCCTTTAGGGCAAACCTGTGCCTTTGGCTCCATCAACCTGCCAACTGCTGGATCCACCAACCCACAGCAGCATCATTGTAGTCCATCAGGCATCCAGGTCTGCAATCCACCTCTGCACCTGCTGCAGCAACTGTTGATAGGCCTGGCCACGAGCCTCTCTTTGCTTCTGCCACCATCTACATTGTTGTCCCACAAGCCTCCTGACAATATGCTTTGCCATCTTCATATCTTCCCTAGCAGGTTACACTGCGGGGATTTTGAGATCCTCCTATGGTGACGCCCACATTGTCCACCACATATGGTGCACCAGAGGCTGATTCAAAATCCAATGACTTCACCAGGTTCCAACACTTCCAGCTTCTTTATTCATAAAAAACAAGCATAACACAGCCCATACATTATTCTTCCGGCCAGCTTAGTTCCATCTGGTCAGGACTCTGGAGAGCTCCCCGGGTATAACTGTGCTCTCCTACGCTCTATTCCCTCTAAGAGTTTAGGGGCTGACTGCCCCAGTCTGCAGGTTTCAGATTCTTATCTCCCTGGGGGTGGGGGATAGGCCTAGACTCATGTCACTTAAAGAAGCCCATGCCCAACCAGTTACATTCTACCACAGAGACAACCCATGTCAAGATCTCCTGAATGGAAAGGGGACTATTCAGTTAGTTACCAGTAACATAAAATCTCTTGTGCTAATCACTCTTGGCTGCACTCTTGGCAGACAAAATAAGAAGTTGGCCAGTGTGCTCCAACCACACAGATCCCTGGCTGAAGATATGGACATCTAAGACTGTTAATAGCTGAAACTAATAGGTTCAATGTTATTTCCCTTTTGTCCACCTAGATAAAATATGAATACATGAATATACATAAAAGTCTATTTCCTTTCATTGATTTGGAAATGGGCATGTAATGTGTGCGCTTTGAAAAATAATCATTTGGCAATACCTAAGAACAAGAGTGCATTTGACTATTTCTTAGTTAAAACACTTTTTCATGCTTGAGTAATGCAGGTTCTGGCAGGACTGGCCCTAAGTATTTCAGTGTATGACAAAGGGCCCTCAGTTAAATTTGACAGGTTTATCTCATTCAGTTTTCCTCAACAGACTTAATAATTTGAGGGCCTCCAAATGCTGCTGGCACTTGGCATAACCACCTGCCTCTACATCCAGGCTTTTAGAGATGTTGAGTTTCAGGTCCTCCAGCTGAAGTCATTGAGATTGGCAAATCCTTAGCACCTCTGAAAATCAAGTTTGCAATGGCTAATGAGAATTTATTAAACATCTATTCTGGATGGGAACAAAAATGAGAGTTTTCAGCCTGCTAAATTTTCTCCTGTTGTTGGGGGTACATTTATTCCCCTATGTTTCCCTAGAAAGAGCTAACAGGGTACTAGTTTAAAGGTTCCTCTGGAAAAGGTTAACAGAGAACTGGTAAATTGCTGAAGCTGTTGTGATATGGCATGGGCCTAACAGAGATGCTAATTTCCTTGCTACAATGTAAGCTGTTGTTAAGTATGACATTTGGGGGGAGGAGTATGTAAATGTCACACTTAAATGGGAAAATGTTTTGCAATGCACCATCAATAATGTTAAGAATGTATGGATTTCTAGGGCATGCACATTAGGTATGCAGGAGGACATTGTGTGGGAAAAATTAAGTGGGGAATTGGCTGTTTTCAAAAATGATACACAGATCCAGTCTCCATGGGATCCTGTTTTCTGCATTCTAAACCCAGGGTATAGATGCAGAAGCAACTTTGCAGTCCCGAGAGAGGATTATGTAAACGCATATGTTATCTGGACTGGACTATCCCAGCCACATCCACATAATACCTCGTCCATACAAACATAATGGGATAAATGTGTGCACATAAGGGATGGGTACATCCAGTTTGTAAATTTGACTATCAAACTGGCAGCATATAACATTAGTAGAAGACGATTACTGTGCGCACCATATGTTGATCCACTCTTTGAAGCCTGGTTGCAATCCTTCCAATATTTAAAAACAGAGGGGGGAAAACAAAATTTCACCAGCCAATCCAGACATACCAGAGATGTGCCAGGTTGGATAGGCACGGGAGGAGCTGTATTGAATAGCATCATTGGAAGCGTAGAATCAGGAAAGATGCATAGACACCTGTAGTCAATTTCTGCCATTAGAGAAAACATTGACCCTGGCTGGACCAAGGTCCTGGCCCACCATATCACATACTTACCAACTGGACTAACCCTACACATTCAGGTAGCCACCCCAAAGGGAAGAGACTCATCAACATGTGCAGTTCAGGCATATTCCTGTGTTACACAAAGTCAGTGGTTAAAATTTGTTCTTCCAGGCTTATGGCAACTAAAGGGCACCACAGAGGTGGAACTATATGAACTGGATTCCCAGTGTAATGTGTGGAGGGACACAAAGTATTATTGCCCATTACCACTCCAGGAATACAAACAATGCAGCCATAATGATGACTCATATGTGTGCAGTTGATAGCATGAAATTTGAGAAACCTCAGGTATACACACTGGGACACAAGTGATTTTATGTTGCTGCTGAACCAAATACTACAGTGACATTAAATTCTATATTCTTTCAAGATATCCCTGACAATGGATTTATAGTGATATGCAATGTTACCAAAATATCTATTGGCAATGATTCATGGACACTGCATGCTAATGAATGGAAAAACCTATGGGATAAGGACAGTTTCCAATTATGGAACATGTCTTTTGCATATTCGGCAGCAGCAATTCATAAGGCAATAAAGGATACCCAAATGTTCCACACCAAGATACAAAGTTTAGCAAACACATTGGGCCACGTAGCAATTGTTTTTAAAGCAGAAGGAAACAAGATTACCCCGGTTCTTACTGAAGTAGAATACACCACTAAGCACTCATTCTGGGATTTCTTGATCCATCCAATTATTATCATTCTGGTGATCCAAGGTGTGTTGTTTATTACTGTGATATACAGTGTGTGTTGGATTAAAAGGAAGATCGTTCCTTTAAGACACAGAGCATTTTATGTTGTCCCAAAATATCAAAATTAAGTGATGTGTTAACTGGGAATGGCCCAGTTAACAAGGGGGGACTGCTATGATATGGCATGGGCGTAACAGAGATGTTAATTTCCTTGCTACAATGTAACAAAATCAGAAGTGCTTCATCTGACACAAATGTGCCAGAACAGACATTGAATGTTACTGTAACTCACTTTTTGTTGAAATGTAACCAAAAAATACACTGGATTTATAAGTATGTAACACTTTGAATGTAACTTTTGTGTAGGCCATTGTGGCTGTTATTTAAGACTATGTAGAATGCTAGAAACTAGGTAAGACATTATTTAGTACATGCGTTAACTCATTGATTTAAAAGAACAGAAAGTGTTAGTAGGGAAGATGATCAAATTGGTCAGAGGAAACGAATGATGTCTGAGAGAAAGAGCAGAAACCCCGTGTTCCCAAACAAAACTGAATAGTTTATAATTCACAGGAACATTGAGGGACAAAAGGAAGGTCAGAAACTGATAACAGAGTTAAACTGTACGAGCAAGGGAAAGATGGCCTTATCAGACAACCAGATGCCTCTAAGAAGGGTGTGGGCGACCCAGGGCCAAAGAGTCAGGTCCCCCCTCTGGAGGGAGGAGTGGACCAGACCCTATCGGTCAGAGCAAACTCCCACAGCAATGGCTAAGCAGAAGGACCCCAATGATGAATAAGCCATAAGGGGGAACATTCTGGAGTAAGAGGCAAACAGCCCATTAACATGGATAAGTAATAACAGAAACTTGCATATAAGGCCAGCCTCTGGATCAGTTCTCTGCCCTTCATGGTACTTGACTGCTAACCCTATCAGGGTGCTGATGATATTCGGTGATTGGCCCACTTTGGGACTTCTCCCTAGGAAGTTCTGCAACTTGCTCCACAGCTAGGCTCTCTCTCTCAAGGCTTTTGGGCCCCCTACCCGTCCTTCTTCTGGAACCAGACCGTTGACCTCTGATCACGTGAGAATATATGCTTTGTATGTATTTGAAGTAGTCAGGGTAGGTGAGGGATTATATGTTATGTGCAAGCGTCTCTTTAATAATTGGTATGTTAATTGTTCTGCTATCATTGAATAAATGCCTATTTAAGTGAACAAAGAGTCATTATTAGAAATAGAAGAGGAGTAATTCCCCACCCTCTCAAAACAGTAGTATTTCCACTTGATCCCGGGATAGCCATCACCCGGGGGGAGAGTTGCAACCCGCAGCCAGTACTTAATAATGCCCTGAGCTGTAAATAGCCTAACAGGGGGGCACCCTGTCTCCAAGCGTAAGAAAATCTGGGGGGGTCTCACGTCATACTCCCAGTAAGGCCCTAAGAACCCATTCTGCAGTGATTCCAGCTGTTCCAATTATTCCACCCCCCATGCCACAAAGGCATACAAGAGTTGGACAATCACCTTGGCACGAAACAGCCTCAAGGCTGGCAATAATAATTTTCCTCCCTTCCCTTAATAAAAACCACGGATAGCCCCTGCCGACTTCTTAGCCTGGATTTTTACCTGAGCCAACTGTGCCTCCCATGAGGAAGTACTTGAGAAAACAACGCCAAGGTACTTAAAATTAGGGACCTGGATGATCTGGTGGCCATTTATTTGCCACTTATGGAGCTTATGCCCCCGCCCCTTGCCTACCACTAGCACCTTGGTCTTCTCATAATTGATGTTAAGGCCCTCCCTTAAACAGTAGTCCCTAGCCTGGAGCATAGCATGGCGCAATCCCACCTGGGAGTGGGAAATGAGCACTGTATCATGGGCGTACAATAAAGATGTAATTCGCTTGCCATTGATAACGGGTGGATGGGAGTTGATTTTAGCTACGAAGTCTGGGAGGTCATACAAGTAAAGGTTAAACAGGGCTGGGGCCAAAAGACAGCCCTGCCTCACCCCCTTGGCCACCTTGATCCTTTGTGTTAACACTCCCTCCCTAGAGCATCTAACCTGAAGGGTGTTATTTTCATGCATTTTCATTATTAGAAACAGCAATCTCGATTCGATCTTATACCCCTTCATTTTTGCCCACAGCCTATCCCTGTTAATCGAGTCGAAGGCCATCCTTAGGTCTATAAAACATAAGTATGCCTTCAGGCCCTGACCCAAGATCTTCCTTATCAGACATGAGAGAGCTAACACATTGGTCCACTGTAGTACGGGTTTTCTGAAATCCTACCTGCTCAGGGCTAATTATCTGACCATCTTCCAACCATCTCTGGAGCCTCCCCAGTAATAGCCTTGAATAAAGCTTCCCCACAATACTGAGGAGGCTTATTGGATGATAATTCTCTGGGGCCTCTTGTTCTCCTTTTTTGTATATTGGAGCAATAATGCTATTTGCCACGATTTGGGCATCTTACCTGTCGCATTTATTGTGGTAAAAACTGGAGCCAACAACTCAGTCCACCAGTTCGGGGCTTCCTTCAGAAGTTCCACCGTGACAAAATTGGCACCGCGAGCTTTCCCACTTTTTTGTCGTAGGATCAAGTCCCTAACCTCTTCTACTTGGACCGGTGGCCATTGAGGGAATCTATCAGGTTCTTCTAATGGGATATGGAGAAAGGAAGAGGATACGCTGTCTCTTATACACATCTAGATGTGTATAAGAGACAGGGCTACGTCCTTATAGACATCCTCATAAAACTTTTCCCATATTCCAGCTGGGATTTCCACCGAGCCCCTAGACACCTCCCCCTGCCTTAACTGTCTAATTAGGCCCCAAAAGTGTTTAGAGTCGCCACTACCCGCTGTCTTTTGCAGCTGTGCCCACTGCTGCCTCTGAAACTGGGTTTTCTTTGTCTCAATCAAATGGCAATAATGTGCCCGCGCTGCCATCAGGGCACTCCTAGCAACTACAGATTGATGATTCCTTAGCCGTTTTGCCTTTCCTCTCAAAATTCGCCGTTGTAAATAACAATCATTATCGAACCAACCCAAGGTACTCCCGGAACCAAGTCGTGTCGGTCCCTTGGGGGTTAACAGCGGAATTAACCATGCTAGGATCTGCTCAAAACCTTCCACTGCATCCAGAGCCCCCAAACTAATCTGCTGGAAAAAACTATCCAGCTCCGGGTCAGAAATTTGGGTCAGAAATTGTTGGGCAAGATAATCAGACCAATAAGATCTTCTGTATACAGAAGTCACTCCTAATGGGGGAGGTGGGGAGACGTAACCTCTCCTCCCGAGCCCCAAGAGGGGTTTTTTTGCGGGCCCCCAGTAATAGTGTTAAAATAAGATGGGACGTCTCCGTAGTAGGGCATATCTCCAATCTCTGAGTTCTTAGCAGGAGAGCGGCAGAGACCAGAAAGTAATCTATCGTGCTGGACCCTCGTTGTGATTGGAATGTATAGTAACCTTCTCTATCCCCCTCTAACTTTCCATTAAGCACAACTAATTCCAGTTCCTCAACCAACTGCTTTAAAGCCCTAGCATTGGTATTTTCCACTTTATCTTGGGATCTCCTTGGGGGAATCTGAAAGGAACTTAAGTTGCTCCACCCACTAGGTAAACCCTGCCAGTCCCCTATTCTTGCATTAAAATCTCCCCCCAAAATCATAGCAACTCCTGGGTACATTACTTTTGCCGTTTGGACCTCGCTTATGATTGCCTCCCATATCTCTGTACAAAAGTAGTTAGATGAAACCGGTGGGATATACACATTCCCAATCAGTAAATCCTCCCCTGAAAAGAGCATACAGTGATAAAGGTCAAAGTAAGATTTGTAATTGTTTATTAGTTTAAAAGAAACTAAATTAGATGAACTAGGGGACATGAAAGCCAGTCCACCGCTTGCTCTCCCAAACGCCCTAACTGCATTAGCGGGAACTGAATGCACTCTCAAATCCCCAGCTCGGATACACACTAAAGATCAGGTTTCTTGAAACAAACAAATATCACATGTTTGGAACAGACTGGAAAGATCTTCATCCAACTGGCGGGCCTGCCAACCCAAGAGGCAATTTTTAAAGAAGCACTCGGTAATTGTCATAAGAGGACCTCCGGGTGACCAGGCAACATCACCTGGCTGCTCCCAGCAGCTGTCTTCTGTGCACTGGCCTCTGAGGCTATGTTATCCGCTAGGATAAACATTAAATCCGGGACTGCCTTAGATGGTACCAGATTCCCAGGTACCATAGGAGATAAGGGTTGGTGGACTATACTTTCTAATCCATTGATGGTTCTACCCTACAACTGGGGGTCAGGTCTTAGGGTGGAGTCCCTTGCCCCCTCCCCAAGATCTCCGTCCCTAACCAGGGTACTTCCTGAATCCTTAGTTATAAGTCCATTTGAGAGACCCATAGCTCTTTCTTCACCTCTAGTCTCAGAAACATTGTTGAGAATCGCTCTCCGCGAGCGAGAGGTGGAATGAAAAATTGGTGTTTTTTGAGGATTACCCCTCTGGGTGGAGATGGTAGATTTCTTTTTATGTAAGTCCAAATGACCCCTGACCTCGGTAGGCAAAGTCCCAGATTTAAATTGAGCCAGCTGTAAACACAGAGAGTCAAGCCTAAACAGCATGCTAATCCCCGTACGGTCCAGGCTTGGGGGTACCCCTAATTTACTATACAGCTTCGCAGATTTTAAAGGGGATTGGACATCTGCCTGGGTTCCTGCCATAATGAACTCCATAGCTTCCCCTCCTCCCGCTGGGAGAGGGGACATATTAGGCTCCATTGCTTCCCCAATTTCTTCCCCTCAAAGCTGTTGGTTAGGGGGAGGAACTCCTGCTAAGGGGATCTGATTAACTTCCCTCCCGCAGGGTTCTATATTCAGGGCCCCGATTCTTCTGCAAAAAAAATTCTGAAATTCTGCGACCCAAAATGGAAAATTCTGCGACCCAAAATGGAAAATTCTGCGACCCAAAATGGAAAATTCTGCGACCCAAAATGGAAAATT
>QEPC01004817.1:814076-826171 GCA_003113815.1 Sphenodon punctatus | reverse complement strand
TTGTGCTGTTGCGACCTGCTTTATAAAGGCCGCGCAAGCCCCTGATTGGCTTGCGGCCTGAATAAAGCAGGTCATCATGGATTGGCTGGACGCCAAGGAAGGGAAATCCCGCGGGGATTTCCCCATTTTCTGCGAGAATCCTGCCTAGGGCAGGATTCTGCGCAAATAACGCGATTCGCGGCAGCGCAGAAGGCTAGGGGCCCTGTCTATATTCCTCCAATCAACAAAACTCATACCTGTTTGAGTAACCTTGTCCTCCAGTACCTAAGGAATCTGCCCCCCCCCCCACCTGGACTATCTGACCTGTACTGGTTTGGAATGCCCTAGATAAAAAGACAGATCTCCCCTCTAAAGAATGTCTCACCTCCCAAATTACTGTTGCTATTTTGGGTGAGGTGAAAGTAATGTTAATCCTTGGACGTTATCAATTGGTCCATAGCCTGAATATTAGTTCTAGTGATTGGGAGATACCTTTGGACAGGGAAGTTTAGCAATAATCTAAGGTGCTCCGCTGCATCTGTAGTTTTATTGAAGGGTTAGTGTAGCCATTTTTAATGGCTACCAGTAAAAGGCCACGCCCAGAACCCTCCGCAGTTTCCCCGCTTGCTTGTAGCAAGAATCAGAAACAACGTAGGCTGGAGTCCTTTTTTCCCCGTAAGGTAACTGACTCTCTTCAGGACAACGATTCTATTACAGAGGCTTCCTTCTGTCGCCAAATTGCACATATTTCGTATGGGAAACTTGCGGTATCTTCGAGACATTCAATTCCCACTAGTAATCGGGAAAGGAGATTGCTGTCCCCACAAGGTGCCCCAGACTTTAGTGGTCGTCTGGGCAGCAAATTTCTGACTGAGTTTCTGTCCACGCCTGTGAGGGTTACTGCTGAATCTATTAAATTTATGTGTACCCAAGTTCAGCAGATACATGAAAAGCTTGACCTTGAGTTATTCCCGGTTAGACCTTTGGAGTGTAAACCCCTGCAAGGGAATCAGGGAGGTAAGGGGTTACTTCAGCCTTCTGGGAGTAAGGAGCCGACTCCTGGGATAAGGGCCTCTGCCCCACAGAGTCTATCCTTGGATGATTCCCCAGGAAATATATGGTCAAGGGAGGGGAAACAATCAAGCTATCTTTGTAATGGTCTCCCCATATTGCCACTTGACCAAGCAGCTTCTTATAGCCCTCTGCCTTCCTATTTAATTTTTACCATTTTGCCATTACATGGCAGTTATTCTCCCCTATGGAACACTGTATTGGATGCAGCTGGATGGGAAATGTGGACCTGGTATGAGCTGGGCCTACAGTCCTTGCCCTGCTCCCACCCAACTTGGGCAGAGTGGGTGAACCATGCAGGAATGTGTGTTCCCAGACCGGCTCCTGTGTCCTGCAGTTGCCATGGTGGTGAGACATTTCTCTCTGGGGCAAGGTGACATCAAGAACACGGCCAAGTAGTAGCACATCATTCCCTGCCCTCCCTCCCTGGCCAGGGGAGGCCATGGGAATGTTTGTTCCCACAACTGGAGCATACCCAGCCAGGAGAAGCCTTTCCCTCCATAGTTTAACACTCACAGTTGTTTGGTGACTAAGGGACACTTTAAAAATGCTTGCTGATTTTTCACACAGCCTTGTATAGTTTTAGTGTTTTCAAAGGAGGAAATAGCTGCATTAGCTACTTTGAATTTTGCCCCCCACTCTACTTCACTTTTGTTATCTTAAGGATTTTTCCAGGTATTTTTTTTTTCTTGTTTAGGAGCTTTCAGCTTGTAGGAAGAACTGAAAGTGCTATATCAGCGGCCAGAAATCTTTCTCCTCCTAGGGACCCATTACAGCATCTATTTATGATGTGCATTTTAGGATTCCACATAATACTGTTCAGTTTTCCAGCATTTCCCATGCATTTTGGTGTGTCTTTCTTTGAATACCACATGGTGGGTGCTGCATACCCTCTCCTGAACTGTGCATGCCTCCTTGCCCTCTGTAAAACTCTACAGAGCATTTATGGTGTGCCATTTATGGTGTGTCATTATCTCCTCTGGGCCGGTATCCTGGCGCATGTTGGCCCCCGGGAGGGTGCAGAACCAGTTAGGTTGGTTCACCCCCCCAAATCCTTATGGAACCAGGAAGGTTCCAGACCGCTCTAGGGGATGTTTTCTCTGATCTCAATGGCCACTTACTCAATGACCTCATGACCATGTGGAATTCCATGTTGGTGAATGCCATCAACTGTGTGGCTCCCAGGTGTCCATTCCCAAATCACTGACAACGCAGGTCCCCATGGTATACGGAGGAGCTGCGGTGGATTTTTTATTTATTTATTTAGTTAGTTTATTACCAATGGCCATTGTAGAAAATAATACTTAAAACCAAAACACAGAACAACATTAAAACTGGATTAATGTACATAATATACAACCAATCACATATAAAATACAATTCAGCAAGTATCTATTAACAATTAAGGACACTGAAAATTCAAGAACTTATTTGATTTTTTTTATTTCACAAAAAACTTGTAGCCCGCACCCTCTTGCACATTGGCAACATGGGGCAGCGTACAACAAACATAACAATAAAATATAACAATAAAGTCATTAAAACACAATATATCATATATATAAATATAATGGGTGCATAATATCAAATCTGTAATAGTGGCTTTAAAAATACCCCACCCTACCCACCCCAATCCTTGAAGGCCTGGCGGAACAACCCGGTCTTACAACACCTATGGAAAGAGGGGAGATCTGGGCAGAGGCAGGCCTCCAACAGGAGAGAGTTCCACAGCCAGGGCGTGGCCACCGATAATGCCCTCCCTGCCATTGCCACCTGGTGTACCCAGGGGACCTCAAGTTGGGTGCCCCCAGCTGACTGCAGGGGCTGTGAAATGACCCGAGGCTTGAGGCTCTCTTGCAGGTAACCAGGACCCAAACTGTTTAGGGCTTTATAAGTCATAACCAACACCTTGAATTGGGCTCGGAAGACAATAGGCAGCCAGTGCAGAGTCTGGAGCACTGGCGTAATGTGCTCACGGCCACCCGTCCCCGTTAGGAGGCGGGCTGCTGCATTCAGCATGAGCTGCAGTCTCTGGACCATTGTCAAGGGTAGCCCCACGTAGAGTGCATTACAGTAATCCAGTCAGGAGGTAATGAAAGCATGGATGATGGTGGCCAGATCCGAGTCCGAGACATACGTCCGAAGCTGTCACACCAGATGTAGTCGGTGAAATGCTCCTGTAGCCAAAGCTTCTACCTGACAACCCAGGCAGAGCTGCGGGTCGAGGAGTACCCCCAGACTACGTACCTGAGCAGCCAAAGGGAGGCAAACCCCACCAACGGTGGGAGCCACCACCCCCTCAGCCCTACCCACCAACATCATCTCCATCTTGTCAGGATTCAGCTTCAGATGGTTCACCCTCACCCAGTCCCCTACAGCTGCCAAGCACTGGGTGAGCACTGAGACTGCCAGGCCTGGGTCTCCAGAAAATAAGAGGTAAAGTTGCGTATCATCAGCATACTGATGGCATCATACGCCGAATCCTCTCACGACCTCACCCAACGCTTGCATATACATGTTGAACAAGAGAGGGGACAGACTAGACCCCTGCGGGACTCCACATGTGAGATTCCGGGGAGATGATGTACATTCCCCAAGAACCACGCACTGTGTTCTTCCTGCCAGGAATGAGCAGAACCATTCATGAAAAATTCCACTCATCCCGGCCCGGTCCCGCAGCCTCGCCACCAACATCTCATGGTCAATGGTATCAAATGCCGCCGACAGATCCAGTAAGATCAAAATTGAGGATATGACCTGATCTAGTTCACGGCACAGGTTGTCGACCAAGGCCACAAGTTCAGTCTCTGTGCCAAACCCAGAGTGAAAGCCAGACTGCAAGGGATCAAGGAAACCGACCCGGTCCAGATGCCCCTGCAGTTGCCATGCCACCACCCGCTCAATAACCTTCCCTAAAACGGGAAGGCTAAAGACTGGCCGATAACTGGTTGGGGAGTCAACGTTCAAAGATGGCTTCTTGAGCAGGGGCCACACTACCGCCTCTTTAAGATGGCTCGGCACCCTGCCTTCCCTAAGGGAGGCGTTGACCACCCCCACCACCAACAGCCCTAACGTCTCCTGGCTGGCTTTCACCAGCCAGGATGGGCATGGATTGAATTCACAACAGGTGGTGTGGACACCCCAAGGACATCCATTGCATCAGTGGATGATACCCACTGAAACTGATCCCAGAACAGAAACAATGGGGCTTCCCATACCTCCGGTACCTCCACTGTTGTAAATGCCACATCGAGATTGTGGTGAATTTGAGCAATTTTGTCCACAAAAAAATCAGCAAACATGTCACACCGGGCACTGGAAGATTCCAGTTCCAGGCAGAGAGAGGCTGGACTGACTAGCCTCTACATCACCTGGAAAAGCTCAGCCGGAACGTGATTTAGCAGACGCGATGAGGGCAGCAAAGAACTCCTTCTTTGCTGCCCGCATCTCAACAGCATAAGCTCTTAAACTAGCTTTATGCTGCAATCGGTCAGCTTCAGCATGAGTCTGACGCCACCGTCGCTCTAACCGCTGTCCATCCTGCTTCATCCATCGTAGGATGAACCGGGAAGGGTGGTAGTTAGAGCGACAGTGGTGTCACTCATGTGTTAAAGTTGACTGATTGCAACATAGAGTCTGGTTACATACCTGTCAGCACTTCCGGGTGGTGAACAGCTCCAATCCATTCAGCGCGCCACACGGCTCCTTCCACAGCAGGGCGCGCCAAGGCTCCCATGGCGGCACCACTCCTAGCGGACCCCCACGCACCGGCGGACCCTCATCTCCTGCTGAAACAGGCGGCAGACACACCCCCGGCAGTGGGGGATGCAGGGAGACCAGGCACGTCCACAAGCACAGAGGGGGCGGGCCAAACGGCAGTGCGACACTCCACAAGGTTGCAAGCACAACAGGAGGTGGAGCTGCCAGTTTAAAACCCCGGCGCTGACAGGGGAACAGAGTTCGTAATCAGAGTGCTGAGAAGTTGGCCCTGCTGTGAGAGATAAGTGCATTTTGTGGATTATTGACCTTGCTCAGATACAAGTAGCATGAGTGTGTTAAGAGTGTTACCAAAGCTCTTGTATTCCCTTCCTCCCTCAGTGTGTGTGTGGTGAGTAAGTGGCGGTGTGAGCTCCTCCCCCATCCCTTGGGTTGTATCTCCCTTCCCTGGAGCATACAAGAGCCCCATCCCTTGCTCCCTCTTGGATTTGGTTCCCCTTCCCTTGCAAGTTCCCCTCCTCCCACGGGTCTATCCTCCTTGTGGATTGTGTGTGAAGTGCGAACTCTGAGAGTGAGGGGACTATTCTCTTGGAAGCTCTGTTCCGCGCCCTATGATGATGATAGGGGTCTGACCTCTCTGAGGTCAACGGGCCCATACACTATCCTGACAGTCATCTTTACCCCTGCTGTATCCTGTGGAGCAGAGAACCAGAGGTTTTGTCCCGCAGTGTCTGTTCCCCCTAGTTCCTGGGCTTCCTGGGTTCCCCTTTCCCCCTCCAGCATGACAATACCTATGCCATTGCAGTGCAGGCAGCAAAGAAGGTTTTCTTTGCTGCCCTCATTGCATCTGCCAAGTCATGCCCGGCGGAGCTTTTCCGGGTGGTAAGGAGGCTGGTCAGTCCGGCCTCCCTCCACCTGGATTTAAAGTAATCAAATGCCCGCTGTGATTTGTTTGTGGATTTTTTTGCAGATAAAATTGCTCAAATCCACCACAGTTTTGATGCAACTCTTAGCAATAGGTGAGCCAGAGGCAGTAGAAGCCCCGTCTTGTCTTGTTTTGTGGGATGAATTTCAGGATGTGTCGCCCTCAGATGTGGGGGATGCTCTTGGGAGTGTTCAAGACACTTATTGCGAATTAGATCCATGCCCGTCCTAGCTGGTTAAGGCTAGCTGGGAGATACTAGGGCTGTTGCTGGCGGGGATTGTCAGCGCCTTCCTTGGGGAGGGCAGGGTGCCGAATTGTCTCAAGGAGGCTGTGATGCAGCCGCTGCTCAAGAAACCAGCATTGGACATTGGCGTCCTGGCCAGCTATTGGTTGGTCTCTAACCTTCCCTTTTTAGGGAAGCTTATTGAATGGGTGGTGGCTCAGAAGCTGCAGGAGCATCTGGACTGGGTCAATTTTCTCAATCCCTCTCAGTCTGGCTTTTGGCCAGGTAATGGCACAGAGACTGCACTTGTGGCCTTGGTCGATGACCTCTCCCATAAGTTGGACCAAGGTCATAGGACCCTGCTGATCCTGTTAATCTCTCGGCTGCATTTGATACCATTGATCACGAGATGTTGCTATCTCGGCTGTGGGACCGGGCAGGGATTGGCGAGACCATTCTTGAATGGTTCTGCTCTTTCCTGGCTGGGAGAACCCAGCGTGTGGTCCTAGATGATTTTTTATCTTCTCCCTGAGGTCTCACGTGTGGGGTTCCACAGGGTTCTATCTTATCCCCTCTCTTGTTCAATGTGTATATGCAGCCTTTGGGGGAAGTTGTCAGAGAGTTTGGTGTACAGTGTCATCAATATGCTGACGACACCCAGCTATACCTCTCATTTTCATTGGACTCAGGCCTCGCAGTCTTAGTGATTACCTGGTGTTTGGCGGCTGTGGGGGATTGGATGAGGGCGAGCCGCCTGAAGTTAAATCCCGACAAGATGGAGGTGATGGTTGTGGGGAAAGCCAAGGGAGTGGTGGCCCCCATCATTGATGGGGTCCATCCTCCCCTAGTATCTCAAGTCCGTAGTCTGGGGGTGTTCCTGAACCTTCAGATCTGCCCGGATGTCCAGGTGGCGGCTGTGGTGAAGGGGGCATACCTCCAGTTACATCTGGTATGCCGGCTTAGGCCGTATGTCTCGGACTCGGATCTGGCCACAATCATCCATGCTTTTATTACCTCAAGACTGGACTACTGTAACACACTCTACGTGGGGCTACCCTTGGTGATGGTTTGGAGACTGTAGCTGGTACAGAATGCAGCAGCTCGTCTCCTAAAGGGTACGGGTCGATGCGAGCACATTACACCAGTGCTTTGCTCTCTGCACTAGCTGCTGATAGTCTTCCAGGCCCAATTCAAGGTGTTGGTGCTGACCTTTAAAGCCATAAACAGCTTGGCCCCCACCTACCTGCAGGACCACCTCACCCTCCAGGTCCTGGATCGGCCCCAGAGGTCAGCCAGGGGTGCCCTTCTCGAGGACCACCGAGTTTCCCAGGTGTTGACCTTGAGGAGAGCGTTCTCTGTGGTTGCACGATGGCTGTGGAACACCCTCCCATTGGAGGTCTGCTTGACCACTGACCTACCCTCTTTCCGTAGACAATGTAAGACCTGGCTGTTCTGCCAGGCCTTGCTGAGGGAGATGGGGTGCTTGGTTGGGTTAGGGGGGGGTTGGTACTTGAATTATATTTTATTGGGGGATTTTAATTGTATTTTGATGTTATTTATTTTAATCTGTGTTTTAAAATATTATTAGCCACCCCGAGATGCTTTTAGCAGGAGGGGGGCATACAAATTTTATTAATAAATAAATAAAATTAAATTTAGAGTTTAACACAATCCTATTGGGTTTTGCAGCATTTTCCATGCATTTTAGGCCCTTTTCACACGGGCGCCCATGTGAACTCTGCGGCAGGTGCAGGGAGGAGATGGGTAGGCACCCATGGGAACACCGTGGGAGGTGGGTGCGGATGTGTGTGCACTCCCGCGCTCCATCCACCTCTACCCATCACTCACGCACAGAGCAACAGGAGCTAATGCCCGATGCTCCATGCATGGAGATGGGTGGAGGTTAGTGGAGGTCCATCGGAACACACCCCCATGCATGGCCTACCCACCCACCATGTCACCTACCCATCCACCCACTGCAGCCTGTGTGAAAAGGGCCTTTTTTGTGGCCCCTGCTGCCTGTGTATTTCAGAAATTTTAATGTTTGCTTGAATTGCACCTTAAGTAAGACACTGGAAATTTCTGTAATGTGTGCTAGCTATTTTTGGTACTTCTCTTTTCTCTGCTATCATACTCCTGCCATTGAACACAGTGCCTGCTGGTGGTTATTGGACAGTACCTGCTGGTGGCCATGTGGCTGGAATCCATTGCAGCTGGCTGGTCGGCAAAGCATCTTCAGAAAAATTCCAAGGATGCGTCTGAGTGTAGCTTAACCCCCCCACTGCAGTAAGGATGCTCAAGGCAGACCAACTCATGTGCCTGAGTCCCCTGCCATATGGGTGCCACCACTGTGGGGCCTTGAGCGGTGGGCCCTGTCACTCATTACATGCAGTCACATTATGGATGCGGGAAGGATTATGGTCAGGCTGGGGGAGTTGTGGCAGGGCTGGGTGCCTGCTTATGTGGCTGGTGCAGCTCCAGATTTGGCTGTCACACTCAGCTTCCCCACAACAGTTTGCTCAGCTCCCCATGCTGGCCCCATGGCATAGCAGTGGTGATTGCCCACCACGAGGCCACATAATTGTCCTTGGGTGTCCCACTCATTCCTCTTGGGACTGTCCTTGGGTGGTTTCGCTCATCCCTCTTGGGACTGTCCTTGGGTGGTTCCTCTCAATCCTCTTGTGGAGAAGCCAGTGGGTGGTGCTGGGGGCTGAAACATCTAGCCCCCGGGCCTTGACCTGCGGCATTACGCAGGGTTTGATTCTGTCTCTGCTTTTGTTTAATGTATATATGTAGACCCTGGGGGAGATCGTGAGAGGGTTCGGGGTGCATTGTCACCAATATGCTGATACTCAGCTGTACCTCTCATTTTCAACCGACCCAGATCCCGTTGTCTCGTTGCTTTCCCAATGTTTGGAGGCTGTGGTGGATTGGATGTGGCAAAGCAGACTGAAGCTCAATCCTGATAAGACGGAGGTGATGGTGGTGGGTAAGGTGGGGGAGGTGCCAACCCTCTGGTGGATGGGTCTGCCCTCCCGTAGCCCAGCAGGTTCAGAGTCTGGGGGTTATGTTGGATCCGGGCCTCCATCTGGATCGGCAGGTGGAGGTGGTGGCTAAAGCCATCTTCTGGCAGCTGTATCTGTTGCGAAGGCTGTGCCCATACATCTCCGGGCTCGACCTGGCCACTCTTATTCACGCCTTCATCACCTCGAGACTAGACTACTACAACGCGCTCTACGTGGGGCTTCCCTTGGTTCTGATTCAGAGGCTGCAGCTGGTGCAGAATTCAGCAGCCAGTCTCCTTATGGGGACGAACTCACGGGAGCATATAACAGCTGTGCTCCACACTCTGCACTGGCTGCCTTTAGCGTACCGAGCCAGATTCAAGGTGTTGGTGTTGGTTTATAAATCCCTATATGGTCTGGGCCCCTCATACCTTGGGGACTGCCTTGCCTTCCGGGCCCCAGGGCAGCCCCTGTGGTCTGCCTGGGGTGCCTTCCTAGAGGTCTCCCGTGTTAAATGGGGGGCCTCGATGGAGAGGGCGTTCTCGGTGGCCAGACTGCGACTTTGGAACTCCCTTCCAGAGGAAGCTCACCTGGCCCCGGGTCTGATGGCTTTTCACCGAGCCTGTAAGACCTGTCTGTTTGTCCAGGCCTTCGGAGGGGAAGGTAGGAGGGGAGGGTAGGGAGGGTGAATGTTTGGGGGGGTAGTTTTAAATTATTTATATTGTGGTTTTATGTATTTTATTATTGTTTAAGTTGTGAGATGCTCTGAGATGCCATAGGCATGAGGGGGCGGCCAATAAATGTAAATAAATAAAGTAAATAAATAATTGTACTACAAGCCCTCACAGATTGTGTGGCTGCACCCTCAGAGAGAGCATTTCTTGTTAGGAGTTCAACATATGAACACTGTTTTTTTTATTTATCTGCTTGCTTATATGGGAATGCATTAAATATTACTAAAACAGTGACTGTCTTAATATGTGAGGCATGCAACTATTTATCCTTGCAAATATTCAAATAAAAGGAAAACTCATTTTGTTTATTCATCATAAATCATCAATCATCATCATCCCATTATGGATACTGTAGTCTAACAGAACTAATACATTGTTTAAAGTATGCTGGAGCGCTTCTGGCTAGAATCCCACAGGAATTTAATTTTTCCTCACTTCCTAGAAGTGCTAGTTAATCACAAATTGTGCACCTTGTTTATGTATAAATAAGTGCCTTTTGTTGCCTAGCTATGAGTGCAAATCGCCACCTAAAGCCGATAGGAGATGAACCACTGACTTTAATGGACAGAGGCCTGGGCTCCATGACAATGACACAAGAACTGAGTGGCAACGCAGTGCTTACTAAGATTGTGCACTCTAGGACTAGAAGTGGAATACTGTTCTTAATAAAGTTAGCCATATTCGCCAATCTCTTTATCAATAAGACAATAGACATTTTTACACACACCTTAAAGTTCTGGATTTTTCAATCTTCTGGCTTTACAAGTCCACAAGTAAGTTCCAGATGCATTTTTCACACACACACTGCCCTGAGACAGTTCCCGGATGCATTCTTCACACAAACACTGCCCTGAGGCAGCCTAAAGTAGCCGCAGCTATAGACGTGACAGGCTGCCATGAACCAAGTGACCACAGCTGCCTGGAGCAAAGCAGTTTACCAGGAGAACTTTTTACACACAAAAATACTGGGAGAAGTTCTATGCAGAAGTTCAAAGAACTGGATGTTTAAGATCTGGGTGAGTGATTTAGACACACAGAAAGTTCAGGATGTAACAGCAAACATGCAGGAGAAATGTGTGTGTAAAAACATTCAATGTCTTTCTGGGTTCCATCCACACACTTGTCACATCGCTACCTTCCCTCTTAAGTCTGATTTCATAGTAGATTTAATGCTACCATGCTGCTCACATATCACTGGAAATTCTAAACCCCACAACACGTTTTGTCCCAAAATGGGAGGAGAAAGGCAGTCTAATTTCTTACTGAATAGGAAATCTAATTTTGTTTAGGCCTGGAAACAGACAAATTCTTCTCAGAAAAACCAAGAATTAGGACTGATGTGTCGAATTTTTGTCAAGAATTTTTTAAATTTTTTTTTAAAAAGATCATTGCGCCTTAACCAAAATGGTGGCAATAGCATCAATACCATTTTACTTTAGAGCAGCAGCCATTTTGTACGTGTGCAAAATGGCCTGATGGTCATTTATGCATAAGGATCTGCTGCCCTTAAGTAAAATGATGGTTACACTACTGCCACCATTTTTGTTAAGGACTGTGGTCATTTTTCACATGCACAAACAGTCCACTGGCCAATTTGTGCATGCACAATGATTTTCTTTATTTATTTATTATTATTATTATTATTATTATTTATTTCCTGAGAACCCATTCCAGGACTGAGATCTTGCAAGATCTCAGTCCCAGTTTTTGAAATTTCAAGTTTACTCATGAGAAAATATTTTTGCTTCTTGTTCAGCCCTCTTGCCCAGTGACAGCACCTTCCCATTCCACCACTCCCAGAGATCCACCACCAGGGGAATAAGGAGGAGGTAGGGGCCCTCAGCATCTAGGTCCCCTAGATTCAGCCCCCAGTTACTGCTGAGGACTGAAGCTCAGCAGCATCAGGAGCCCATAGCAGTTGCTTAGGGGTGTGCAATTCATTTTCATTATTATGAAAATGAAAACAAAAAAGGTCATTTAAATTTTTGTGCTTTTAAAAACCAAAAGGAAAAATAAGAACAAAAACAAAAACAGATTTTCGTTTTCAAAATAGAAAAATACTGAACAATGTATTCCTGGCTATAACTTTTTTGTTTCTTATTCAATTCTGATTAAACCTGGGAAGATTGTACCCCCAAGATAGGGTACTATGTGTACTATACGTCAGAAATATTGGATAAAGTGAAACAATTCTATAAGCAATTGAATGTGGTTATTATTATTATTATTAACAAATATTTATATAGCACCAGCAGTGTACCTGGCACTTTACAAAGTAATAAAATAGACATGGTCCCTGCCCCTAGGGCTTAAAATCTGAGAGACAGGAGCTGGGGGAGAGACTTAGGAAGGGGAACAGAGGGAGAGACAAGGGGTCTAACATTTATGAAGATGCGAGGTCTCAAGTGCACGTACTTGGCTTGGTTACGATGAGAATGACA
>QEPC01004817.1:790252-810591 GCA_003113815.1 Sphenodon punctatus | reverse complement strand
GGTCGGTGGAGCTTGGGGTGGCAGGAAGGCCAAGCCCCAGGAGAGTTGTGGTGTCCTCAAGCAATGACAGCCGAGGATGCTGGGAGCATATGCAGGCAAGCTGCAACCTCACCAGTTCTTGGCCCGCTGGTTGGTGGAGCTTGGGGTGGCAGGAAGGCCAAGCCCCAGGAGAGTCGTGGTGTTCTCAAGTGATAACAGCCGAGGATGCTGGGAGCGTATGCAGATGAGCTGCAACTACACCAGTTCTTGGCCCGCTGGTCAGTGGAGCTTGGGGTGACAGGAAGGCCAAGCCCCAGGAGAGTCGTGGTGTCCTCAAGCGATGACATCTGAGGATGCTGGGAGCGTATGCAGATGAGCTGCAACCTCACCAGTTCTTGGCCCGCTGGTCAGTGGAGCTTGGGGTGGCAGGAAGGCCAAGCCCCAGGAGATATGGTGATTTTAAGCAAAGCTGCATACACATTCCTTGTCTTCCATCCACGTTTCCTGAAACCTGGGAAGATTATGTCCCTTGTCAAGATTACTAATCCTGCCAAATTTTTTGCTTTTGTTTTCAATTTCCATTGGTTTCAATGGAAAACACATTTTTGGCTGTAACCTTTTTTGTTTTTCACTATATTTGACTGAAACTTGGAGTGATTGTACCTCCAATGCATATAATTATGTGTACCAAATTTCAGAAAATTTGTTTAAAGAATCTGATTTTATAAGCAGTTGAATTATGTTAGTTTGCAAAAATATGCTTATACATTCCTGGCTGTAACTTTTTTGTATCCAACATAATATAGATGAAACATGGCAGGATAATACCCCTCCCCATGGTTACTAATTATGCTAACCCTGGTGGTATAAGCAATTAACCTATACATTAGGGATGGACGAACAGAACTGAATTCGGAAATTCAGTTCGGTTCGGTTCAGTTCGGAAATTAGGTTCGGTTCAGAAGTTCGGTTCGGTCAACAGAACTATTTGAGTTCGGTCTGAATTCCGAACTTCCAAACAAAGTTTGGAAATTCAAACCCCATTGAACTAAATGGAATATTATCTTTTAGGAATGGGCGAACAGAGTCGAGTTCGGAAATTTGGTTCAGTTCGGTTCGAAAATTTGGTTCGGTTTGGAAGTTTGGTTCGGTTGACTGAACTGGTCGAGTTCGGTCCAAACTCCGAACTTCCGAACCGCGTTCACCCATCCCTACTATAAATGTATGTCTGACTGCAACAACTTTGTAGTCTAACCAGTGTACATTAAATTTGTCAGGGCAGGTTCTTACATCTTCAGGATTATTTCTGCCAAATATTAGAATTAAGTGATAAAGGGTCCCAATTTTATATGCCTGCACAGCATATGCAGAGAATGAGCCTATGTCAGAGAGTCTCTTAAGTGTCACTGTGGTATAAGATCTGTTTGTGATGCCAATTGGACAGCAGAAATGTAAACCAAATATCCTAATTCTGTGCTGTGACCACCCCAACGTCTCTCCCCCACTTGTTACTGGGAAGTCAGAAGCATCTGTTTAGGAAAGAACCAATAGAGATTCTCCAATTGGCCAGCCTGGATGTGTAAACTATGTTTCCTGATTGCTGGGATGTTATCCCCAAAGTTAGTTATGTCCCTTCTATGCCCGCTTCAGGGCTGCTCCCTGTGACCGCCTTGAAGCCACCACCGATTAGTTCTGTAAAGCTGGAAGCATGCAGCAATTGGCCAGTGAATGCATCTGTCAATCTGTTGGGTTTCTTCCCATTCTCCCTTCTATAGTCTCCCTCCCACTGCCATTCCAGGTGCCTGCCTCTGACTGGCACTGCATGTACTGCTATTTATCTGAAAAATAGCCTTCAAGGGGACAACTTCAATTGCTTATAGAATTGGGACCCTTTTTCAAATTGTCCTCAAAAATCTATTTCTGGGCTGACAGATGTGGGTCCATTGCTGCCCCAGCCCAGGTAGGCAGCGGGCCCGGAATTAGTCCCCCAGATAATCCTGGTCCACAAACCAGGCCAAGGTCCGTCCCTCCAAGTGGGCCAACGTGAGCCATAGCCAACTAGCACATCTGTTTACAATGCAACCCCCGCCAGGAATTGGGGGCTGCTGTGGTTGCCTGTGATTGACCACCATGGCTGCCTGTCATTGCAGGGAGCAGGGCGATGGGGTGTGCATAGGTGGTGCCTCCTGTCTGCCCTTTTGTACTGTTCCGTGGGAGTGCTCACTGGCCAGCCCGTTCAGGTGCATATCAGTTCAGTGCCCTGACCTGACCCCACCAAGGCCAGCCTGCCCTCCTAGAGTCTGTAGCCGGCATGCCAGCTGCATGTTTATTGTCACCCACTGTGTTGATAGCTGGGTTTATGTTATTCTAGACTAGTAGTGTGGTTCATTGTGAATAGAATATTTAGGAAATTTACTTCTCTGGTTTATTTCCTAAAGCAGTCACAAAAATCAGTAGGAGTAGGGAGTGTGGGGCCAATGAGCCCAATCTGTTTTTTATTTGTCTCCTTTCCAGTTCCAGAATCTGGTCTATGGTTCTTAATTACTAAGTACCGTGATACACCCACCTACCCGCTTTGGGTGTTAAAAAATGAGACAATGGGCATCTTTAGACATAACGAAGATCTGGTGTCAAAACCCCTAAACACGTGTTTTGTCATTATGTGTAAGCACCATAACAATCCCAACACCAATTTGGCCACCCGTTGAACACACAATGGGTATTTTCAGATGTTACGAGATCACGCTCAACCACAGTGAACCACGGTCAATCCTGCGGCAGGGCCAAAGCACCCTGAACGTCTGTTCAGCAGCCGCCAGATGTTCACCATGGTCAATACCCACATGGGGTCAAAATCAACCACTTTTCCGGAGCTCCCCGCTGGACCATCTCTGAAAGCGTGGTCAAAGAGATTCCCAGCGGGAAACAACAAAAAGTAACGTCTGGCTGGCAACCACCGGCTGGAATCAAAGGACATGATTTCCAGCCGGGGACAAAGTACGCAGCATTGCTGCCAGGCAATGAGCAACAACACAGGCCAGGGAGGAAGATTTAAAGGGCACACAGCAGCAGCCGGGGCGAGCCGCCCCGGCGCCTTCCGGGTGCTTTGACCACGGCCTGGCCTGGGATCAGCGTAATGTCTGTTGCGCTGCCCCNATGTTTAAGATCTGGGTGAGTGATTTAGACACACAGAAAGTTCAGGATGTAACAGCAAACATGCAGGAGAAATGTGTGTGTAAAAACATTCAATGTCTTTCTGGGTTCCATCCACACACTTGTCACATCGCTACCTTCCCTCTTAAGTCTGATTTCATAGTAGATTTAATGCTACCATGCTGCTCACATATCACTGGAAATTCTAAACCCCACAACACGTTTTGTCCCAAAATGGGAGGAGAAAGGCAGTCTAATTTCTTACTGAATAGGAAATCTAATTTTGTTTAGGCCTGGAAACAGACAAATTCTTCTCAGAAAAACCAAGAATTAGGACTGATGTGTCGAATTTTTGTCAAGAATTTTTAAAAATTTTTTTTAAAAAGATCATTGCGCCTTAACCAAAATGGTGGCAATAGCATCAATACCATTTTACTTTAGAGCAGCAGCCATTTTGTACGTGTGCAAAATGGCCTGATGGTCATTTATGCATAAGGATCTGCTGCCCTTAAGTAAAATGATGGTTACACTACTGCCACCATTTTTGTTAAGGACTGTGGTCATTTTTCACATGCACAAACAGTCCACTGGCCAATTTGTGCATGCACAATGATTTTCTTTATTTATTTATTATTATTATTATTATTATTATTTATTTCCTGAGAACCCATTCCAGGACTGAGATCTTGCAAGATCTCAGTCCCAGTTTTTGAAATTTCAAGTTTACTCATGAGAAAATATTTTTGCTTCTTGTTCAGCCCTCTTGCCCAGTGACAGCACCTTCCCATTCCACCACTCCCAGAGATCCACCACCAGGGGAATAAGGAGGAGGTAGGGGCCCTCAGCATCTAGGTCCCCTAGATTCAGCCCCCAGTTACTGCTGAGGACTGAAGCTCAGCAGCATCAGGAGCCCATAGCAGTTGCTTAGGGGTGTGCAATTCATTTTCATTATTATGAAAATGAAAACAAAAAAGGTCATTTAAATTTTTGTGCTTTTAAAAACCAAAAGGAAAAATAAGAACAAAAACAAAAACAGATTTTCGTTTTCAAAATAGAAAAATACTGAACAATGTATTCCTGGCTATAACTTTTTTGTTTCTTATTCAATTCTGATTAAACCTGGGAAGATTGTACCCCCAAGATAGGGTACTATGTGTACTATACGTCAGAAATATTGGATAAAGTGAAACAATTCTATAAGCAATTGAATGTGGTTATTATTATTATTATTAACAAATATTTATATAGCACCAGCAGTGTACCTGGCACTTTACAAAGTAATAAAATAGACATGGTCCCTGCCCCTAGGGCTTAAAATCTGAGAGACAGGAGCTGGGGGAGAGACTTAGGAAGGGGAACAGAGGGANACATTCCTTGTCTTCCATCCACGTTTCCTGAAACCTGGGAAGATTATGTCCCTTGTCAAGATTACTAATCCTGCCAAATTTTTTGCTTTTGTTTTCAATTTCCATTGGTTTCAATGGAAAACACATTTTTGGCTGTAACCTTTTTTGTTTTTCACTATATTTGACTGAAACTTGGAGTGATTGTACCTCCAATGCATATAATTATGTGTACCAAATTTCAGAAAATTTGTTTAAAGAATCTGATTTTATAAGCAGTTGAATTATGTTAGTTTGCAAAAATATGCTTATACATTCCTGGCTGTAACTTTTTTGTATCCAACATAATATAGATGAAACATGGCAGGATAATACCCCTCCCCATGGTTACTAATTATGCTAACCCTGGTGGTATAAGCAATTAACCTATACATTAGGGATGGACGAACAGAACTGAATTCGGAAATTCAGTTCGGTTCGGTTCAGTTCGGAAATTCGGTTCGGTTCAGAAGTTCGGTTCGGTCAACAGAACTATTTGAGTTCGGTCTGAATTCCGAACTTCCAAACAAAGTTTGGAAATTCAAACCCCATTGAACTAAATGGAATATTATCTTTTAGGAATGGGCGAACAGAGTCGAGTTCGGAAATTTGGTTCAGTTCGGTTCGAAAATTTGGTTCGGTTTGGAAGTTTGGTTCGGTTGACTGAACTGGTCGAGTTCGGTCCAAACTCCGAACTTCCGAACCGCGTTCACCCATCCCTACTATAAATGTATGTCTGACTGCAACAACTTTGTAGTCTAACCAGTGTACATTAAATTTGTCAGGGCAGGTTCTTACATCTTCAGGATTATTTCTGCCAAATATTAGAATTAAGTGATAAAGGGTCCCAATTTTATATGCCTGCACAGCATATGCAGAGAATGAGCCTATGTCAGAGAGTCTCTTAAGTGTCACTGTGGTATAAGATCTGTTTGTGATGCCAATTGGACAGCAGAAATGTAAACCAAATATCCTAATTCTGTGCTGTGACCACCCCAACGTCTCTCCCCCACTTGTTACTGGGAAGTCAGAAGCATCTGTTTAGGAAAGAACCAATAGAGATTCTCCAATTGGCCAGCCTGGATGTGTAAACTATGTTTCCTGATTGCTGGGATGTTATCCCCAAAGTTAGTTATGTCCCTTCTATGCCCGCTTCAGGGCTGCTCCCTGTGACCGCCTTGAAGCCACCACCGATTAGTTCTGTAAAGCTGGAAGCATGCAGCAATTGGCCAGTGAATGCATCTGTCAATCTGTTGGGTTTCTTCCCATTCTCCCTTCTATAGTCTCCCTCCCACTGCCATTCCAGGTGCCTGCCTCTGACTGGCACTGCATGTACTGCTATTTATCTGAAAAATAGCCTTCAAGGGGACAACTTCAATTGCTTATAGAATTGGGACCCTTTTTCAAATTGTCCTCAAAAATCTATTTCTGGGCTGACAGATGTGGGTCCATTGCTGCCCCAGCCCAGGTAGGCAGCGGGCCCGGAATTAGTCCCCCAGATAATCCTGGTCCACAAACCAGGCCAAGGTCCGTCCCTCCAAGTGGGCCAACGTGAGCCATAGCCAACTAGCGCATCTGTTTACAATGCAACCCCCGCCAGGAATTGGGGGCTGCTGTGGTTGCCTGTGATTGACCACCATGGCTGCCTGTCATTGCAGGGAGCAGGGCGATGGGGTGTGCATAGGTGGTGCCTCCTGTCTGCCCTTTTGTACTGTTCCGTGGGAGTGCTCACTGGCCAGCCCGTTCAGGTGCATATCAGTTCAGTGCCCTGACCTGACCCCACCAAGGCCAGCCTGCCCTCCTAGAGTCTGTAGCCGGCATGCCAGCTGCATGTTTATTGTCACCCACTGTGTTGATAGCTGGGTTTATGTTATTCTAGACTAGTAGTGTGGTTCATTGTGAATAGAATATTTAGGAAATTTACTTCTCTGGTTTATTTCCTAAAGCAGTCACAAAAATCAGTAGGAGTAGGGAGTGTGGGGCCAATGAGCCCAATCTGTTTTTTATTTGTCTCCTTTCCAGTTCCAGAATCTGGTCTATGGTTCTTAATTACTAAGTACCGTGATACACCCACCTACCCGCTTTGGGTGTTAAAAAATGAGACAATGGGCATCTTTAGACATAACGAAGATCTGGTGTCAAAACCCCTAAACACGTGTTTTGTCATTATGTGTAAGCACCATAACAATCCCAACACCAATTTGGCCACCCGTTGAACACACAATGGGTATTTTCAGATGTTACGAGATCACGCTCAACCACAGTGAACCACGGTCAATCCTGCGGCAGGGCCAAAGCACCCTGAACGTCTGTTCAGCAGCCGCCAGATGTTCACCATGGTCAATACCCACATGGGGTCAAAATCAACCACTTTTCCGGAGCTCCCCGCTGGACCATCTCTGAAAGCGTGGTCAAAGAGATTCCCAGCGGGAAACAACAAAAAGTAACGTCTGGCTGGCAACCACCGGCTGGAATCAAAGGACATGATTTCCAGCCGGGGACAAAGTACGCAGCATTGCTGCCAGGCAATGAGCAACAACACAGGCCAGGGAGGAAGATTTAAAGGGCACACAGCAGCAGCCGGGGCGAGCCGCCCCGGCGCCTTCCGGGTGCTTTGACCACGGCCTGGCCTGGGATCAGCGTAATGTCTGTTGCGCTGCCCTGGGCCATGATCTGGTGGCCCGATTCCCTGACATGGTCCCGGTCCTGTAACATCTGTTCGGGGCTTTTTTTGACCACGGGGGGTGGTTGTTCGGTTCACCCCTGCCGGGAATCCACTATGGTGAATCGGGACTATATAATGTCTGAAATGACCCATAGTGAATACCATTGCATGGCAAGGACAATTTGTGTGTTCCAGCTGAACACTTGGCCAAAGCTGAGTCTAATGCTATCACATGGTATGTTAGCAGGTACAACATGGGGAACGAGGCGGGTGGCGAGCAAAACACTGATTTGCCCCACGATGTGGTGTGTGTCTAAACAGCGCCACATTGGGTGAAAACAGGGCCAAAATGGTGTTCATATCAAGGTCAAAATACACATTTGGACACCCCTTGACGTTATGTCTAAAGACACCCAGTAGCCCACAATAGCCCACACCAGGTGGGTATCCACCTCCCGTTTATTAGGTGTTCTCCCCCACTGACCATCCAGCCACCACCCACCAGACAAGCATTGTCCAATCACAGTGGGGACTCAAAGAATATAGAGCCCACCATGTGGGCTAATGTATGCCCACCCATGTGTCCACGCCCCATCAATTAGGTTGTGTGCAGTGCCTTTGTATGTACACGTCTGCCAGCACCATAGAGTCACGGGCAAAAATCCTACAGCATCCGAGGTGTGACTGCTTCCTGCCCCTCTCTCTACTCTCACTGGTGCTGCAAATGGGGGCTGCCCACAAGCACGTGAGATACACACAGGGGCTGCCTGTTTATTAGGCTGGACATGCTAAACATGTGAGTGAGGGCTCAGCAGGGGCTGCACAGATTGTACATGGACAGTTTCCTGATTCAGACAAAAAAAAACAAGTTCTCCAAGGTGGGTTTCTGTTGTGCTTCATCACTTGTGTTATTGGGATTTCAACCTCTGAACAACAGAGGGTGCAATCCCAGCACTGTTGAAATTAATGGGACTTTCCCCATTAAATTTGATAGGGCTAGGATTGCCACCTGAGACATTTTTAAGCATTTCCTCATCTCTCTACTTCCATCTTAGCAAATGGATGGCGTGGCCCTTGGGTAACTCTGCATTAAGTGGACTGTGTCCATTCTATGGTGTCTGTGATCAGTTACAAAGTCCTTCTTTAAAGATCAAAGTTAATAGCACTTAAAGTTGCCTAGTGAATTGAAGGGCACTGTTTCCTCTAAGATGCCTAGCCTCATTAAAAGAGTGATTAAAGAACTTTTAACCTTTTCCTCAGGAGCGGTACCATAACATGGTTCCCCACCAACTAAAAGACCCAAGAGTGGTATTAAGTGTAGTTAACAGAGGTATATTTATGACCATAGTAATGAGACAGTTTCAGTAAACTGTAAAACTCTTTCACATGAAACCAAAACAGAATCCCTTACATGACATAAAGTCTTTGCATTATTAGATTTCACACTTTTGATCTCTTCAAAATTACACTACTTCTACCGTTCAAGGGCAAATGAATAATAAAATAATGTTCTGATGTTAGGATCAAGGCAGTTGAGTTTATTAAAGGAAAAAAAGTAGTGCTTTTTTTTTAATTGCTCTTTTTTTAATCTCTCTCATCTTCTTTGATCATAGCTGGGTTGCAGTAGGCAGTCTCTCTACTTTTTTCACACTACTACATGGGATTGCAGTCTGCTAAGCCACTGTTCAGCAGTTGGTTGATCCATTAGCTGTGCATTTGGAAGTTGAATCAATCAGCATCTTTAATGTGGAATTAATGTTTCTGATTCCTGTTCATTAGCTTATTAAGCTTATTTTGCTTCTCCAATTGTACCTTGAAGCAAATCAAATCTTTGCATTACCATACCATAATTACTTAATATTTTCTTTATACATACAATGTCCCTTATGAAGGATAAATGCATAGCATTGGGGTGGGGTGGGGTGAATACTTGGACAAAGAAATCCATCAAATTTGTGTTATCTGAACCAAGCAGATTAAGCAGTTCATAACTGTTATTTATTTGCATTTCATGGGAGTTAAGCTAATTCCATGAGAGTTAAGCTATTTTGAGTATTTTTGTTATTTCATTTTGAATATTTTGGTGTTTTGGTTTTGGTTATTTCATTTTAGCACTATTAGTGCAGCATGTGCATGTGCAGCAGTAGAGAGGAAATAACCAAAATACTGAAATGATCAAACAACTGAAGCAAAATAAACAAAATAAGTGAAGTAACGGAAATGGAATATCTGAATAACAGAAATGTGAATATCCATTTTGGTTGTGGGTATTATTAATATATTTGGATAGCTATTAAAAATGCAATAATATCCAAGAATACAACATCCATTATTCATTTCACCTCCAAATGCAGTACATTTGGATGCTAACTTCGGTAAGAATTGTTCACACTACCAAATTTCACTTATGTTGTTCCAGCTTTTACATCATCACTTTATATTTTTCTGTCAACATGATTTCACATTTAAAGGCAGTAATTTAGCAAAATGTGTTTTTTAAAAAATATCTGAGTTCACATATCATAGGATATGCTCTAAGAATGCAGATTTAGTCTTACTGATGCCAGCTAATACCTATACAGATGGACCTTATTCCTCTACTATTTCATGGTTACCAATTGGCAACCTTTCAGCTGGTCAGACTCCATGCTGAATTTTAGTGCATTGTGACTGTTTTAATTTTTCTGTAGCTAAGTAATATATAGCATGCAATAAAGTGTTGTCTTTACATTGCACTTGAGCTGCAGACTAAACAAATAGGATCCATTTGTTCTTTTGGCAAAATTACTGAACTGAAAGAGACACATTCCTCTGGACCAGTGATGTGGCTTGCAGCTTATTATTGAACTGCCAACATGGAGAATGAAGTTTGGAATTAGACCCACAATCCACGTCTTAAATGCTAAACTGAAAAGTACAAGCTGAGTTCTGCTCTTAGTTAAGGAAATTGCACTTATGTAACTGAGAAGTTGAATCAAGTTTTGTCTCTTTCCCGTAATGTAGGATTCAGGCTCCACTCCACTCAGACTCTGTTAATATTATCTTTCATGATGATACATCAAAATATAGTCAGTGTAGTATTAAAATCTATTCTTGCCTTTCCAGCAGAAAAAAAGAGCAATGGTGGAAGGAAAGGGGGCAGGAAAAACAATCACCCAGGTACCAGGAAAGATCTGAATTGTGTTTGGGTGTTCTTATGTAATCTACTGACAGATGAAAGAGCCTATTTTGGCACCTGGATGGGAATCAATTAGGTAATGGTTCTTTTGTGTCCAGGCCATGACCCTTTCCATCACCCCTAGTTTAGTATCAGTTTCATTAAATGAGATTTTATTTTTATGACATTAAACCATTGTTGCCAAAGTGTAAAAACAGAGCTATCCCCCAGGCATAGATCAGAGGTATGATCTGTCCAGGATAGAACTAAAAACCTAGCTTGCTGGTTTGTTTAAGGATTAGCAAGGGGTTAGAGGATAACAGCAAGATTAGAGTAATGGGAGGGTTGTATTCAGGGACATGGAATTCTAACAGGAGGATGACATGTCTGAGGCACCTGTAAGGAGGAGCAAGAGTTACATGACAAAGGAAGATGAAGATGTCGTGGTCAGACTCAAGGCAAAAGTGCGGAGTGGAGAGGGAGGAGAGAGGATGGCCATGCAGAAATGTTTTTTGGCTCAGCAAGGATAAGATGTCTAGATGAGCAGAAGGTGGTAGTGCGCAGCTGCAGGAGACAGAAAGGAGGAGGAGAGCACATAAGTCCTGTTTGTGGGTAAGGAATTTTCTGGGATTTGTCCATGATCAAAGGTGGAAGGCTAAGCCCCCTGGACATTTCCTCTATAGAATAATATTAGAGAGATGCAAATCAGTATGGGAGAGGTGAACTGTTAATTATTTTGGAATAATTGAGTCCGTTTTCCCTTTTCCCCCCAAACCAATCCAAATTCTGTGTTGCTCTTAAACCCTTGTCATCTGTGTTAGGTTGAATTCCTACTCCAGGTGCACATCTTTTAGAGATGGGCGAACGCGGTTCGGAAGTTGCGAGTTCGGACTGAACTCAGTCTGTTTGGTCGACCAAACTGAACTTCCGAACCAAACTCGAATTTCAAACTGAACTGAACCGAATTTCTGAACTCAAATTTGAAACCGAACTGAACCAAACCAAATTTCCGAACTCTGTTCTGTTCGCCCATCTCTAACATCTTTTGCAAAAACTTGCAAATTAGTGGATCTCTAACTTTGCCCTTTTAGTATCTTGTCACCTGCACAGAGGTACACAATATCTCCAAAGGAAAGTTGGTTGCTATTAACCTTTTTTTAAAATATGTGAGCAAAAAGGCCCTGGGGTAGGAATATACCCCAGTTCATTTTATCATGGGGTAGGTTTATATCCTGGCCTGGGGTAAAAATCTACCCCATCGCATTTCATGCTAGCTTACATATTTAAGCAATTTAAATGCCAAAGTACTGGGGTATAAATCTACCCCATGACCCAAAAGAAATTGTTTAATTAATGATGGAAGACAAGGGTTAATCGCTGTGTTTACCCTGGGATCAGGTTGAGCCACTGACTCCTTTCAGATTCTGCTCAGTTTGTACAGGCCATCAGGACTGCTTTTTGGCCAGAGTTAAGAATAATAACAAGTGCTTCTCTCCAGCTCATGTAGCTTTAACATTATAGAAATGCCCACAGCACACAGCTGTGGTATTTTAGGAACAACAGTCTCCAACATGGCCTTTATTGTGTGTGTTGCCTCTGCCCAAAATACTTGATTTATTTGATGTGTCCATGTGACAGGAAAATAGGGGAATGTTTATAATTTCCATTTATTGCCAAACTATGTTTAATTTAAACTAATTATAAAAACTACCTCAACAGAATGTATTATAATAAAGAGCAACTGTCGTATTTAATGCAACAGTATTCCAGTGCCCCCAAATACCCAAGAGCTATTTCTTCATGCAGACGCTGCATGCGTGTGTGTAGGGGGAAGAGAGGTGGAGGGAGGGGGAGTTATAGTTACTAAACTAGAGTAATTTGTGCTGTAAGCTGTCTCACAGGAAGTATTTGGAATTAGTTGATATTGCAGCATTAAATAGTATTAACTCTTGGGGTATTTTCGTAGTTTAGGCATACATCCATTGCAATACCTCACAAGGCAATTGTTCTCCAACTTTGCCCCTTTAGGACATTGTCATCTGCAAACAGGTACGCAATATCGACTTTGACTGAATCCTGACAAGACGGAGGTGATGTTAGTGGGTAAGCTGATGGAGATGGCGACCCCCTCAGTTGAGGGGGTCTACCCTCCACTGACTTCCCAAGTGCAGAACCTGGGGGTGCTCCTCGCTGCGCAGCTCTGCCTGGATCTCCAGGTGGAGGCTGTGGCGAAGAGTGTCTTCTGTCAGTTACATCTGGTGTGGCGGCCTGGTCACTCTTATTCACGCCTTCATCACCCCGAGGCTAGACTACTGCAATGCGCTCTATGTGGTGTTTCCATTGGTTCTGGTTCTGGTTTGGAGGCTGCAGCTAATGCAGAATGCAGCGACCCGTCTCCTCACAGGGATGAGGCAGTGGAAGCATATAACACTTGTGCTCCACACTCTGCACTGGCTGCCTATAGCGTACCGAGCCAGATTCAAGGTGTTGGTGTTGATCTATAAAGCCCTACATGGTCTGGGCCCCTCATATCTTGGGGACCCCCTCGCCCTCCGTGCCTCGGAGCAATCCCTGCAGTCTTCCGGGGGTGCCTTCTTGGAGGTTCCCCATGTTAAATGGGGGGCCATGATGGAGAGGACGTTCTCAGTGGCCGGGCCACAACTTTGGACCTCCTGCCCAGAGGAAGCTCTCCTGGCCCTGGGTCTGATGGCTTTTTGTCGAGCCTATAAGACCTGGCTGTTTGCCCAGGCCTTCGGAGGGGAGGGTCGAAGGGGAGGGTGGGTGGGTGGGGGATGTGGGGTGGGGGGGTGGGGTGTATAGTAAATGTTGGGGGGATCACTTTTTAAATTATTTTTTACTTGATAATTATTTTATGAGTTTTATTATTGTTTTACTTGTTGTGAGTCAATCCGGGATGCCGTAGGAATGAGGGGGCAGCCAATAAATGCAAATAAATAAATAAATAAATAAATTAAATATGTGACCAAAAAGGCCCCTGAGGTAGAAACATACACCAATTCATTATACCATGGGGGTAGCTTTCTATCCTGGCTACGGGTTAAGTGAGATTTCGACCCTTTTGAGAATCTTGCTGATAATGGGGTTCTTGGTGAGATTCTCCAGGTAAAGAATCTTGCAAGAATCAACGTTCTTACCGCCATTCTTGACAAGATTCTCGACTACTGAAAAAGCTCCCCCCAAGCATTCTGAACATCCATGAAATGGCCACTGGTACTGGTGCATGTGCAGAATGGCCACAGTGGCCATTTTGCTCATGCACAGAGCATTTGTTTTTTTTTAATAATCTCATGAGATTTTTGAGAAGCCTCAAAATACGCTCTGCAAATGTGAAAAATGGCTTCCAGGGACTTCACGTGCGCAGGATGGCTGTAGAGACCATTTTGTGGATGCACAGGGCATTTGGGGGATTTTCAAGAATCATAGTGAGATCTCACACTTTGCATTCTCGTTTCAGCCCTACCTGGCCTGGGGTAGAAATCTACCCCATTATATTTCATGTTAGTTTACATATTCAAGCAATTTAAGTGCTGAAGGACTGCGCTATGCAATGTTGTATTTTTCAAGGGGTAAATTAAGTGTTAAGTGTGCAATTCAAGTTACTTGTTGGTTTTTCTCCTTACCCCCCAATCAATTCTTGCTAATGTCATAGCAAGTATCCTTCTTAATATTAGCTGGATGAATGACTAGATGTATGGTATATTTCAGTTACAATGACTACCTAAACTTCCTAACACTTTAGGAACACTTTGTGTCAGGCCACCTCCCTGTCCATATTCAAATCCTGCCAAAAGGCCCACTTCAACTAAACTGCCTAACTGAGTCAGACCAATGGTCCATCTTAGCCCAGTATTGTCACAACCTAAAATGGCAGCAGGGGTTTCAAATTCGGATCCAAATCTGGCTCTTCCAGGGTAGGGATGTGCGAACGCAGTTTGGGGGTTCGATGTTTGGCCCATTCGTGAACACCCCAAACCCGAACTGCCCCTCACCTGAACCAGCTGAACCCATTTGGGCAGGCAC
The DNA here is from genome assembly GCA_003113815.1 of Sphenodon punctatus. Classification (NCBI taxonomy): domain Eukaryota; kingdom Metazoa; phylum Chordata; class Lepidosauria; order Sphenodontia; family Sphenodontidae; genus Sphenodon; species Sphenodon punctatus. The sequence goes on along the minus strand of QEPC01004817.1, from coordinate 796,214 downwards.
AGGGGACAGGGGGGAACCTGGCGTTCCCTCCTCCCTCCCCCTCCAGGGTGTGCAGGTGGAAGGGGCGCAGGGGCTCACCTCCCTCCCGTGCCCAGTCTTGTAAATGCTTTTTTTTTTTTAAACCCCCACCCCAGGAATTGCCCTACCTGGTGGTACCGGGTCTATGGCCCTGGGTCTGGTAGTGGTGGTGGCAGCGGGTCCGGCGGTGCTCCGGAGCACCGCTGGACCCACTGCTTCCACACCTGGGGTCAGAGCCCTGGCACCACCAGGCAGGTCAGGCACTGGCCCTGGGTCCGGTAGCAGGGGCAGGTCCAGGTCCGGCAGTGCTCCAGAGTGCTTCAGGCCTCTACAAGGCCTTCTGGGTCATGTGACCCGGAAGGCCTTGTAGAGGCCTGAAGCGCTCCAGAGCGCTGCCAGACCCACTGCTGCCACCACTGCCACTATTGCCGCCAGACCTGGGGCAAGAGCCCCAGCAACACCAGGTAGGGAGATCCCTGGGGTGGGGGGGTTAAATTTTTTTTTACAAGGCTGGGCACGGGGGGAGGTGAGCCCTGGCACCCCTTCCACCCATGCAGCCTAGAGGGGGGAAGGAAAACCAGGTTCCTTCAGTCCCCTGCCCAAACAGGTTCACCCCACCGTACAGGTTCAGGCCAAACAGCCTGAACCCAAATGGTTTTGTGGGGGGCTGAACCCTGAATGAGCTGAACACTGACCCCCCCCGCCTGGTGTTGGCACACCCCTATTCCAGGGTCTCTGGCAGAGGCCATCCTGGTGTACTACCTGAGGCTCATCCAAGCCCCAATAGAGACCTCCCACAGGCATGCAGCTGGAGGTCCTGGAGTGGAGATGGTGGGGATTGAACCTGGGACCTTACACATGCAAAGCACATGCTCTTACCACTTGAGCTATGTGCCCCGTGATCTTCTTCAAAATTACTTTTCCATGCCATATCCTTGTGGTTTTAAACTATTTTAACTGAAATAAATAAACTTACTGGATACCTGCCTCCTGTAGTCCATTAGTCATAGTCCATTAGTCATAGGAAGACTCTTATTTGTAGTTGTTTATGTCTTTGTGTTTTAATTAGATTATAAGCTCCATGGAGCAGGAACAGTCTTTATGTTGTGTGTATCTGTGCAGCTCTGAGTAAGACTAGTAACACCATAGAAATGATAAGTAGTAGTAGTAGTAGCACCTGGGAAAAAATCCTGGGTCCACATAAATCAGTGCCAAAACTCCCATTAAGACTGATAGCTCTTAAACATAGGTTCCCAAACTGTGGGCTGGGACCTCAACATCAGATGGTAGGTTGCACCATCTGCAAATGGAGTCATAATTAAGTGGCTGTTAAGGGGGGTATGGGCATTGGGAAAAAGGAGGGTAGGAGGATGGGGTGAATTTGCTTGAGGGAGGGGTACGGGCAAAAAGGGGGATTGGAGTAAGTTGGGGTTTTTGTCCTGCCAGCACTGTGAGGGGATGTACAGACACAGGGGTGTGTGTGTGTGGGTTCATGCCATGGCTCCCCTGTGAGGGCTGGGGGGGGAGTATGTGCATGGGGTGAAGCGTGAGGATTTTATTGGGATAAGGGAAATGGTTGTCATTGGGATGAGCTGGGGGTGGAGGGCAGGTTTGTGAAGAGGTTTCTCCCACCTGCCTTGTTTGTCAATCAGCCTCCAGGGATATCAAGCTCAGGGAGTACTCTCCGACCACCCATCCACATAGAGTTTTGTTGGCCCCATGAGAGTTATCTTCCAGGTTGAGGATTGATAATTGGAAGCCAGAGATGGGTATGTGTTAGGGGGGCAAAGAGTGGGGTAGGTACTGAACCAATTGTGGTTGTGTTGAGCATGGGGAAGTATGATGGGGAGAGAAAAAGGCCATTGGGGTTGTTTGGAGAGACACTTGGGGTGATTTCAGATGTTACGTTTTCGGCATTCACCACAGTCAACCTCAGTCAAACGCGGGTGGTAGTGAAAGAGCCGTGCACGTCTGTCGGCCTGCATCTAGATGTTCACCACAGTCAAACACGGGCCAGGGTGAACCTAACCACGCTTAGTGAGGTTGGGTTGGGAGGAGGTCGAGAAGTGTGAATGTCCACCACGGCAGGGGTGAATGAAAAGTAATGTCTGAAGGGGAACTCCTGACCGCAGTGGAAGGAAATGACCACGGGCCATGGTGACGGCACGCAGCGCTGCTGCCAGGCAATCAACAACAAGTGGCACATGGAGGGAGATTTAAAGGACAGGCAGCAGTAGGGGAACATGGTGGAGTAGTCGATGGAGAGGAGGGAGGAGGAGAACAAGCGGAAAATGGAGCGACAGGGCAAGGAGGAGGTGCAGCATAAGCAGCAGCAGACAGGAGAACCTGGCCCAGTAGGGGACACCCAGCACCACACGGGGCCACCCCGGAAGAAGGTAGGGGGTGCAGCCAGGAGTGGGCGGGTCATAGCTGGGGAGAGGAGGGGCACCGGAAGGAGGGAGGGACCACAGCCACCATGAGCCTAACCAGCAGCCCCCACTGTACCCACAAACAGACCAGCAAGAGGGCACGCACCCCAGAGGAACTCGAGGCCAGAGGGAGCCAGGGACAGGCGGCGGTGGCCATGGAGGAGGAAGAGGCAGTGGAGAAGCCGGCACCCAGGTGCCGGTACCACAGGGGGGGCTCCAGGATACCCATGACCTAATAGCTATCTGGGCGACACCAGAGATGCAGGCTGTGCTGGCGGTCAATGCCCGGAACGAGCAGGTGTTCCCCCAGATAGTCATGGAGATGGGGGAGGCCAGATACGACCGAACTCCCACACAGTGCCAGACTAAAATAAAGGAGCTGAAGATGGGGTATAAGGTCATCATGGACACAACCGGTACTCCAGACGGGCGACACGGGCCTCCCCCTACATGGATGTGTTGAGCCAGGTGCTGCACCGCAAGGGCTCTATAGTGGCCTGGTGCCTGGTAAGAGGGGGCACTCTGGAGGAGCAGTCCATGGAGGAGGACACCCTCCTTGCAGCCGGAGAGCACCAGGCACGGCTGGGCACCGGGCACGGAAGCCCCAGAGGAGATCCCAGGGATCTCAGGCACACGCGCCCAACACCCCCCCAGCCCGACCTCCGGTGAGGCCACGCACGCCCCAGTGGACTCCTAGGAGGTAGAGGGGGAGGAGGAGACTGTCACCCTGCACCTCACGGCATGCCGACCCGGAGACCAGGCAGACACCAGCCCCAGTGACCAACTGGCCTCAGAGGGAACGGACACAGAGGGAGCAGGTACGGGCATTGAAGGGCACATGCACTGATGCCGAGGGGAGGGGAAAAAAAGGGGGTGGAATGGGATGGCAGCCATCCCTCCCCCGTGGTCCCAGAGGCAGGGATGGGGCACAGGCAGAGGAAGCGGCACCGGAAGCGGGTGGAGCCCATCCCAGGGGGAAGGAGCACTCAGAGCATGGAGATGGGAGGTGGGGCAGGGGAACGGCACCCCACATGATGAACTGACCCCTTTATCACCTCACAGAGCCACACCGAGCATGGGAGGGCCGTGGCTGGGGGCCACCAGTAAAGCTGGCCCAGAGGATGCGGGAGCACTGAGCGCAGGTGCACTGGCACCGGGAGGACCTCATGTAGGAGCTGGTCACCACCAGCACGCAGAAAACAGAGGAGATGCTGGAGGCTGTCAACCAGCTGGAGGAGGGGACAACGAGAGCCCTGAAACAGGTGGAGGGGAGGGACTGGGCACTGGTGGTGGAGATGCGGAAGGACTGGCGGCTGATGAGGCGGGACATGGACCACCACCTGTAGGCACTCCAGGTGCACTCAGATCAACAGGACCGCTGGTCCGAGGAGCTCGGCCGGAAACTGGACTGCTCCCTGGAGCAGGGTGTATCCCTCCTCCTGCAGGCCGGGGCCCTGAGTGCCTTCATAATGGCAGCAGCCCCGCTGGGTGCCATGCCAGTGCCCGTGCCTCCTCCACTCCCACCGGCCATACCACAGACCCTGCCAGCACTGCCACCCCCGCCTCCCCAACAGCTTCAGGGACCGCGGATCCGGGGACCCGTTCCCCCACAGCTCAGATGGTAGCAGCTGGGCCGCTAGGCCCCACTACAGCCGCAGCTGGTGCAGGGGGGGGACAGGAGCCCCCCAGGGGAAGCGGTTGGTGGGCAGCAGCAGGATCCATGGCCCTTCTGGCTGACAGCACCTCCTCCTCCACCTCAGACGAGGGGGGTTTGGTAGCCTCAGCTGTCCCTGTTGTCAGTAGAAGGGGCCAGCCTAGGGGCAGCAAGGGACGGGGGAGGGGCAGGGCAGAATAGGGGCTGGGGAGGAGAGGGGGCATCCTTATAATATAAGCGGGGCCAAAATGGCAACTTAAAGTTACGTGCATTTATGGGGGCGGGGGGGGGGATGTACACTGAGACACAAATAAGCTGCAAAACTCCAATTTTAAGCACCACCCCTGCTGCTATTGGGGAAGAAGGAATATACTGAGAAACCTCAGCAGCCAAGTCCTCCAAAATGAAACAAACCACCCCACCACTTGGTCACCCTTTAGACTGAAGAGCGACCGCGGGAATTGAAACAGATTTAAAACCTGAGAAAACTCCTCAGAAAGGCAAAGAAGGAAGTGTCTTTAGAACAGGATCTCTATCCTGCAATATTCCAGGAGCAGATAGACACTACTCCTAGTGAGCGCCTTGCAGAACCTCAGCTGATTGCGGGGTCTCTGCCTCTAATAGGTTCTAATTGTTCAGATCTACGGCCCTGTGGAGTGCTGCTGACTGTATCCCTTAGCCCCGGTAAATCCGCTTTCAGGACTACATCGTTGGTAGCCGCTTTTGCCCCCTCACTATGGAGCAAACTATTGGACTCAAGGTTTTGCACAACGTAAGAACCCCCAGCATCCCATGGGCTTACAATAACCGGGCACAATTGATCAGGTACAGGTTCGTCCAGCACGAACTGCATGTAAGACTCTGCAGCCTCAGAGTTACAGCTATGTAAAGGGTCCACAGCTGGAACAGCTACCATCCCATTTACATCCAGCAATGGTGCAGATTCCATAGGAATGTCTTACAGCCACTGATTAATTGTTTGCCCACAGCCCTCTCTGTTTGCTTTGCCCAAAGGGATAGGATCTTTAGTGGAAAAGACTGAGGTTTGTGCATGCGCCTCACGATGCAGGTTTGGCCCAGCCCTGACTGATATAGCGCTGCCATATCCCTGCACAGGGGAATGTGGAAGTAAAAAGAGAGTTAGTTGAAAAAAAAGACCTCACTAACTAATATCCCCCATGAACGCAGGAGTTCGAAGTCCCTAAAGATTTTCCAGACTAGTGTTGGATTCTTAAAATTGACTACCAGCCTTATTTGCCTGCCACAGGGAGGAAGCTTCTAGAAAGATGGTATCTGCCATACATGGATATTCATATTTAATAGTTTGTTTAGGTGAGCCTGAATTGACTCTTTTGAAAACCAATAGGTCAGGTAGCCATTTGGCAATGGCGTAGAAGGGCGCGCATGCGCACAAAGACTCTGCGCCGTGTCTGGACAGCAGACACGGCATACAGAGGAAAGCGGGGGGGGGGAATGCCGGCATTTAACGATCCCGCTTGTAAGCGGGATTGTCTATAAACGCCCCAAGGAGTTCCCATGGATAACATCAGATGGAAGAAAACACAATCTACATGCATATCAAGCTTAAAATAAATAATGTATAAACCCCAAACACAGGGAAACACTGGCAAAACACAGCAGCAAGGAGTTCCCAGGGTTAACATCGGAAAACACAGTCTCCATGCACACAAGCTTAAAATAAATAAAGTACAAACCCAAAAGCACACAATTTCCAGCATTGTGAAGGGGTGGGAAACAGCCTTGGGGGGGCTGTGGGGTGCCTTGGGGGGGTGCATGGTGGGAAACAGCCTTGGTGGGTGTGGGGTGCCTTGGGGGGGTGCGTGGTGGGAAACAGCCTTGG
>QEPC01004817.1:754556-790213 GCA_003113815.1 Sphenodon punctatus | reverse complement strand
TAAACAGACTTGGGGTGTGTGGGGTGCCTTGGGGTGTGTGGCAAACAGCCTGGGGGGTGCGGGTGGGAAACAGCCATGGTGTGTGTGTGGGGTGCCTTGGGGTGTGTGGGTGGGAATCCTCCTCCCACACCCCCCAAAGCTGTTTCCCCCCCCGCACCCCCCCCAAGGCACCCTGCACCCGCCCAAGGCTGTTTCCTCCCCCCGCACCTCCCCAGGCTGTTTCCCAGTAGGAAGCCTTGAGGGGGGGGGTGCGGGAGGAGGATAGGATTGGAATCTTATTCTTACCTAGTGCTGGGAGCGGCAGCGGCAGCCATCCATGTTCTTCTTTGAGCATGTGAGGCAGGGACCATCGTGAATGCGCGCTGCTCCCTGCCTCAGGCTCCTGGCCCAAGGCATCTCGCCAGGACGCTTTCAATAAGCACCCTGGTGAGAGCTTTCCTTGCGCCCACTGAGCGCAATGGAAGCCCTAGCTCCTCCCTCCACAGCACATCCTATACGTGCTGTGTAGAGTGGAGCTCAGCCGGGCTGAGCGCTCAGCCGCCCAAACCGCATTTTCCATTGGAAAACACAGTGGAGCATAGCATTTTTTAGCCTTCTGGGACCCACTCCTCTGGAGTGGGTCCCAGAAGTCAACTAACAGAAGTCAACTAACAGCGCTGCAGCAGCCTCTGCTTTGCCTTTGCTTCAGCGTTGTTGCCAGTTTCAGTGAAACTGACAACAGTGCTGCAGCAGCCTCCGTTCTAAAGCAAAGGCAAGGCAGAGGCTGTTATGGTGTTGGAAAGCGGCGGCAGCAAGTTTTTTTTTTTTTCATGAGCGGTGGCACAGCGCCTGGCGGGGCACTTGGAGGGGGTCAGCGGCGCACCCCAAATGCCCTGGGAGGCCAGCCGTGCCTGGTGGTTAGGCATCCTGCTTTTATTCCTTTCCTCCATATTTGCTGTACGATCTATAAGGATTTTAATTTGGTCTTTCTGATGTTCTAAAATAGAGGTTATGCCTGAGAGCTGGGCAATTAATTTCTTTATTAGGTCCACTATCAAGAAGCACTGATTTGCAAAGATATCATATGGACAAGAGGCTGAAAAATTTGATTTGATAGAAATGCCACTTAGGTCAGCAGCAGCAGCATCAAAATTGGGAGATCTGGATCGAGCACCACCATTAAGATTACTATCATGTCTTGTTTTACGTCCCCCAGACCAGTCGCAAGGGTCCCTCCGGGACTGTCCGGGTATTGCCATAAAGACGTCCAATTTTATGCCACAGATAGATCAGACTGGTTAGAATGGCCCTGCCTACTTCTTTTATGAGACATCACAAAAAATGACCCCAAAATAAACACCAAATAGGGCCTAAAGACCCACTATGAGGAACCAGAACAGTCCTTTGGACCAGAACCTGTCAAGATTCAAACAGATTGGACCATGCCTGACTAAAGGGTCACTCTTAAAGAGATGACCTCTAACACATTCAATACTGGCCACTGCCGGGATCACTTCCAAGCCAGAAGTAGTCTTAGGCTCGTAGATCTAACTTATGGCACAGTTCAAATCTATTAGGAGAACATCATAATCATAACAAGACAGGCAACCATAGCAAACCATAACAAACCCACAGCACACACAAGTCCACAGGGGAGCTAACCCTTCTTACGTTCCCCTTGCCTCTAGGGTTCCGAAAGTCACAGGTTGTAGGCAGTGGATTTCACAACATCCTTGCCACCTGATGCCACTCTCCCGCAACCCTCTTCACTTGCAGAACCCGCTGCAATATCACACAGTCTAGCTCCATGTCCTTCGTGCCCATATCAGCCAGCTCTCGCCTCTTTCCATCATCAGAGTTCCTGGCCTGACCAACGGCCCGACCAACGGCCGACACCCTTTAGGTGTCACCCTTTGGGCTGGCACCCCCAGAGCCCAACCCCTCAATAAGTACCTGTGGTTGGGGAGGGATGCAGGTGTGAGTGACAGGGCAGCTCTCCTCTGGCAGTTCTCCCATCTGAGCCCAACACCTATTGCTTACTTTGACATTTTTATTAATGACTTTGCAGACAAGATTGCTCATATTCACCACAACTTGGGTGCTGCTACTTGATTGCAGAGTCAGAGTTTTGGGCTGTGGAAGTTCATCCTTGTCCTGTTTGTTTGGATCAGTTTCAATTAGTGTGGCAATCAGTAGGGATGTGCAAACACGGTTCCGAAGTTTGGGGTTCAGCCCGAACTCAGGGTGTTCAGACCATTTAAGAACACCCCGAATCTGAACCGCCCCCCGCCCAAACCAAACAAACAAAGTTTGGATTCCGAACTGGTTTGGGCAGGGGTGCGGGGCAGGGAGGAACCCAGTTTCCCCTCCCCCCCTCCAACCTGCGCAGGTGGAAGGGGTGCTGGGGAGCACCTACCCCCTGCTCAGCCTTGTAATTTTTTTTTTTTTTTAAACCCACCCCACCCCAGGGATCACCCTACCTGGTGGTGCCGGGGCTCTGGCCATGGGTATGGCGGTGGCGGGCCTGGAGGCGGCGGCGCTTTGGCGTACTTCAGGCTACTACTAGGCCTTTTGGGTCAAACTGGAAGGCCTAGTAGCGGCCTGAAGTGTTCCAGGACACTGCTGCTGTTGGACCCGCCACCACTGCTGCCGCTGGCCCCAGAGCCCCGGCACCACCAGATAGGTCGGGCTTCTGGTCTGGCAGTGGCAGTGGTGGCGGGACTCCGGAGGGCTTCAGGCCACTACTAGGCCTTCCAGTTTGACCCGGAAGGCCTAGTAGTGGCCTGAATTGCTCTGGTGTTCGCACATCCCTAGAAATCAGTTGCGAATGGGTCCTAGCCCATCTTGGCTGATGAAAGCCATCTGAGAGATGTTGGGACCATTGCTGGCTGGGGTTGTCAAGACCTCCCTTCAGGAGGGTAGCTTGTCAGACTCCCTTAAAACTGTGGTTGTCCAGCCCCTGCTCAAGAAACCATCTTTGGATGCTTACTCCCTTGCCAGTTATTGCCCCGTCTCTAACCTTTCCTTTTTAGGGAAGATTAACAGATGGTTGCCCAGAAACTACAGGCTCACCTCAATGCTATCAGATTCCTGGACGCATTTCATCAGATTTTCATCTGGGGTAGAGTATGGAGATTGTGTTTGCAGCCTTGGTTGATGATTTTATGCCTGGAGAACAGTTCCTACAAAGGGAACTGTGCCTTGTTGATCTTGTTATATCTTTCGATGGCTTTTGATACAGATGATCATGAGGTGTTGTTGACACGACTGTGAGACTTGGCAAGGGTACACAGGACTGAGCGTGAGTGGGTTCCATTCATTCCTGTTGGGGAGGGCCCAGCAGGTTGGACAGTTGGAGTGGGTATGCTTAGCGGCAAGGATGGGATTTTAAAAGGGATTTTTATTCTGTGTTTTTAATTATGTAAGCCACCCTGAGCCTTAGAGGAAGGGCATGGTAGAAATGTAAATAAATAAATAAATAAATCCACCATAGATATTTGATATTCATCTTAGGCCATTGTCGATGGATGGGGGGGACATAGGATTATCTTTACATTTCAATACAGGATCACTCTGGCAAACCAGTGCTTTTAAGCAAAACTGACCTACCAAACAAAGCTACAAGAGGGATTGCAATTTATTTCTGTTGTTGCTAATCTTTTACTGGAAAGCTAAAACAAAAATAAAAATATCTGACAGAAAGTTCAAGCACAAACCACAACACAAGGAAAGAGACATTCATAATTTAATGCCTTAGCCTTATAATATTACGACATGGCCATATCTGTTATCCCACATCAGAGAGACTTCTTGCATACCTTGTGGGTGGCTTTTAAAAATATATCCTGAATACAGACAAGGTAGGGCCTTAATTCAGGATTTCTCTCTTTTGTGGTTTTATTTCAGACATTGAATAATATTGTTTCAACTTATTTTTTTCATTTAGATTTTTTTTTTTTTTGCTTTTCCACGAGATGAATTAGGATACTTTCCTGTCACAATAGATATAATGAATAATGCTGGAGGTAAGATATTATGATATAAACTACCATTAAGACCACAAAAGCACCACAATAACAGATTTGTAAGGTCATATAAAGGTGTTATTGTAACTTATTCAAATTGCTTCTATTCACAGTGTCAAATGCAATTAATATCATTAGAACACAAAGAGTATGAATTTATTATACAACTAGGCAGGCATCTGTATTAAATTTTGCTTTGGAGTTAAGCTCGTGTGCCAAAAATTGCCATGTTAGTGATGCTACAAAATGCACTAACCTGCATGCTTAGAAGACCATTCAGAAAGACTCCATGCCTCATGCAATGCTTCACACTGAAATTAAAGTGTTGCATGTTTTTAAGACTCTAATCCTGCAAACACACATGAAATTAACTTTACATGCATGAGAAATGCTGTGTCCAATGGGACTACTCATAGGCTGTTATCCTTAGGCCTCTTACTCTCAAATAACCTCATTGACCTCAGTGCTTCTGTCCTGGAATAAGTAGTATGGAGACTGCCACCATAATGTAATTCTGCAATCAGAACATTATTATTTTTCATTAAAAAAAACTTTTTAAAAAAACAAACAATCCAGCAATGTAACCAAACATGCTGGTTCCCCCAAAGGCTTTCCGCAACCCATTAACAATGCCCCAGTATCACCCCTGAAAAAAAAAAAGACCAGTCTTAGGTGTAGCTACCACAGGGACAGGCGGGACATTTGCCCCAGGACCCACACCGAAATGGGGCTCCCCAAATCCCTACAGTAGTTAAGCCTAAATTGAGTCTCCAATTATTTTATTTTATTTATTTTGGTCTGCCAGCTGGCCACCTCGTGAACCTGTCACCTGGGCCCTGTCAGGCTCCAGGGGCAGAGCCAGGGAAAGGAAGGGGAAGCAGGTAGACAGGAGGAGGGAACGGGGTGTAGGGAATCTGGTATGTCCCTTAGTACACACGGGGAAACCTCTCAGCCACTTTCCAATACCAAGGAGATAGGGTGTTCAGCATGGATCCCAGCACTGCTGGTCTAAGAATGCCTATGGCTCATCATTGACAGGGAAGGGAATCCAGAAGCGAGGGTTCAAGGAACCAGAGGCAGGGTTCAAGGAACCAGAGGCAGGGGAGTGTGGGATCAGGGCTAAGGGACAAGGAACCAGGGGAAAGGAACCGAGGGGCCAAGACTAGGGACCGAGAAACCAAGGCTAGGGAGCAAGGGGGGAAGACTAGAGAGTGAGAAACTGAGATCAGGGAGCAAGGGGCCAAAACTAGGGAGCGAGAAACCAAGACTAGGGGACAAGGGGCCAAGACTAGGGAGCAGGAAACCATTGGGGCAAGAGGAGGGGGGTGAGGGAACCCTGAAGCGAGGAGAGGAACAAGGCGAGGGAGCCCTGGGAGCAAGGAGAGGAACAAGGCGAGGGAGCCCTGGGAGCAAGGAGAGGAACAAGGCGAGGGAGCCCTCGGAGCTAGGAGGGGGCCAAGGCGAGGGAGCCCTCGGAGCTAGGAGGGGAGCAAAGGAAACCCTGAGAGTGAGGGATAAGAATAAAGAGAACTAGAATGCAGAGACAACTAGACGCAGAGACACCAGACTACACAGAAACTAGGAAGGAACAGGGAGACGAATACAGCAAACAATAGGGATTACTTACAGTAGGGCACTGAGGGAACAACAGGGAGACAGACTAACATAAAAACAAGGCAGGGTGTGAGAGGTGACAGAACTCACCACCAAACACTACTCCCAATAAAGACAACAGGCAAACAAGGAGCATCTAGAGAGAAAACAAAGTGAGTGGGCCAAGCACAAGTCTAACGGGAAGTGACTCAAAGCTCTACACCTGCCACTGCCCTCAGCAGTCCTTAAGTACTCCACAGAGCCAATCAGACTGTGGCAGGTGTGGCCACGCCCACCACTAGGTGTGCGTGGTGAGCAAGGCAGGAGAGAAAAGGGAGAGTGTCATGAACAGGAAGAGAGGAACTCACTACAGCACTTTGCCAATAGTGCAGGCTGCTGATAGTACCTTCTAGAAGCCCCTAAGACCAGAGGTTCAAGGCCTGGCCATGACAGGCCCTCACCAGAAGCAGATTTGAGACCCCACCCCCTGTCCTGCCCACCCTCACCTGGACAGCATGCTGCAACCTCTCAGAAAACCAAAGTTCTGGTATGTGAAACTGCACACGTGCCAGTGTTTTTGGAGTCCAGCACATGAGGTCTTCCAAGGAGCAGCAGAAGCAGCAGCGCACTAGCACTAGGCAACCCTGAGTGCAGCTGTGTGTGAAACACGTGGCACTAGTGCGGTGGCAGGCCAGGCACAGTCTGAAGAAGTCGAACGCCACAGTACTGGACAGGCAGTTGAGCTGTTGCTGAGCCTGAGCAGACAGGAAATCTCAGCCAAGCGAGCGTCAGCATTCAAAACTTGCTAGGTCATGCCGTGGAAGAAGAAGCCCCCCGTGTCCCCCCTTGGCCCCACCGGCTGTTCCCCTGGACCCCACCGCTGAGGTCACGTCAGGAGGCGCGCACACAGCAGCAGCACAGTCTAGGTCAGTGAATGCTGCCAATCCAGCACTGAGGGGGCCGGGGGGGGGGGATCATTGCCACAGGTCAGGACAGGAGCTGAGGAGGAGTCAGCTGCCGGGAGCCTGAAATGCATGGAAAGCAGAAGGGCAGGGCAGCAAAGTGAGTGTGGGGTGGGGAGATCAGGACTTTTGTGAGCCTGGGGCCTGCAGGGGCTGAGGGGAGGCTCCACACGCATCTTTATGCCCAGGTGTCCAGGGTCACCAGATAGCAAAGAACCATTTTGCAGAGATCATGCCCCTTCTCCCCCGCAAAAAAATACCTCTGATTAGGGAGTTAAATTGGGTTGGGTAGGGGTGTCAGTCACTCCTTCTCTGAGACTTCTTAGATTAAAAAAATTAATTAATTAAAATCCTCATTCCATCTAATAATAAACTTTCCAGGGCCAGGAGTTCCCAGCATGATTGCTAACAGCTCTGGGTGGAGTTAAATCAAACCCAGGCGTTTCATCCACGCCAAAGGAGAAGGAAGGTTTTATCCCTCTGGGCCAGATTTGACTTTGCAAATGTGGGGGGGAGGGGGGTCTTCAAGCAAATTTTCTCCCATGCATAAACATTGGGGCTATCTGTTGAATGAAATATAAAGCAACATCGGAAGGGGGTGGGGACAACTGTGTTCAGAACAGATGGTGGAAACTGCACCTAAGGTCCCTCCAGAGTGGGTTTCTCACCAGGTAAACAAGGAGAGGGAGACACAAAGGAGTTAGGATTAGCATTTAAATCCTCCCAGTCAGTCTCACCTCCTCCCTGGTTTTTTCCTAATGAAGGTTTGAGCCATAATCCACAAAGGGCCAGATATGTAGCTTTTCCTCTTCTCTCTCCCACACTGTTTGCTTGCTTTCTCCCCCACCCCGGCCCCTCACTTTTCCTCTCCCCTTTTCTTACTTTTAAAAATTATATATCTACCATGTCCCTTTAAAAGCACAAACATCTAATTTGGCTCAGCATAACAAAATCAGTCAGAGATCCTTAAATGCTACCATTCTGCTGAATTAAGTTGTGAAATCTAATCTTTTATATCCATAAAGGGAGAATGCTTCCACTGTAAATTCAGGTTATAAAGGGGTGGGTGGGGGAACCTTATACCTGGAGCCGGCGGTATAAGGTTTTCTCTTTCCCATCCCTCAATTCTATTCCTTTCTTCCTGAGTGCACTCAATGAGTGCTTAAGGGAAAGGACTAAAACCAGGAGCCAGATACAGGAACTAGAAAGGGAGTAAAGTCAAATAAAAACTGGTTACTAGCCAGAGAGAATCATTAGGTCCTGCACCTTTAAAAAGTGTCCCACCTGCAGGCATGGATTTATTACATTAGACAGGCAAGGTGATTCAAGTACTGGTGGAGTCCAAAAAATGGTGGTTTATAGATATGTGAATTTTTATTTTTTCTTGAACTGAATTATGTTTTTAAAATGGGTAATTTAGGAAGACTGACTGTATTTTTCATCTTTTTTAAGTAAGTTAATTGGTGTAATACTTTAGGGGGAAAACAAACACCATTTTAAAGCAGCTTTTAATTTAAATGAAGAGGTCAAAAATGGCCCAGGTTTTGTAAATTTTTATTAATTGTATAGCACTATCCAATTATTAAGATGCCAAAGATTTACTGCAAAGCTGTTTTGTATTTACTATTTGATGGTACCAAACTTATGTTTAAAGAGGAGGAAGGTGTGTCTGGAATTCTGTTTGTGTCTCTGGAGCAGTTTTGTGAAGGCATTCTCTGTATTTGGAGGGCATTTGTTGCATGGGGCTCTATGGAGCTAGCAAGCAGATGTCCTGGTGTTGGGATTTTTTATGGTGCTATTGAGGGTGTCTGTGATGTGGGGAATCCAGTGACATTGTGGGGGGTTGTTCCATGGGCACTGAGGAGCTAGGAGGTGTTTGTATTGTGGGACTTTAGGGAGCTGGGGGTGGGTGGGTTCTACTGTTTTCTGGAAACTGCATCGCTGCCAATATAATCAGGGACAGTCTTCTGCAGTAAGAATGCTGGGGGGAGGAAACAGAGGGGGTCCAAGTCCATTTCTTGTCCCTGGGCCCACTTCAACCTACCTACACCCCTGTGGGGAGAGGGAGACACTGTAGAAGGGATGGAATGGTTTCAAGTGTGAGCTTTGCATGCACATTGTGGGTATCCTAGCAGTCATCTCTGGTGCATGCACAGTGCAGATTGTCATCTTCTCTTCTTTCTGCTAGAAAGGCTGTTGAGATAGGACCCAGTACTGCACACGGGCAAACCCTTGTTTACACATAAGCAGGAAGGACCCTGACGTCTCCCTTCCATGCCAGATTAGGAGCAGAAGTGGATAGCAGGACAGATAGCTCTAACCCAATGTTTTATGGGAGCCCCAGCTGCCCTCCTGCCCTGGAGGTCAGTGAGTGAGTGGAGAAGAGTGAGTGGATGTCACAGGGCAGCAAACAAGCAGACTGGGAAGCAGCCAGGGACCCACACTTTCCAGGACTTTCACTTTCCAGGACAGTGACTCAGGCCGCTTTTAGACGAGCGGCGCTCCGTTTCACGTCGGTGGCGCATATATTTTGAAACTTCCGCCTGGTCTAATTAGACGAGATGGAAGTGGCTTAATATGCGCATATTACGGCGGAGGCGCATTTTTTAAGTGCGTGAATTAAATACCTTGATTATGAGGTATTTAATTCGCGAAACGGAGCACCGCTCGTCTAAAAGAGCCCTCAGTCACTGTCTGGATCTACTGCAAAGGGAGGGGGTGCAGGAGTGCGGGGCTGGGAAGCAATACAAGGGCTGCTTGGATTCTGCCACATGTGGGGTTAAGCAGTCACTACTATGCACATCTTTCTTAAAGTATGAAAAACCGGTAGCTGGACGCAGTTATAGTTGTATGTCAAGACTCTGGTATTTCAACATGTTTCAGGCAAGCTGCTCAGTGTAAAGATGCATGGTTTTGTATCAGTTGTGAAATAGGTATTGACTGTAGCTTTGCCACCAGAACCATAAAGAGAATTCATTTTATCAATACAAATAAGAGCCAAAGAAAAAACAGTTTTCTTTGCCAGGTGCTGAAACAGCAGATTGCTTTATTTTCCTAATAGAAAGAACTTGTCTAGTGAGGGATGGGGGGGGAGGGGGGAGTACATTTCGGTTTAAATCACAATAATTTCCAGTAATTGCAGCAATTTTCTGGCTGCCTTGTGAATGACAACTAGAATGAGTGCAGCACAGGAAGCACAATGGAGGGGAATGTAAATGCAGAGCATATCACAATCAGGATTGTTTAAGGATGTTGTTGAAAAGAATTACACAGACAAGTATATTATTGCTGATAGGCGGAAATGCTTCAGAGACTGCATTGGCTCTCAATAGCTTTCCAGGCACAATTTAAGATGCTAGTTTTGTTCTATAAATCTAAGGTTGAAAACAGACATGACGCGAACCACCGTTTAACCACCCTTGGTGGTCATTTATGCATGTTTCAAGGCTGCATAGGGAACCAATACAGCCCTGCAACATGCATAAATAACCACCAAGGGTGGTTAAAGGGTGGTTAGCGTCATGTCTGTTTTCACCCCAACTTTTCTAGGCCTCACATGTCTGAAAGACTGCCTCCTCCCCTATCTCCCAACACAACCCCTGTGGTCAGCCAGGAGCACCCTCTATACCAGAGCTCTTCAAACTCATGCAGCAAGGGTATGTAGAGAGGTATTCTTGATGGCTTTATAGAACTCCTTTCCCCTCAGGGTTCATCAGAGCCCCAAGTCTGAGAATTTTTGGAGGCAATGTACTACCTTTTTATTCAGACAAGTACTTGGCAGGCTGGGATAGGGTTTGGGGAAATGGCTTTATGTACGCATACATATTTAAAATATGTTGTATCCTAGAGAAAGTGTGGGTGAAATGAGAATGGATTTCCATTCTTGCAAGAACATGTGAGATCTCTCCGGCGAGATCTCATGTGTTCTCGGACAGGTTCTTGAGAATCGTGCAAGATTCTTGAGAAACCTCAAAAATGATCTGTGCATGTGCAAAATGGCCACCACAGCTGCCAGCCAACCTCTTTGAAAAGGGGCAAGCATGCTCAGAAAAGGCCACTCAGGCCCTGTCTGAGCATGGTCAGTTGGTTGTGGGTTGTTTTTTTAACTTTCAAAGTTATCAGCCAGGAAGAGGCCATCCCTTGGAAGGTAAGTAGTCCACCCCTGACAACCCAGCCCCCCCCCCGCTAGGCCCCTCTCTCACCTTAAGCACCCACCCCACCCCTGAACCTCACTAGTAGGGGTGTACATGTTGTTTTTATTATTACAATAACGATAATGAAAGTTATCATTTTCATTATCATTATTGCAATAATGAAAATGACAAATTATAATAATGAAAATAGAAATGAAAACAACATTTTGTTTTTGAAATAAAAGGAAAACACTGGAAAACATATTTCTGGCTATAATGGGTTTTTTTCTTATTCACTTGTGATGAAATTTGGGGTGCCTGTACCCAAATGGAGGTCATTATGTGTACCAATTTCTGAAACATTTCAATAAAGGGAACCGATTGTAGAAGCAATTGCATGTTGTGATTTTATGAAAAGCTCCATACACATTCATGGCTACAGCTTCTTTATCTTCCATCCAATTTTCATGAAACCTAAGAATATTATGACTCTCCACAGGAAGAACACACCTCACAATTTTTGGAAAGATTGGATGAAGGGTCCAGATGGTCTAAGACATTAACTTGAAAATACATTTCCAGCTGTAACATTTGTATATTCCATCCTGTTTTCAAGATATTTGACAGAAATGTATCACATACCTTCCCTCTCATCTCTGCCAAACTACAGGAAGATTTGATAAGGGAGCGCATTTTATAAGCAATTGAAGTTGTCCATTTGAATACCATTATTCAGATAAATGTCAGCACATACAGTGCTAGTTAGAGGCAGGCACCTTGCATGGCAGGGGGAGAGAGGCTGTAGGAGGGAGCATGTGGAGCAACCCAAAAGACTGACAGACACATTCACTGGCCAATTGCTACATGCTTCCAGCTTTACAGGACCAATCGGTAGTGGCTTCGAGGTGGGCATAGGGGGCAGCCCTCATGTGGGCATAGAAGAGACATAGCTGAGACTTTGGGGATAGCATCCCAGAAATCAGGAGGCATGGTTTACACATCCAGGCTGGTCAATTATCATTACAATCACATCCCGCAGCACTGTGACAGAGGACATCAGAGAATCTCTATTGGCTCTTTCCTAAACAAATGCTTCTGATTTCCCAGTAACAAGTGATGGGGGAGAGATGTTGGGATGGTCACAGCACAGAATGAGGATATTTGGTTGACCTTTCTGCTGACCAATTGGCATCACAAACCGATCTTATACCACAGTGACACGTAAGAGAATCCCTGGCATAGGCTCCTTCTCTGCATATACTGTGCAGGCATATAAAAATGGGACCCTTTATTGCATATTTCTGATATTTGGCAGAGATATTAGAAGGGGTATAAGCTTGACAAGTTTTATCTACATTAAATTTGAGACAAAGACGTTACACGTAAGAATGTATATGAAGATTTTTGCCAAATAAATTGATTCAGCTACTTCGAAAATTGAATTCCTTTATCCAAATGCTTTGGAATTTGGTACACATAATGCCTTCCATTGTGGTTATAATCTATCCAAGTTTCAGCCAAATACAGTGAAAAACAAAAAAGGTTACAGTCAAAAACTTGTTTTCCATTAAAACCAATGGAGAACGAAAACGAAAGCAAAAACAAAAACAAAAATTTGATATTTATGAAAATGAAAATGACATATTTAAATAATGAAAATGAAAAAATGAAAATGACATGGGCCCCTGGTGCACACCTCTACTCACTAGGCCCCCTCCTTTCCTGGCCCCTGCCATCGGGGGCCAGGGAAGAGGGAGCAGGGAACTAGCAATGGCCTCTGGCCCAAGCTTGCCTGCCCTCTGGCCTCCTTCACTGCACTCAGCCAAGGATTTTCTAAGTTCTGAAGTTCCAGGGCCCTTCCTTGGAACGTCATAACTTGGGAAATAGAGGCCAAATGTACCAGTTCTTGGTGTTTCCCAAGGTGTTTGCAGCTCTAGTCCAATGAAGCTGGGTTCTTTTGAGCCCAGGTTCAATGTAACAGAGGTGGTCCTGCCCTTCTGGAAAGCCACGTTGTTATGGCACTCTGCAGGGATGGGGTCATGTCATGAAAAAGGCAAGAGAATGCCTTAACTCCACTTCTTTTCTGACATAATACAGCCCCCACAGAGCTCTGACATCACAATTGCTCATAAGAACATAAGAACATTAGTGTCATACTAGGTCAGAGCAATGGTCATCAGGCCCAGTATCCTGTCTTTGACAGTGGACAATTTCTGCCTCTTGGGAAAACTACCCAACAGGTCACAATGGGCAATCCATTCCCTGTTGTTCCAGCCTCCAACAATAAGAGGTTACATCTCCACAACCTACCTGTCTAAGAGCCATTAATGGACCTATTCTTCAACAACTTATCCAATCCCTTTTTCAAACTATCTACACTACCAGCCTTGATTACTTCCTCTGGCAGTAAATTCCACAAGTTAATTGTGTGCTGAGTGAAAAAATAGTTTCTCTTATTGATTTTAAATCTGCTTCCAGTTAATTTCACAGAGTGTTCTTTATACTGCTAGAGAGGGTAAATAACCACTCCCTATTTACATGATTCACACCACTCATGATTTTATAAACCTCTGTCATATCCCCTATGAGTTGCCTCTTCTCCAAGCTGAAGAGCCCCAAACTATCAAGCCTCTCTTCATATGGGAATAATTCCATACCCTTGATCATTTTTGTTGCCCTCCTCTGTACTTTTTCTAGTTCTACTATGACTTTTTTGAGATAGGATGATCACTTCATTCTTTACTCTCTTCTCCAGATCATTTATGAATATATTGAACCTCACCAGTCCCAGTACAGATCCCTGGGGCACTCCACTAGTTACCTCTCTCCACTATGAAAACTGACCATTTAGTCGTACTCTTTGCTTACTATCTTGCAAGTAGTTGCCGATACACGATAGGACACTGCTTCATATCCCATGACTCTTAATTTCCTCAAGAGTCTCTCATGAGGAACCTTATCAAATGTGTTCTGAAAGTCCAGATACACTGTATCGACTAGTTCACCCTATCCACGTGCTTGTTCACACTAAAAAAATTCCAATTGATTAGTGAAGCATGACTTCCCTTTCCTAAATCCATGCCAATTCTTCCCCATTATGCCATGTTTATCAATATGCTCAGTAATTCTGTTCTTAACAACCATTTCCACCAGTTTGCCCGGCACTGATGTCAGGTGCTATTTGGTGCTATGAAAATTAGTTCACGAATATTACAAACCTGAAATATTGGTTTGTCTTCTGCTTCTCATCAGCAGATGTTTTAGCCAATTTAACACTTATATTCTTGGGAACAGAAAAAGTAACATGAAAAGTAAAATAGAATCTTCCATATGCTGCAGCTTAGATATGCTGTAGTTTCCAGGAACACTTCTGGAGTCCTTTTTAAATATTGGTATTACATTTGCTACCCTCCAGTCCTCTTGTCCAGTGGCAGAGGGGGTACACTCTGGTCCAGTGGCTCCATAGAGGGGGGTCCTCTAGCCTGAATGTGAGGGGCTGTGCTGGGGAGGCTTCTAAAATGAGCTGAACACAACAAAACCAGCTGGGTCCCGCCAAACTCAGTTTAACTTTAGTTTACAGGGTTCTAGTTCTAACATCTCAAAACGCCCTGGGGAAGGAAGCTCCATAACTTGCAAAGCAGTTTAAAATTTGGAGCAAAGACCAAGTAGCTACCAATGACTCTGGGTATTTTCAGACATTACGATCCCACGCTCAACCACACTGAATACACACATGGTGAGCAAGGGACCATAACGTCTGATGGGGGAAATGGAAGTTCCCCCCAGATGTTTACCCCCGTGAATCACGGTGGGGAATCACATTCACCACATGATTGGAGTTCCTGGTGGGACCGGCCCCGATCGCGTGATGAATGCGATTTTCCCCTCTGACCAAGGGGATCGTATCATCTGGCCACCTACCACAGCCCGGAATTGGCGGCAGGATTCTGGGCCGTGGTAGTTGCGGGCGGGTGCTGCAGCCACATTTGCCGCAGTGGTCATTTTGGGTGGGCGCTGTGGCTGCATTAGCCACGGCGCCCGCCCGTCTCCCAAGAGGGCAGGCGGCGACGGAGCGTGGGGTGGGGTGGGGCTGTGTGGTTACACATTGTGCCACGTGGCCCCTCCCCGATTCCCCGCCAGGATCCGCCGGCACGTCTATTGGAGGTGCCAGTTTGATCCCAGCGGGGGATCAATGAGTGATTCTGTAACGGGGCCAATACAGGCCCCATAACGTGTGAAAATACAAATTAATATATGCGTTTAAATGACCAATTGCATAAAAATTTCAAAAGCTTAAGGGCACAATCCTCCATCCACTGAAGTGAAAGGATCACCACCCACTGACCTGAAGGGTGGAGAATGCATCTTTATTATCATTTTCAAAATGACTGAAGTTACTTGGAGTCCAAGCTTCTTTAAAAGTCAGTATGACTTTGGCACCTAATGATTTTAGCAGTTTTAAAAATGTTACCCATTGTCATTTAACAGACATAAAATCCCTTTTCTAAACCCTCCATCACCATATACTGCAAAAAGAGACCAACACTTAATAAATACTTCAGCTGCAAGCTCAGACATGATCCATGTTTAGGCCTCCTGCTCTGCAAGGTACTTAGCAGTGCAATTTTAAATACAGAAGCAGTGAGCTCACTGAGACTACTCACTGCATTCTGTATCAGTACTATCAATTATATAATTCTATCAATGTAACTTTACAGTTACCCAATTATTTTTTCTCTTAGCTTTGCACAAAAGGAAATTTCTTTTTAATTCAACTGTGATTTTTTTTTAGTCATGGATTTTTTTTATGTTTTAATCAATGGAAATGGCTAATTGCTAAATAAAATGGAATGAAGATGACTTACACAACTGCATAAGTATTTGGTGCTATGAAAATTAATTCACAAATATTTCAAACCTGAAATATTGGTTTGTCTTCTGCTTCTCGTCAGCAGATGTTTTAGCCAATTTAACACTTCTATTCTTGGGAACAGAAAAAGTAATATGAAAAGTAAAAAAGAATCTTCCATATGCTGCAGTAGAGCTAATCTGAGAAAAGATAAAGTACAAATTCAGCAGAAGAAGTTTGAAAATGAAGTGAAAATAACTAATGAAGTAAAAACTGCACAATCACACTCAGGAATATGTTATGAATCCCCTTCCAAACTCAAGACTTGCAAGAGGACTTGTTCTTAGGGGATTTAAAGTTGCCATACTTGCAGCAACTTCTAAGAAGTAAACTCTCTTTTGTTTTCAAAAGAGAAAAAATTATATAGTAATTTTCTCTAGCAAGAATGGATATTACCCAGCTTAATTTCTGATAGCTGATTATTCTACCATAATATTTGTCGACTAATAAAATGGTTGCCCCAAATACAAGAAACGGATCAATGAGAGCCTCAGGAAAGAAAATGATCCAGAACATATGTCTAGAAGGGGTGTAATGTTTTCTATTAGTTTTGAAAATGAATGGAGGCCCATTCGTCTTCATAACAAATGTTATGAAAATGGATGAATCCAAAAACAATTTGTATTTGCTTTCATCTGTTTTCATTTAAAAATAAATAAATAAAAACCCCACAACATCTGTGCATATGCAAAATTCTGTGCATGCACGCCCTTTTCCAAAATGACTTCCGAAGTGTCGGTGCCATTTTGGAAAAGAGCAGCCAGTCTATGTATGTGCAGACTGGATGCCTTTTTCCAAAATGGCACCAATGCCGCTGGTCTGGTGGCCATTTTTTGCATGCATAGTAATTTTTAAAAATCATTTTAAAAATCGCTGGCTGCTGGATGCATGTGAAGTGATTTATTAATTACTATAAACATTTTTTTTAAAAACAAACAAACATTTTGTTTATGAAAAAAACCTCCAAAATGGAGGAGGTTTTGTAAACTCTGTTTACTCCCACATAATTAGCTATTCTCTCTGGAGTCATAAACTGTAAGAACTCAGCTTTCAGCTGGACAGATAAATATATTTTGGTTTGACGTCTTGTGATGTGTTAAGTCTGCAAAATATAATTAGGTATCAATGAGGCACAATTTGTTTTCTGCGTACATCACAATAATTTCACTTCCATAAGACTTTAAAAGGAGGCCTTTTGGCACCACCCTATGGAGTTGGCAGTTGCAGTATAAAGGCAGACTGTGTAGAAGAGAGCTGCAACGGGTATTCAAATTAATACCTGCGGGTAACCTATTGGGCACCCAATGGACTACCCGGGAAACAATCAGGTGCCCGATGCCTGAAAATGCAAGCATTACCTGGAGAAACTGACTAGCCCAGTGGATCCAGCTAGGGCTGTGTTCTCACCTGTGGCGGCAGTGGAGGCAGCAGGAGGGGCGAGGGAAGACACGGCAGCACGGAGGAGCCAGCCGACTGGAAAAGAGTCAGTGCGAATGGGGATCTGCCGCGGCTTCTCTCACGCATGTTAGGGCACAAAATCCCACCCTGACATGAACTAGGGAAGCCGCGGAAGATCCCCATTCGCACCGGCTCTTTTCCTGTCTGCCGACTCCTCCGTGCTGCTGCATCTTTCCTCGTCCCTCCCGCTGCCGCTACTGCCACTGCAGGTGGGAACGCAGCTCAAGTCTTGTCAGTTTCAAAAGCCGACTGGTGCTACTCCTCCTACGGCGCCTCTCAGGTAAGGCTAAAACATGAATCCGATGCAGTCTCTTGAGAATGCACAAGATTCTTGCAGCCCCGTGTGAGATCTCATGAGATCTTGCTGAGAATTTCAAGAATGTCATGAGATTCTCAAAAATATCAAAACACATTCTGTTCACGCATAAAATGGCTGCCATGGACATTTTGCCCATGCATGCCCTCTGGCAGCCATTTTGCACATGCACATAGCCTTTTTTGAGGGTTCTCAAGACTCTTGTGAGATTCTCAATGCCCTTAAAATGCTCTGCACGTATGAAAAATGGTCACCAAGGCCTGAACATTTACAGAAATGGCTGTGGTGACCATTTGTGCATGTGCAGTCTGGTTTTTGGCCGTGCGAATTTCACACAAGAATGGGCCGAGAACCAGCTGATTCTCGACCTGTTCTTTTTCTTGCAAGTCTTGGTGAGAAACCAATTCTTACTGAGATTTAACAAGAATGCGAGGGCAAGTTTCAGCCCTACTTTCAGGTGAGAGGGGAAGTGGTCTTTGAAAGTGACAAGCATCAGCTGCACTGGGGCCTGCCATTTTCAAAGGCCAGCCGATGCATTCGAACAGTCCGTCAGGTCCTGTTCAGGGATTGATGGTGCCCAAATGTGGCTGGGACGATTCAGGCACCCCTGATTCATTAGGGGTGCCAGAATCCTTAGGAGCCTAGTTGCAGTGCTAGTCTGTAACTGGATGTGCTTTTAAAAAGCCTCAACATAAGATTTAATGTTTCCAGTCAAAACTTTGCGGTTGGAGATCAATATCTGGCATTTTCTATTGTGATGTGAGACATTTTGGGAAAGTGTTGCCTAAGTCTCTTTTGGTTTGTCTAGTAAGCTCTGATGTTTCAGCAGAGATAGTAATTAGCTGCAGAAAATGCCAACATAAAGTAACATGATGGTAACTACTATTTCAAGTAGTGATTGATTAAAAAGTCTTTTCCTATAACTTACTGCTCAAATGAGGCACCTTGAATTAATGAAATACAATAAAGTTTAGATGTAGCTCTAGATACTGACTTCAGCTGAGTTATTGGTTAAAACATTTGTTTCGAAATACTATTTGTAAATTCTTCCTACTGGCAAGTCCATGCAATAGAAATAAAACAAACCTGTTACTGCAGGAAGTTTATTAGAAACTGTGACACAGGGTGACACACCTACTGAATACTGGGAACTGAATGTGGGGGAAAGACAATCTGACATCAGTACAAGTCTTCATTCTTCATCATAATTGGTCATAGGCGGCATTGTAGTTAGTTACATGAGTGAGACTACATAAATCTGTGTCATCCTCAGTTCTTCATTAATATGTATTTTGACACAAAACACTGCACAAATAGCAATCATTACCCCATTCTTGATGTTGAGGTGGAATTTCACGTACATAACAAATGTTCACTTGTTAGGTAGCAAGCAACTACTTAAATGGAAACAACAGGCTGTTTGACAAGCAGCCAGCTCTAGTAGGGATTGTCTACATACACTTTCTTTCAGCCATCATTATTTGTTCTGGAAGAACTATGGGATATGCAATTGCAATACACAGGTGGAGTTTTACTAGGATATGGTTATGTTAGCCTCCTCCCTCATGCTGTATGCATGGGAACCACACTTCAGCAACACTGGAGCCCTTTATACAAATAATGGCAGCTAGACCTCAGCAAGCAAACAAACAAAACGTCCCAAGAATTATTTTTTGTCCGTCGGCCATTAATTCCAAGGTGCTACAACTCAGGAACTACCTCACCAAAAACAACTTAACTTACCAAAGCATAATAGTACCCTATCTGCAAATTTTGAAAACAAAATTTTCAAAGGGTTTAGTAGTTCTTGCTGATTAGTATTTTGGCTTTTAGATAAGTGTCTTTGCCTTAACTATAGGATTGAAGACACCATTTTAAAACAATGTTCTTAGAAACAGCTATAATGTGAATACAAAGTTAAGGAATTAAAAACTTTTCTTTAGTCTGTTTAGGTCCTCACTTTAAAAAACAAACTGCTCATATAGGGAGAGAGAGAGAAAAAAACCCCACACCTTTCATATTCATCTCCTGGCAAGGCTTGTAAAATCTGGGACTCTTATTATATATGACACTTAATATAAAATCTGCATGTTGGTGTCTATGTGATTTATTACACTTCAGCAAATCTGATCATGAGCTTGCATAGCACTTATGGAAGCTGGAGGCTGTGGCACCTGCATTGGTCTCAGACATATGAGATCACCACTGGCAGAACTTATATTTATGAATAAATTATTACATAGGTTAAAGAGTAAAAGAAATTAAATCACACTCTCTCCTTAAGTTGTGGCTAAGTGGCTCAATTTTTTTAATGAAACACAAGCTAGATTTTTTGGTCATATTTCAAAACCTTCTAAAAATAATTTTTTTTATCAACAAAAAGTTGTACATCTTCTAATTGTACATTTGGACCTGCACTATAAAACACAATGAAGACATTTATTTATTTATTTATTTATTTATTAATTAAAATATATAAACACCCTTTCCAGAAGGCTCAGGGCAGCTTACAGAAACAAAAACACAGATGATGAAGAAAAAAAGAGATAAAAATACAATTCAGTACAATAAAATCCCCTGAAAGTCCCTACCGTCACCCACAAAACCCACCCATCCAACCTCTATCCCCACCTGACAAATGCTTTGCCAAAAAGAAAGGGTTTGCACCACCTCTGAAATATGCTCAGGCTTGGGATCTGGCAGGCCTCCAGGGTAAAGAAGTTCCATAATAACAGGACAGAAGCCAAGCGCTTCTCTGTGCAGATTGGACAAGAAGGACAAGATTGGCTGGTGGTACCCGCAAGAAGGCACTCCTGACTGACCGTAGGGATTGCAATGGAGCATGGAAAGAGAGGTGGTCTTTCAGATATGTGGGGCTCAAGCCATTTAGGGCTTTAAAAATCAAAACCAGCATCTTTTATTGTGCCCAGAAAGCTATAGGAAGCCAGTGCAAACTATAGAGCACAGGTGTAATGTGATTGCATTTCACCCCCCAAAGGAGCTGGGTGGCTGCGTTCTGCACCAGCTGCAGTCACCAAGGGTAGCTCTATGCAGAGTGCATTGCAGTAGTCTAGCCTTGGGTAATGAAAGCATGGATGATGGTGGCCAGATCTGAATCGGAAAGAGGGCCACAGCTTTCTCACCAGATAAAGTTGATGAAAAGCGCTCCTGGCCACTGCCGCAACCTGAGAATCCAGACACAGCAGGGGGTCCAGAAGGAATCCAAAGCTGCAAACCTGAGTGACTAAAGGGGGCTGGTCGCCCTCAATAGCAGGGATCCGAATCCCCTCCAAATGGCAGTCAGTCAGTGAAGTTTCTTTCCAATTAGCAATCAAGCGCCATTATGAACACCAAAGTACAATGAGTGTGCATGCCTAGCAAAAATGGCAGCCCTGCGAATAAAGTCTGGGTTTCTCTTATTCAATAGCAATTCAAGCTTTTGAGCTGTGGTATAATTTTTTTTAAAAGGGGCAAAAATCATGTGTTTCTCAATTTTTCACATAATGGGCATTCTAATAGGTAATGTGGCAGATACTTCACATTCTCGGACTCTGGTTCCACAGAGGCACTTGCAGAATTCTCTTTCTGTTCCTCTATAATGACCATCTAGAACAGCAGAATGAAAGGTCTGAAAATGCAAGGCAGTAAATGCTTTCCTTAAATAACTGTAATATAGGTGTAAAATGTAATCCTCCATGCCAGGAAGTGGTGCCAGGGAGACAAATTATAGTAATATATTGTGACTAGGTCAAGCTGTTTATCTAGATCATCAATTCTAACTTTCATCTGTGCCATATTATTCCTAGATAAATACATTCTGGAACCCATTTCACAGAAACCCCAGTTATTCAGCAAAACCCTTCTATGTATTGATTTTATATATTGTTTTAAATGTTTTGTGAGCTGCCCTGACCTGCCGTAGGGCACGGGATACAAGTTATTAAATAAATAAATATTAAATAAATAAAACACGAATGTGGCTAAACCAAGAATATCTCAAAACAATAGGGTGACTAAATTGTTCCTCCAACACATCTTGGGAGAGTGACTTGCAACTCTAGAAAAAAAACATATTTCTAGCTATAACATTTTTGTTCCTTATTCAGTTCTGATGGACCTTGGGGAGATTGTATCCCCAATGGAGGGTACTATTTTTTCCACAATTTCAAAATGATTAGATAAAGGGAATCGATTTTAGAAGCAATTGAATATTGTGATTTTAAGAAAAGCACCATTCACATTAACAGCTGCAACTTCTTTATCTTCCGTCCAATTTGCATGAAACCAGTGTTATGGCACTCCACAAGCTGGACATGCCTGCCAATTTTCAGAAAGATTGGCTGAAGGGTCCTGATGGTATAAGACATTAACTTGGAAATACTTTTTCAGCTGTAACGTTTTTATATTCCATCCTGTTTACAGGACATTTGGCAGGAATGTATCATACACCTTCTCTGTCATCTAAACAAAACTACAGGACAATTTAATAAGGAACCCAATTTTATAAGCAATTGAAGTTATCCCCTTGAAAACCACTATTCAGATAAATAGCAGCACATGCAATGCCAGTCAGAGGCAGGGGCAGAGAGGCTATAAGAGGGAGGATGTGGAGCAACACAAAAGACTGACTGACACACTCATTGGGCAATTACTGCATGTTTCTAGCTTTACAAAACCAATCAGTAGTGGCTTCGAGGCGGGCATAGGGGGCAGCCCTCAGGCAGGCATAGAAGGGACATAACTGGGACTTTGGGGATATCATCCCAGAAATAATGAGGCATAGTTTACACATCCAGGCTGGACAATTATCATCACAATCACAACCTGCAGCACTGTGACAGAGGACATAAGAAAATCTCTATTGGCTCTTTCCTAAACAGATGCTTCTGACTTCCCAGTAACAAGTGGTGGAGAGATGTTGGGATGGTCGCAGCACAGAATGAGGATATTTGGTTGACATTTCTGCTGGACAATTGGCATCACAAACAGATCTTATACCACAGTGACACATAAGAGAATCCCTGGCATAGACTCCTTCTCTGCATATGCTGTGCAGGCATATACAATTGTGACCCTTTATCACATCTTTCTTATATTTGGCAGAGATGGTTGTGAAAGTGTGATATAGATCCCTGACAATTTAAATTCATGTACACTGGTTGGACTACAAAGATGTTACAGTCAGACATAGGGTATTTTCAGACGTTACGAGATCACGCTCAACCACAGTGAACAACGGTCAATCCCGCAGCGGGGCCAAAGTGCCCTGAATGTCTGTTCGGTGGCCACCAGATGTTCACCATGGTCAATACCCACATGGGGCAAAATCAACCACGCTTCCAGGACTCCCCGCCGGACAATCTTCGAAAGCGTGGTCAAAGAGATTCCCACCGGCGAAACAAAAAAAAGTAATGTCTGGACAGCAATCACTAGCCAGAATCAAAGAAAATGATCCCCAGCCGGCAACATCACTGCCAGGCAACCAGCAACAACACAGCCACCGGAGGGAGATTTAAAGGGCAAACCGCAGGAGGGAAGTGTGGTGGGATGGAGCGAGGAGGGAGGCGGAAGAGAGTGGTGTAAGGGGAAACAAGGGGAGGGGAACAGGGGGCACAGGGGCACCAAGTGGGGCAGGGGGCGAGCCTGGGTTCCCGGCAGGAAGGGGGGAAAAGGGGGCAGCCCGCAAGAGGGGCCAGAGCAGCACCCAACCACACACACACCCGTGTCCCGCAGACACAGAAATGGGCCCAGGTGGACGAGCCCCTGGAGGACACCTGCCCAGCCCAGATGGAGGAGGAGGTGGTCGAAGAGGCAGTGGAGGAGGAGGAGGACCCACAGGGGAGACGAGGGAGGAAGCCCTACCACAGAGGGGGCGAGTGGGGGCTGCAGGAGACCCGTGACTTCATACGGAACTGGGGGACCCTCGAGTACCAGTTGGAGTTCACGCTCAACCAGCAGAACAAGCACGTCTACCAGGACATAGTGTGGGAAATGGAGGCGGCGGGGCACCATCGCACTGTGGCACAGTGCCGCTCAAAGGCCAAGGAGCTGAAGAGGGGGTACAAGACCATAAGGGACAACAATAGGTGGTCCAGACACGGAGCCCGGACCGCCCCCTTCTACGATGCCCTGGACCGAATCCTGAACATGAAGGGCTCTATAGTCGCCCCACAGCTCATGGGGAGTGCAGCGGTCCAGGGCAGGGAATGGGCTGAGGTACCTCCTCCCCTCACTGGTAGACACAAGCTACAGGATTCTGGACCCCCAGGAGGAATGCCCTGGGACCTCCGGTGCCTGCAGGCCCCCCCCCGGACAGCAGCCCAGAGAGCACCCACCCCCAGACTGGACAGGCGGAGTCTGAGGCCGGCACCCTCATCACCCTCAGGCAGTGGTCCATGGGGGAGCAGTCCCACACTGAGGGGCCAGCCTTGGAAGGCTCGGAGACCAACATTGAGGGTAAGCGGGTGACCGGGTGGGGACAGGGACCGGGCCATGGGGGCAGGGGCCAAGGGGGGGGGGACTGGATGGTCCGGGCCAGCCCCAGCCCCCCACAAGCAAGGTGAGATGGGGGCCCAGGGCCCAGTCACCCAACTGCACACCAGTACACCAGCAATCCCCCCTCTTCACCCACAGGGCACGGAACACCCTGGCACCAGACCCAGGTGGCTGAGCAGGCCGGTGCCGAGGAGCCTGGACAGCAGGCGGATGAACCAGGTGAGGCAACCCCAGCAGCAACTGTTTCCAGGGCCTGTGCCCCCAGCACAGTGCATGAGGGAGCACCGGGCATGGGTCCACCGGCGGAGGGAGGACCAGGTGGAGGATATCGTCCAGACCTCGGCGGAACAGGGGGAGAGGATGATAGCAGCTGTGGACCAAATGGAGGTGACCATCGAGCGGTCCCTGGAGTGAGTGGAGGTGCAGGACATGCGGCTCCAGACCGAGGTGCACCTGGAGTGGACGCGGGAGCGCCAGGAGCACAGCAGGCAGGTGGAAGCGCTCGGCGGCTGGAGCAGGCCATCACAGGGATGGTGAGGGAGCACTCCACCAAAATGGACAGGTCCCATGATATTAGCACCTCCTTGCTCCTGCACGCGGGCACCATGTGTGCCTATGTGATGGCAGCCTCCCCTCCAGGCACCCTGCCTGCCCAGGGCCCCATGCTGGGCCCCTCAGTGCCCCCACCCCATCCCCAACCACCCCAGGCACCCCCATGCCCACAGGGGCCACGCTTCTTCCTCCCTGTCCCCTCTGCCCTCTGGAGGGTGCAGCCACTCAGGGCCCCCCTGGGTCCAGGCCCCGCCCTCCCCCAACTGCCACCCCCCCACCGGCCCAGGAGGCAGCCCAGGACACTGCTGGGGACACAGACAGTGGGTGGGAGGGGAGCTCACAGAGCTCCATACTGGGCGCTCAAGGGGGCATACCAGGAAATGTGGGGTACTGGGTGGAAGGGGGAGGGCAGTGTGAGGTGGGGGGAACTATAGGAGGTGGCGACCAGCTGGGGTGGAGGGAGAGGGGTCAGGGGCACATGTACACGTGGGTAAAATAAAGTGTGGTTGCACTATATTGCCTCCCATGCCCATTATTGGGTGACAGGGGTGGGGTGGTAGGGTACCGGACCACCTCCCATGTAAGGGCCAGGCCAAGGAACCCCTGGGTCTGGGCTGGGTTGTTGAAGCCCTCACACCTCGGCCTCCCAACTGATATGCCTTGCCAGGGCATCCTGGATGCGCTTGGCATAACGATACTCCCTCAGGTTCTCAGCGTTCACGTATAGGGGCACAGGGCCGGGGGGCTGGTTGGGCTCAGGGTATTCCAGGGCTGCCCCCTTGATCTCGCACACGTTGTGCAGCACACAGCAGGCACCGATCATCAGGGCTGAGGTCTCCACAGTGTAGTCCAGCCGCCCATGGAGGCTCCTCCAGCACTGCTTGAGGGACCTTTACCACGGTCCTGCTGGAGCACAGGTGGGTATTGTATAGCACCTCTGCAGGATTGCGTGCGACTGGGTCACCCAGGATACAGTCGGGCATCGGTACCCTGTCAATCCAGGTCATCCCCATGTCAGCAAAGTCCCCCCGTAACATCTGGGCATAGAAGGGGGAGATGGTCATGATCCGGGCATCATGACTGTGACTGGAGTTTCCCGTGAAGATGTCTATGAACTGGCCCCAGTGATCCACAATGGCCTGCAGCTGCAGTGAGTGATACCCATGCCTGTTTACATACTCTGCAGTCTCCCCTGCGGAGGGGCGGAGGATCTCAATGTGGGTGCCGTCCACGGCACCCATGCAGTTGGGGAAGCCTCCGGCCGTGAATCCTTCCATCACGGCCCCCTGGTCCACCAGCTGGATTGTTCTGTCCAGGAGCACGCCCTCCACAGCCTCGCACACATCCCGGAGGATACAGGCAAAAGTGCTCAGGCCTACCCCGAAGTGCTGGGAGATGGACCAGCAGGAGTCGGGCGTAGCTATGGCCCAGACCACTATATCCACCCGCTGGACCATGGGGATGGGGGTCCTCATGGGGGTGTGCTGCCACTCATGCCAGGGTGTAAGGAGCTCAGCAAGCAGGAGCATGGGGAGCTTCTCCTTCCTAAAGTGGGCCCTCCAGGCTGCCTCATCCCACTGGGACAGCGCCCTAGCCCACCAACCGTGTGCCCGCTCAGCAACCCATATCAGTCTGTCAATGGGCATAGCGAGCAGGGCTGCCCGGCACATGGTCTCCCTCCCCCATTGGAGGCACCCAGCCACTTCATGGATCGCCGCAGGCTGGGTTCGGCCCTGGATTACAGCCTGCTGGTCTTCCCCGGAGAGTCTCTGCGCCCTGAGCCGGGCAAGGGCTCTCCTGCACCCATGGTGGGCCCTGTGGGCCCATGCAGCTCTCCAGGCCAGAAAAACCTGCAGGCAGGCGCCCAGGTGCAGCTCCGCGGTAAGGAGGCGCAGCTGCTCGGTGTAGTCACGTTACCACTCGGCTGCGAGCGCAAGGTGCATCCAGTAGGCAGCTGCCCTGTCCCGCTCCATGGTGGTGGGACCCCGGGGGTTGGGTGACGGTTATGCTGGCCCAGTGATGGCCTGGGTGGCCCAGGGCCCCACCCTCAGCTGTCCAGGCCTCTCAATGCAATTCTGGTGTCTGTGAGTGTGAGGTTGGGTTCATCTGCTGTCCTCGCATGGGGCCTAGCTCACGCACGGGCACGCGCGACTGTGCGTTCCTTGTGTAGCTGCATGCCTTCAGCCATCACCCCCCTCCCTGTTTGCAACACCATGTCCTTGCCAGCCTGATTAGCCGTCCTGTTTGGGCACTTGTTTTCTGCAGCTGTGCCGGGTCAGCACGCCCGCCTCACTCTGTTGTTATACAATGTTGCGGCCCGTGGCCACCTGTCCTGTCCTTGGGACTCCTCGGAGCCCTCCCCAGCCCTGGAGGGTATGTGTGCCCCCCTGTCCGTGGTGTTTTTCTCTCTGTCTAGCTGGACCATGGCTGGTTGTGCATCCACCGGGCTCCTGCTTCCCGGCCCCCATGGGGCCCCTCATAGCTGGACCTTCCGCGAGACCATGTCCCTGTGTGACCTGTTGCATACCCCGGCCATGCAGCTGCTCCTGGGATGCCCGGACAGCCAGTCAGGTGCTTATGCGAGCCTGAGTTCTGGTCTTCGCTACTTCGGCTATGAGGTGAGCGTCCGTGATTGCCGGCTGCATGCAGAGACTCTGGGGATGGTTCCCTTCACTGAAGGGCGCATCCTGGATATGAGGTGCTCTCATGTGGCCTGGTCCATGGCTGAGACCGTGTCTGCGCTGTCTGTGTGCAGCCTGACTGCCTACATGATCTGTCTTGCAGAGGGGGGCCCTGCCTTGGCCGTGTCCTACTGTGGCTGTGTTCATGGGACTCATGGGTACCAGCGCTCTTGTGGGGCAGTGTATCACCAGCTGTTAGAGCTGGGACAGGTTCCGTGGCCCCCTGCTGCTGACTGCTGCATATCTGAGCCTACCGGGGCGGAGCTGTCGGCACTGACAGGCGTGTGGTCTTATTAGGATGTGCAGTTGGGGCTGTCCATGCAGGATCCCTTTGAGGCCTGCTACCTGATCACCAACCACATGTCCTTGTTAGGGTACCACTGGGGCATGATCCATTGGCCCCAACTTGTTAATCAGGTGGGGACCCTGGCCCCATGGCCTATTATGGCCCCCAGCATCTGGCTGTAAGTCCTGGTGTGCCTCCTGGCCCCCGGTTGCCTGCCCCCATATGGGCTCCCACCCCTGCCCAGGGACCAGTTTCCGCTGGCTGCTCTCTCCCTGATGTCTCTGCCGTGCTTCTGTGCTTCCTGCTTCCCGGGGTGTTGCTGCCCCTGCCTGTGACTCCAGCCCCCCTCCGGGCCCCACCCCCTGGTCTGCCTCCACACCCGGTGTTCCCCTCTGTGGTTGCCTTCCCTGGTGCCTGGGTCCGGCTCTCTGCATGGCCTCACCGACCCACCTGTGTCAAGCAGACTGTCCCCACCCACCAGCGCTGCCACCTGCGGCCCCAGCCCCCCCCCTTGGGTGCCTGTGTGACCTCAGGGTTCTGGGGCTCCTGGACTGTCCCTCCCGCCTTCCTTCAATGGTGTGTTTGCATCCTTGGACCTGCTGCACTGCACCGGTTCACCTGCCTGCCCTCCATCAGCCCCTCTCCAGGTGTGGGTTCCACGTGTGCCTCCTGGACCGTTCCTGGCCCACTCGCTGTGCCATGTGGGCTCCCGCTGTGCCCTGGTCCCGAGCTCCTGGGGGCTCCCATTCCGAGACTGCCTATGTTTCTGTGGGGGTGCCTGTGCAGACAGTTCTGCTGTGGGGGTTGTGGTTGCCATTCTCTGTGTCCTGCCCTGCCCCTGTGCCCTCCCCCCACCCTTTTCCCTGTTCTGCCCCCCCCATGCCCGGTGTGCCTTGTGTGTTGTCCGGGCGCCTGCGTCCCCCCTTCCCTTCCTTTCCCTTCTGTGTGTGTGTGTGTGTGTGTGTGTGTGTGCCCGGGCGTGTGCTTTTGCTGTGTGTTCCACTGTGCCCCCGTTGTCTGTGTGCCTGTTGTGCGTGGTACCTGGGCGGCCCTTTTCCCTCTCCTCCCTCCTTTCCCATTTCCCTTGTGTGGACATTCCCTTTTGTGCCTTTTGGCTTCGTTTTCCCTCAGGCAGCCATGTCTGTGTCCCGCCCCTGCCCGGTGGATTCTGGGTGTTTTGACCACGGCCGGGAATCGGCATCACATCTGTTGCGCTGCCCTGGCCCGTGATCTGCCGGCCTGATTCCCTGCCGTGGTTCCAGTCCCATCACATCTGTTCATGGCTTTTATTCACCCTGGGGGGTGGTTGTGTGGTTCACCCCCACCGGGAATCCACTGTAGTGAACCGGGCGCCTGTAACGTCTGAAATCACCCATACATGTATATGTTAATTGCTTATACCACCAGGATCCTTTATCCAATACTTCTGAAAGTTGCCTTTATATATATACCTTTATATGTTAATTGCTTATACCACCAGGATCCTTTATCCAATACTTCTGAAAGTTGGCAGAGATAGTAAATGTAGGAAGATGTATACACATGCCAAGTTTAATCTACATTAAATGTGAGGAAAAGAAGTTACACCTAAGAATGTATATGAAGATGTTTGCAAAATAAAATAATTCAACTGATTCTAAAATTGGATTCCTTTATCCAATCTTTTTGGACTTTGGTGAACATAATACCTTCCATTTGGGGTATAACCACACCACATTTCAGCCACATATAGTGAAAAACAAAAAATGTACAGCCAAAAACTTGTTTTCCATTGAAACCAATGGAAAACAAAAACGAACCAAAAGCAAAAATGACAATTTGATATTTATGGAAATGAAAATGACAGATTTAAATAATGAAAAGGAAAAATGAAAACAATATGGGCCCCTGGTGCACACCTCTGATGGCCAGGATATATTTAGGAAGAGCTAATAATTTAGGCAAAAATTGTTTTGTGAAAAATTAACAACTTTGAGTCCTTCATACCCCAAATTTCTGCTCCATGCAAGATTTGTGCAACAGATTTGGCTCAAAGAACTCTAAGGGTGGGGCCACAAGGTTGCCATCATAGTGGTAGGAAAAGCAGAGAACTGCTTCCATAGATTTTAAACAGATTTTTTTGCTTTCCTCGATATGAAAATTCTATCCCCCATTTTGTGAAAATATATTCCCAGGTAAAATACTTGGCCTGTTCGATAGAATGTCTATCAATAGTCCATTTAAGAACCTTAGGTGTATGACCAAAGGTCACAGTCTTTGCTTTGTTATTGGGTGTTTTTAAACGAGCAAGGCTGGTGTGTGTGTGTGTGTGTGTGTGTGACTGAGTGGCACGGTTGTGAAGCACCCAGGTATGTGGAATGAGTGGGGAGGGATTCTAACATGCAACTCCCAGGGTGGCTACAATGGCCACACATGGCCACAGGCAGCCTACACACACTCCTGCCACCATGGACCAGCTCTGAAAACAACTCATATGGGCAGTCATTCCCCCTCCCTCACACCTAGCCATCAACAATCCCCACCGCATGCCCCGCTTAACTGCCTTCCCTTTGCCATGACAGTCATGGATACCATGGAAACATGAATCTGCAATAGCCAGTAACCCCTTCCTGCCCATGACCCAGGGAGCCGTTGCAGCTGCTGACAGTCCTGGGGAACAATGGAGGCATATACTGGGCAGGACATGCAGGAAACTGCTGTCTGAGCTGCTGTCCTCCATGGCGTTGGCTCTTCTCTCATGCGTTGTGAGAGGGATTTGTTGTGCTTTGAGCCAAGTCAGGCAACATGGTGTAGTATTTCACGTGCATGTCCTTTAAGAGCTTCTCAGAGAGCTCCCGGAAGAGCTTTGCGTGGGGCTGGGGTGGTGGTCAGGCTGCAGACCTGTTTGCTGATATGGATGGCCACCCCAGTTCATATGGGCCAAGAATGTGTGGGCTCCTGTTGCTACACACTTTTTTGGCTTGCCCCACACTGCACTCCAGATTTCATGGCAGTGTGTCATGAGTGGGGCCATGAATGAGTGCTGCACGGCTCACAGGAGTGCACATCTTCCTGCATCACCTTCAAATGGGTGTTCAGATGAATGGTTACTGGGTGGCCATGCGTGGCCATCTCATTTAAAAACATCCATGGCTAATACACAAATGTTCCAGAGAACAAAAAAAATAGAAGAAACCTTTGAGCAGGCACCTCAGCCCAGCTGTGGTTTGGGAAAATAAAACCACATCATTTGCACATAATAGCACGTAATAGCATGGGTCCTAATTCTAGAGGTGAAATAGTGATCCCCAGACAGAGTCACAACAACATACATTCATACATACAAAAAAAATGAAGCGAGAGTGTGGTAAAAGGCAGCCCTGTCTGACACCCCTATTGATGGGAATCCAACCAGAATGTTCTCCTGAATGGTCAATTCTAACTTTAGCCGATGTGTGTGCATGTAGAGACTTCAGCAATGCTAAGAGTCTCAACTCAATCCCTGCTAATTCCAATTTCTTCCAAAGATGTTCTCTGCTTACCAAGTCAAAAGCAGATTTTAGGTCAAAAAAAGGCTGCAAACAACTTGCCCTTTTTGGAAGTATTAACTAAGTGGGAAAGCACAAAACAACCATCTGACGTGGAGTAACCTTTCCTAAATCCTTCCTGTTCCTCATGAATCAGCTTCTGGTCATCGGCCCAATCTTCCAATTGCTCAGCAGAAACCATGTGTAAGCAACAAGAGATTCCACATTGAAAGATATATTATTATATAACAAATGCTTTTAAAAGCAATATCTAACGAGGAAATAGGGTGGTAATTTTCTGGCTTTAGCGTATTAACTTTTTTGAACAGGGGAATAATAACACTTACTCCCGAGCCTGATGGAACTTTCCCAGAGTCATTAATGCAAGTAAACAGTTTAGCTGACAGAGGAGCCCACCAATCCATATTTTCTTTATATACCTCAGTGGGGGGGAAATATTCCCCAGGAGCCTTATTACTGCGTTGTTTACCTCTTCAGCCATAACAGGTGGCCACAGGGCTCAAAAATTCCTCTGCGGATCCCCCATTTAAGACCATCGAAGATATATTATTATATAACAAAATAAAATGTCATTCCTAATCCTTTTTAGGAACAAGAGACTCCACACTGAAAGGCAGTTTGTTGGTTCCCCAGGCTGCTAGTTTCCAAACCTGCTAGGATTCGGTTCAGCGGCAGCAGACTCAAGCTCTTGCCTAAGAAGTTGTGATGCATGTATATTTTTTTCCTTAACAGTTTTAATAACTGCTCCTGCATTCAACAAAGTACTTATTAAGTTCCACAGAATTGTGGGTCCTTATAGACCGGGCGTATTTAATCAAATTGCTTTTAAACTGCCAGCATTCTTCTTCAAACCAGACTCTCATAATGCAATGGCCAAGAGTACTCCTTTTTATTAATTAATTCCTCTCCCTAAAATGATATTATTTTATCAAAGGAGTAATAATAAACACAGCATCTACCTGCAAGATAAAAGGATCTTTTAAGGCTATCATATCAGCTGACATCAATTTGCCCCTAATTTTCCAGCTAACTAGGGAGTTCTACCTAATTTGGTAATGACCATAGGACAAAAAAATCCACACCCACTGGCCTATGAATCATATAAGACCATAAGAAGTGCCATGTTGGGTCAGACCAATGGTCCATCTAGCCCAGCATCCTGTCTCCGACAGTGGCCAATCATGGTGGTTTGGGAGAAGCACCCAACAGGTCACAATGGGGGATCCATTCCCTGTTGTTTCCCCCCAGCTCCCGTCATGTTCCCTGATCCTGTCTGGCTAATAGCTGCTAAGGGACCTATCTTCTAGAAACTTTTCCAAACCTCTTTTAAACTCAGCTATAGTACTGGCCCTTCCCACAGCCTCTGGCAGTAGATTCCAAAACCCAATTATATGCTGAGTGAAAAAATATTTTCTTTTATTTGTTTTAAATTTGCCACCCATGAGTTTCATGGAGTGTTCCCTGGTTCTAGTACTAGTTGAGAGAGTAAATAACTGCTCCTTGTTTATTAGTACCACCCCACTCATGATTTTATAGACCTCTATCATATCTCCTCTCAGTCGTCTCTTCTCCAAACTGAAGAACCCCAACCTACCAAGCCTCTCCTAATACTGGAGCCCTTCCATGCCCTGGATCATTTTTGTTGCCCTTCTCTGTACCTTTTCTAGTTCAGCTATGTCGTTTTTGAGATGGGGAGACCAGAACTGCACACAATATTTGAGGTGCGGTCGCACCATTGATTTGTATAGAGGCATTATGACCTCCTCCGTTTTATTCTCTATCCCCTTCTAATAATTCCTAACATTCTGTTTGCTTTTTTGACTGCTGCTGCGCACTGCACTGTGGATTTCATTGTATTGCCCACAACCAATCTACATTCCTGCATATAAAGGCACAAATAAACAAAATGATCATTGTTTTGAATCAAGTCCATAGATTGTGACTGTGGTATTAGGGGGACCATACTGTCAGATGAATCAGTGAGGACACATTGGTCCTCACCCCCCTGGCCCAATCGAGCATTAAAATTAACAAATAAAATAAATTCAGCAAGGGGAAAATGATCTAACAATGACTCAATGGTAGATTCTAAGGTATCCAAAAATGTATCATTAAAAAAGAGCAAACCCTTAGGGGGTAAATAAAAATCCCAAACAACAAAATTGGTGGAGTCAGAATGAACAAAATTGGACCAGGACCAGAGGTAAACCAGCATCACAGGGGCTAACAGCAGCAGCTGCAGTCCCCAGGAGCGGCCATAGGGATTTTTGACAGTACTAGGGGGGGCAACTTGTTTCACACAGCTGGGCTGCACATGGATGGACCCCGTGAGCGGTGCCCTGGGCGCCTTTGTACTTCCTGCACAGCCTACCTAAAGCCGCCGTGTGGCTAGGGTTACTTCAACCAGGACCAGAGGGAACCCAGCATCACAGGGGCTAGAAGCAGCAGCCACCGTGGTCCCCAGGAGTGGCCACAGGGATTTTGGATGGCATATGGGGGGCCTATTTGTTTCAGGCAGCTGGGCTGCACATGGACAAACCCCGTGCGCGGTGCCCTGGGTGCCTTTGTACTTCTGGCACAGCCTACCTAAAGCCGCCATGCGTCTAGAGTTACTTCGACCAGGACCAGAGGGAACCCAGCATCACAGAGGTTAGAAGCAGCTGCTGCGGTCCTCAGGAGCAGCCACAGAGATTTTGGACGGTACTAGGGGGGCCGATTTGTTTCATGCAGCTGGGATGCGCACGGATGGACTTCGTGCGCAGTACCCTGGGCGCCTTTGTACTTCTGGCATAGCCTACCTAAAGCCACCACGTGGCTAGGGCCGTGCCACCAGCACGCACAGCAGACTGTGCGCCTAAGGCCACACCCTTGTGCATGCAGCCTTAGCTGCCGGCGGGGTGCTGGGGCGGCCAACATCTCTTGCCTAGTGGCATTCTCAGTTCCTTCCTCCTCAGCCTTCCCTCCAGTAAGGGCTGGACATAGTTATCTTTTCAGGGGGCTTGTTGTCTACTGTGAAAAGGTTGACATAGCAATCCCAGAGAAGGGGCAGGACATAGTCACTTCTGCTGAAGCCCCGGATCGTGATGGCGAGCCCCAGGAAGGGGTAGGACATAGTTTTATCTCTTGCTGGTGAACTCCAGGAAGGGTGAGACCTTTGTCTGCTGGGTTCCGGGATCTATGTTATTGTGTTTTATTTCCTGTATTGGTGGGGTGTGTTTCTTGGGGGATCTATTGGAATTTTTGAGGGAGGGCTGTAATTGTATATTGACTTTTGCCTCTGAGCATTTTTGTTGATGTGCCTCGGCATTCTTTCACTTGGAGGGGAAAGTGTACGGGTATTTCTAACTTATTACCCTGGTTTTTTGTTGGGTCTCTCTGGAGGCTCTGGGTCTGTTCATGATGACTAGGAGGAGGAGGCAACAGGGGGCTTTCCCCCCAGGATGACCAATCCCTCCCTAAACAACAAAAACTGGATTCTTTTTTATTAGTGCCAGCTGAGGGGGCAGTGGGGGCAGTGGGAGTGGGGTCTCCCACTTCTTTAAATTTGGCTGCTTTATAGCCTGATTTTCTGCAGCTCAGGTCTGGGCTATCTGGAAGGCAGACGGCGGTTACAATTTTATCTTTCCCTGGTCTGTCGACTCCACCATGCGCAGTGGGGAGATTTCCTTTTGTGTCAAAAGCCCAGATTTTGCAGAGAAGTCCAATCTTTCACCTTATGAATTTCTGGGAAACCAGTGCTTTCTCATTGCGGAACTGATCAAAAAGCTCATTGTGCAGCTGGAGGGTATTGCTAGCGTATTGGAAACCCCAAAATCCCAACTGTAGGTGCTGACTGACTATATAGCAGAACTTAGAAAAGGTAAGTTGTAGGGATGGGCAAATGCGATTCGGAAGTTCGGAGTTCGGACCGAACTCGAATAGTTTGGTCGACCGAACCGAACGTTCGTACCGAACTAGAATTCGGAAGCTCGGAGTTTGGACCAAACTCAAACAGTTAGGTCAACTGAACCGAACGTTCGAACTGAACTCAAATTTGAATGTTTGGTTCGGATGCGTTCGGTGAGTTTGGAATTGAATTTCCATTGGTTTCAATGGAAAACACATTATTGGATATAACTTTTTTGTTTTTTATGCTATGTAGCTGAAATTTGGGATGCCTCTACCTCCAATACAACTCATTATATGCACAAATTTTAAAACAATTGGATAAAGGAATCTGATTTTAGAAGCAGTTGAATTATTGTATTTTGCAATATTCTACATATACATTCTTAGCTGTAACTTCTTTGTCTCACATCTAATGTAGGTGTAAATTGTTCAGTTTATACCCCTTCCCATATTAACTATTTTTGCCAAATTTAAGAAGGATTGGAAAAAAGGTCTTGGTGATATAAGCAATTAACATATAAATGTATGTCTGTCTATAACATCTTTGTAGTCCAATCAGTGTACATGAAATTTGGCAGGACTATATATTACACTTTCATGATCATCTCTGACAAATATGAGAAAGATTTTATAAAGGGTCCCAATTTTATATGCCTGTACAACATATGTAGAGAAGGGGCCTATGCCGGGGATTCTCTCATGTCACTGTGGTATAAGATCGGTTTGTGATGCAAATTGGCCAACAGAAGTGTCAACCAAATATACTCATTCTGTGCTGGGACCATCCCAACATATCTCCCCCACTTGTTTCTGGGAAGTCAGAAGCATCTGTTTAGGAAAGAGTCAATAGAAA
>QEPC01004817.1:737262-754163 GCA_003113815.1 Sphenodon punctatus | reverse complement strand
TGTCAAATATCCTGTAAACAGAATGGAATATCAAAATGTAACAGCTGGAAATGTATTTTCAGGTTAATGTCTTATACCCTTGGGACCCTTTATCCACTCTTTCCTAAAATTGGCAGAAATATTAAGCATA
This sequence comes from Sphenodon punctatus, assembly GCA_003113815.1. Classification (NCBI taxonomy): domain Eukaryota; kingdom Metazoa; phylum Chordata; class Lepidosauria; order Sphenodontia; family Sphenodontidae; genus Sphenodon; species Sphenodon punctatus. Next base: position 754,033 of record QEPC01004817.1, on the reverse strand, counting down.
TGGAGGGATGTAATATGCACAAGATTCATGAACATTGGATGCAAGATAAAGAAGTTATAGCCATGAATGTGTATGGAGCTTTTCTTAAAATCACAACATTCAATTGCTTCTGAAATCAGTTTCCTTTATCTAATCATTCCAAATTTTGGTACACTTTGTGCCCTCCATTAGCTCTATAAGCTCCCTGAATGTCATCAAAAAGTAATTAGAAACAAAAATGTTATAGCCAGAAATATGTTTTTTAGTCTTTTCCTTTTATTTCAAAAACCAAATGTCGTTTTCAGTTCTCGATAGCACCAAACTAAAGACCGAACTGATCCCGACTGAACTGAATACTGAGTCTGAACTCAACTTTTTACCCGAACCACCGAACGGCCGAACATCCAAACTGACGAACGAAACACAGCCGAACCGAACGAGCGAACCAAACGGACGAAACGAACGCAGCCGAACCGAACGGCCGAACCCGAACCGCTATCTGTTCACCCATCCCATGTAAGTTGGGCCTTGTCGTTCAACAGCTTCTTAAAGCCACCTGGGGTTTGGCCCAGAGGGGCTTCTGTTCTGACTAGAATGCCTTGGCACCAGGGGTAAGGTCCGTTTCCCCTGTGAATAGGCAGTCTTGGCAGACTGGGAGGCAGAACCATCGAGTGCCACTAACCAGAGGGGCTTGTCTATAGATAAGCTATAGAAGAGCTATTCTATTAAAAGTCCACCTGCTTCCCAATGGTTTGTTTCTGCCATGGAATACAAAAAAAGCTATTCAGCAACATCTTTATTTTATACTATCTTATTTGTTCACAGCATGGCAAATTAAATCATTTCAGGTTCTCCCTGCCCTGATGTATTCGCAGCATTTAGTTATCTATTTTCGGTCTATTGCAGAGGCCAACAGCTTGTTGGCCAAATCGAACCTTTTTTCTGGGGGATCCAATTGAGGGAGGTCTTAATCGATACACTAAGATGCTCTCTGACTCCTGATAATTCCAATGCTGCTCCAGCCTAGGACCGCTCCAATTCATTGATCCAATTTTCCCCGGGAGTAAATTATACCAGGGGTCCTGCTCTCCGCAGGCAAAATAGGCCGTGCAGCCAAGTTCAAATCAACTCTAGATTATTGAGACTTGCTATGTCAGATGTTCATCCCGAAGCTGCTCTATGTTCTTCTGCTGTCCCATGTAACCCCCTTATGCAGCAGGCAACATTACAGCCTTTGCCCCATTGGTTAATATGATGGACTTTGATGCCCCTGTTCTTCCTAAGCCAGTTATATCTCCTGTTCTGGGTGATATTCAGCAGGCTTTGTTGGTAAACACCCAAAGATTGAACCAAGAGGCTATGGCTCCATTGGTGGGGTCAATATCGGGTTGGGATGCTGCAGCTACACAAGCAGCCACATCATGCCTCCCTGAGGAAACTCCGCTTAAACCTTGACTACTGCAGTGCCATGATTCTCTCTCTCTCTCTGTTTGTTCTTGGAACTCTTCAGGATGGTGTCGGCATCTTACTAACCCAGATTTCAGAGCCTATTTAAATTTTCATATAATACTTCTACAGGAAACTTGGACAAAGGACCCTTTGGTTCTTGAGCACTTTATTACTTACTGTGTCCCAGCTGTCTCACTTAGTTCCAGGGGTCGTCTGAGTGGGGGGCTGGGGTGTCTCATTGCTAACGGGTTAGAGGTGTCCATTATAGCAGAGATCTGTTGCCCCCCCCATATCTGTTGGGAGTGGTCCTTAAACACACTGGTAATTTGATCACCCTGGTAATGGCGTACATTCCTCCCTCCAATGCTAGATCATATAACTCTAAGTTATGGTCCCTAGTGGGGGCCGTCTTGGAGGAGATTGTCACTCTTTATCCAAAAGGGAAGATCATTCTGACCGGGGATTTGAACGCCCAGTTTGGGCAGGATGATGAATCCCTAGCCCCTTATTTCGAAAATAGTTGAACCACAGACATTTGCTCTCTAAATTGCAGGCAATCGAAGGATAAGAACATCAACCATTCAGATATTATCTTTGCCAAAATTTTGGCAGAACATTCCTTATATATACTGAATGGTTCAGGCTTTAATGACTGCAGTGGTGAATTTACCCATCTGGGCCCAGCAGGATCCAGTGTGGTTGACTATATGGTTCCCTCAATTAATGCAGTATGTTTGTTTAAGGATTTTGCAGTTGGATGGAGCCAGTTTAGTGATCATCTCCCATTGATATTTTTCCTCGAGCTGACGGGTTCAACCCCTGCTATATTCAATCCGGTGAGTATACCCCCGTCAATGGGGATAGACACTGCTCGACCAAACGGAGTGACTCTTAGTGTTGGCCCTGGAAACATTTCTGTCTGAAGCTCAGGCTATTGAAGCAAGAGCGGCCATTATTGGAAAGGCAGAAGACTTGGAAGTCATACAAGCTTTCTCTCTACTAAGCCATAGAATGCAGCAACTACTGTCTTCCAAATTCCATGTAAATACCGGATTAGGATCAAAAAGCCAGAGCCATCAAATTTGGTTTGATCTCGACTGCCATAAAGCTAAGAAAAAGGCGGCACTATTGCATACCAAGTATCGGAGGGGCGACTTTCCGGTTGTCCCACCCCAATACTATGAAGCTACGGCAGAGTATAGGAAACTAATTCAAGCCAAGAAACTTAGTTACTGGGAAAGCTACTGGTCCAACTTGTTGATATCAGCAGAAAATAGAGATAGCAAGAAGTTTTGGCTCCTGGTCAACAGAGCAGTTAAGAAGGTGCTGAATAGCTCACCAGCTGTAATACCTAACCAGCTCTGGATGAGACATTTCAAACTTCTCTGTGCAGGGGACCCTGAGAATAGTAGTTCTCAAGCCCAAACTGTAGGAACTTCTACTTTGCCTGGCTGGCCGCCAGTGTCCGATTTGGAGGTTGAAGCACTTATTAATACCTTTAAAAATGGTAAGGCGCTGGTGCCAGACCTTATTCCCATTGAATTTATTAAACAGTTCAGGGACTGGTGGGTCCTACTGTTGTCTGTCCTTTTTACAGCTATTAACAACACAGGACGAGTTCCATCTAACTGGGAGAAAGCGGTTGTCCTGCCAATCTATAAGAAAGGTGATCAGGCCAACACTGCCAATTATAGGCCCATCAACTTACTTTGCATTATCAATAAGATTTATGGCAAATGGCTGATGGGCAAGTTAAAAGTTTGGGTGACAGATAGCTACATTTTATTCCCAGAACAGGCTGGATTCCAGAAAGGCCGCTCTACTGTCGAACATTGCCTAATGCTTCAACATCTAACTGAGAAGCATGTAAAGGCAAATGGCCAGTTCTTTGTGGTCTTCCTGGATCTTAAGTCAGCATTCGATTCAGTCAATAGAAACAGTTTATGGGGAAAGTTAGATCGTTTATCAGTTGATAGATGACTTCTGTTCCTCCTTCAAAGGTTCTATGCGGACACCACTTTGGTTGTTAGACCAGTAAACAGGGCGATCTAACAGGGAAAATTCCTACCTACTCAGGGGTTAAGCAGGGTTGTGTGCTTGCCACTTTGCTATTCAATTTATTTATCAATGATGTCATCCCGCTGCTTGCTCAGTTGAATTCCCCCCCTCCCCCCAAACTGGCTTCCTGCTTTACAGGATATCTCCTGTATGCGGACGATATTGCCATTATGTCCCAAACTTGCATAGGTCTTAATAGGCAACTCAATTGCTTTTCAGATTACTGTAAGTCAACTAAACTACTCATTCATTATGAGAAATCGAATGTAATTGTTTTCTCTAAGCCAAGAAAATCATTTAAATGGGTTATGAATGGTAATATAATCCCTCAAGTAAAAGTCTTTAAGTATTTGGGACTATATTTTCAGGTCGCGGGTAGGTGGAAAGAACATCATGACAGGGCTTTCATTGCTGCTAAAGGATCATCCTCAGATATTCAGAAGCTATTTGGGAGCACAGTACAGAATTCCTTGGACTCAGCAATCAGGGTCTTCAATAGTAAAGCCTGGGCCCAGTTTCTGTATGGTGCTGAACTTTGGGCACCTCTTTCTTCCGTTAATTTGAATAAAGTGCAATCCAAATTTCTGCAAGGTCTTATGAGGACTCCCAAGGATACACCCTCTGCTGCAATTAGGGTTGAGGTGGGGCAACGTAGTTGGTCTGAGGTAGCGTGGGGACTTGTTCTGCGGTTTTAGATCAGACTGTTGAGGTCTCGTGAACTTGGGTTTGTTCAATTTTGGTTGGACGACCCATTTAAAGGCCAATGGACTAAGGCCATTGAGGCCTTTCTGTTTAAATTGGGCTTTTCTCATGATTACTTGGAGGGGAAAGATCAGTGTGCTGCTAAATTAGAAATCTTGAACAGACACACCAATATGGCCCAGCAAGAAAAGATCGCCAGGATTAAGGCTTCCCCTCACGTGGCTCTTTATCTGCCATTGATGCTGAAATGGGGACTTATGGCCCCCTATTTAACTTCCCCAATTTCCCCGAGGGGTAAATTTTTGTTACTTTGTGCCCGCTTCAATAGGGATGGGTGAACAGATTGTGGTTTGGGTTCGGCCGTTCGGTTCAGTCCGGTTCGGTTCGGCTGTTCAGTTCATTCACCGAGTTCGGGTTCAGTCATTCGGTTCAGTCCTGTTCAGTTCAGCCGTTCAGAAAAAGGCTCTCTGTGTGAGGAATGATGGCCCCATACCCATGATGGTGGGTCCTGGGACTAGAGTGGCAGCTTCTGGATATTGGCCACAGCCCTCCCTGCCTGTAACTTGGCCCCAGAACCCTGGCGACGGGTCCAGGGGCTGGAGTGGCTTTTTCTTGATGCTTTGGAAAATCGGCTCTCTGTGCGAGGAATGATGGCTCCAGACCCATGATGGTGGGTCCTGGGGCTAGAGTGGCAGCTTCTAGGTACATATTGGCCACAGCCCACCCTGCCTGTAACTTGGCCCTAGAAACCCGATGGCAGGTCCTGGGGCTGGAGTGGCTGTTTCTTGGTCCATTGGAATGACATCACCTCTGTGCGAGGAATGATGGCCCCAGACCCATGATGCTGGGTCCTGGGGCTAGAGTGGCAGTTTCTAAATACATATTGGACACATCCCTCCCTGCCAGTAATGTAGGCCCCAGAATGCTGATGGTGGGTCCTGGGGCTGGAGTGACTGTTTTTTATATCTATCTATCTATCTCTAGACTAAATCTAACTGCTATTAACTATTCTAAAACCTATTGAACTAAATGGAATATCCTAATAATTAACTACAAAGACCTTGTCCTACAAACACACTGTATTTCTCTCTCTCTCTCTAACTAAGCTAACTACTATGTATTAGTGGTGGGACCCCGGGCCCATTACTGGCTACCGGATTTACCGGTTACCGGTTCTACGAAAACCGGATTCCCGGATTAAATCCGGTATACCGGTACCGGATTTATTTCATTGGTTTCGATGGGGCGCTGTGTCCCCATTGAAACCAATGAAATAAATTAATTCCCTCCCCCTCCCCCTCCCAGGCTGCGCGGGTGGAAGGGGGGACACCCCCCACCCACCCTGCCCAGCCTGGATTTTTGTTTAAAAAAAGACTCAGAGGCGAGCCCACCCCCCAGCACCAGCGGCCGCGGCGTCCCCGCAGCCGCCGGTAAGTATGACCCGATCCCTGGGGGGGGTGTTTAACACCCCCCCAACCCCCCAGGGATCACCCCTACTAAAGTTCAGTGCGCTTACCTTTGGGAGCTGCGGCGGCGGCGGGCGGTCCGGCGGCCTCAGCGCCGGCTGTGGCTGCCGGCGTCAGAGACGCTCTAGGCCTTCCGGGGAAACCCGGAAGTTCCCCGGAAGGCCTAGAGCGTCCTGACGCCGGCAGCCACAGCCGGCGCTGAGGCCGCCGGACCGCCCGCCGCCGCCGCCGGAGCTCCGCAAGGTAAGCAAGCACTGAACTTTAGTAGGGGTGATCCCTGGGGGGTTGGGGGGGTGTTAAACACCCCCCCCAGGGATCGGGTCATACTTACCGGCGGCTGCGGGGACGCCGCGGCCGCTGGTGCTGGGGGGTGGGCTCGCCTCGCCTCGCCTCTGGGTCACTCTTGCTCTTTTTTAAAACAAAAAGCCAGGCTGGGCAGGGTGGGTGGGGGGTGTCCCCCCTTCCACCCGTGCAGCCTGGACTCGGGGAGGGTTTTAAAACATTTTTGCTGGGGCAGTTTTTTTTACATTGCAGCCATTTTTAAATGGCTGCAATGCAAGAAAAATCCGGTACCCCGGAATCCGGTACCCGGTCCGGATTACCGGGTCGAATCCGATAATGCCGGTACGCCCGATACCGGCATTATCGGATACCGGATTCTACCGGTTTCCCACCCCTACTATGTATATCTATCTACTAACTGTCTATCTAATAACTTTCTATCTATATATACAATATTACACAGGAGGAAGCACAAAGAACACAGGGAGGGGTACAAAACTGAAATGAAAATCAGTCTAATAATATTCCTATTCTAAATAAATCCAAAACTTAAAACAGGGGAAGGGAATAAGGGATGGAATAAGAGGGAGAGGGAAAAGTATTCAATGGAGGGGGGAGGGAGGAAGGAAGTTTGAACACAGTGATCACAGGGAGGGGTAAAAACAAAAAACCCATCAAATCTATCTAATTGAATCTAAATAAATGATAATATGGAGGTAAATGGGTTGGATGGGTGAAATAGGAGGCGGATGGCAATGAATTAGGAATAGGAACAAACAAAAACTGCTGGGAGAGAGGGAGCCTTCTGAAACACCTGCTGTTTAGGAACAGTGACTAGCTCAGAAGGTGCTGGGAAGGGGGGAGGCAATCAGTTTTGTTTCTTGCTGTGCCCACCTCACCACAAGCCCCATTGGCTCCGTGCAGCCTAGCCAGTGGTGTGAAGCCAGACTGTGAAGTCAGTGATCTGAGGCGAAAAGGGATGGTGATTTGGCAGGCTGGCTGCTACTCCAAGCCTCTCCACCCCTGGTGCCTTGAAGTCTGCTCCTCATCTGACTCCCCCTCCCTGCCACATTTGGCCTTCCAGTGACACCACATTTTTGTCATTTTAGCCACCCGAACGTGATCTGAACTGACCGAACTGTTCGGTCATTTTGATGTTCGGAATTGAGTTCGGTTCGGTCGGTTTGTGTTTGGATTCGGTCATCCAAACAGGCCGAGTTCGGGGCGAATTCCAAACTTCTGAACCGCATTCGCCCATCCCTATGCTTCAATGCCCTGCCTTCTATGGTATTGGAGGGCAGATTTTGAGCTATTAAGTTCTCAGATAGGCTCTGCCCATTCGATACTCTTACGACAGAAATAGTAGATCACATTCTGTTTGCTTGTCATTTGTATGACAATTTACACAAGGAATTTTTATACCCTCTCCTGCTGAAATATCCTGGCAGGATGGATAATAGCTTTCTGCTATTGGTTCTATCCAACACAGTCCCAGAGATCTCTTTGAAAGTCTCAAAATTTCTAATTTCGACTCTGAATTGCAGCTATCTTTTCCTGAAGTTTAAGCTCCCTTTAAAAGATGATGAGGTGAGTCATGGCACTCAGTCCATTTTGTTACCTCCACCTATGCCTGTTGTTTTGGATTCCCACGGGGATCTTTATCATGTTTGGGTGTTGAGGTCTGGGGTAATGACTTCAGTGCTATGGATGTTATCAATGACACGGACGATTATTTTTTGGAGCAAGGTGGGAGTCACCCATATCTTAACTTCCATGAGTGCCCAATGGTTTGTGTAATTTGCTATAAGTTGTCTTGATGCCTTGATATTTTGTCTGTAGAAGAGTTTGTTGAATTGGTATTGTCAATTGTTTTAACTGTACAGCATTGTACTTTTAATTATCTCGATTGTTATTTTTCTTTTTTGCTATGGCCATCGGCCTCACTTAACAATAAATTAATTGAATTGAATTGAATAAACAAAATAGAAGGCTTGTAAAAAGGCACTCTCAATCTCAAATGTTGATGTCTAATAGAGAAGATACCAAGAGGGTGAGCCCTCCCACATGCCTACCCCATGTAGATTGTTTCACCCCAGCCTACTTTTCCACTTTGTCACCTAACAACCATAGAACAGGCTTTGCCCTTTTGTGTTACCCTTTTGTGGCTGCCCAATGGCTACTTCCCTTAAGGCCTCTTAATATGCTAATGGGGGTCCTCTTTGGGGGCACAGGAGGGCGGTGGAGAAGAAGCAGTCTCTGCAAATGCCTGCTACAGTTGGAGATACCCAAACCCCCCCACAACACAGCTCACCCACAGGAAAGATCCTTTTCAAGTCCCCTCCAAGTGACAAGATTGGCCAACCATCATCACTTTAGTCTTGTTCGCATTAAGCTTCAATTTGCTTACCCTCCAGTCACCAACAGCCACCAGGCATTGGGAAAGCACCAAGGCTTTGGAGACATTGTCATCATCAACAGGTTTTCACTATGGCCGCTTTTAGTCTATTTAGTCAGTGGTTTTAAAATAATGTGCAAATGGCTATAATGTGCGAGAAGTCTTGCCTAAAACCTGCCAGCGGGATTTTTACATGCCGCATGATTTCACACCGTGAGTGCCCCGCACACATCTAAAAAGTGGTCTATGTTACAATAAACCAAGCTTATGTTCCCCCATTAATTTGTGTTAATTGTTTGAAGAATTTGCAGGTGCTGCAATGAAAAATATAAAAAGGGTTCCCACAGTCCATGAAACAGATGTCACCAGTCCTGAAATATGTAGGTCAACTTTTCCATCTCTATGATATGTTGTGTAGGAAATATTTAAAAGAGAGTGGAGGGAGACTATTTCCCCCCCTCTTTTTTTGATGATGATGTATTCCATAGACAGAAAATATTTGTATCAAGTGCTGTATATTTGGAATGGGCACGTGTGTGGAGTTAACCCCTAAAACTACTGCTTAGAGAAAGAACTTTGCATCAGGCAGCTAAAATATATTTCTTGCAGTTATATAATACCAATATCTAGGGAAGCATATTTCTAAACTTATTTACTAGAACCTGTGTGTGTCAGTTCAGATTTCTTTACTTGACATCAGGCTGACCATGCAGACATTCATTTCCTAGGAAACATCTTTGGAAACAATTTTCCTTTTAGTTACTCCCTAAGGAAGTGGTCTCCACATTTTATGCTAATTACACCTGCATTGTCCCACATTTTGATTGTCATTGTCCCACATTTTGATTGTCACTGTCCCTCATTTCATAGTCCCAGGGTTGAGAGGCATTCTTCTGGGATAAAGCTGAGTTCAGTACAGGATCTAGGCAGATCCAGTTGACCCTGTTAGCTTTGCAAGGGGAAAAGGTAGTAATCCTCCACTTCACCCTAAGACTTCCCTCACCTTTATATGCATGGCTATGAGTGGGTGGTGTTGGTGTGGTTATTCATCAGTGAGATAAATCAGGAAATGAGCAGTCAAAGTCTGGCTACAGCAATCAACATGATTGTATGGCATGACTCATTAATTAATCCTACACTGGAGCCAAATAATGCCTGGTAGTGTGATAGTGCAGACTAAACTTGCTTTTCTAAAATTCACATAAAGAAGTGGGCTGTCATTTCAAATTCATTCCCAAGTATGTCTTCATTCCTTCACATGTTCTTAGTGAAACAAAAAGTGGTCAATAAGAAATAGTAGGAAAAGTTATATGTACTAAAATAGAGGGGGGGAGGGCAAGGGAGAGACAGTGTGAAAGAATCAAATTTTGAACAACATAAATGTCCTAGCTTCAAAATGACTTGGTGGCCAGACAAGTGCCATCTTAAATTCACAGTCTGCCGGTTACCGGACGTCTTTCTTCTCCATGTACCAAGTGAGGGCAAAAGGATTCTCCCTCTGGCCACCTTTGCAACTTTTTTCTTAGCTTTAAATGTTGCTTAGCTAACAAAATCCCAGTACATAGTCTTAGAACAATACACTGTACAGTATCATACCTATGTATGCTGCAGAGTGCAGCTTATTTGTGACAATGGGTGCTTTTAAATGAGATGGGGAGGGGGTCTGTGGCCATAATGTGGCTCTTCCATGGAGCAACCATACAGGTGGAGTGCATGGGGGAGGGGATTCAAATGGGCAGCTCCCAGCATGACTATTGTAGCCACAGATGCAGCCTCCATGCACTCCCTCTGTCTCCTTTCACACCTTACAAAATGGGTTATTATAATTTATAATAACGAGATAATACTGGGTATTATAATTCCGCAATTTATTGTAATGTGTGAATGCTCTGTTCCCATTTTATGCTGCAAGACCTTGGGTCATTGTAAAAGCCACATTTGGTAGCTGTTACAATGACCTAAGATCTCATAGTATAAAAGAAGAATAGTGCATTCACACATTACAAAACTCCAACAATTATAATACCCAGTATTATCTCTAGCAATTATAATACCCCATTTTTGTCATGTGTGAAAGCAGTCTCTGCCATGGACCATGGAGAGATGGGAGTGCATCAGGCTGGTCTTTGAAAGTGACACTTCATTGGCATGAGCGATTGGGAATCTGGACTTCCCAATGCTCCTGGCCAGTTCTTGTGATTTGAAATGGCTGATTACCCCACCCACAGTGCCTATGAGAGGTGGACCAGTTTTCTGGGGTGGCTGTCTGCCACCGTTCACATACGCAGGGACTCCAAGGTCACCCACTGTCATGGATCTATTTGCTTTCCCAACCTGGAGAACTCTGAATTTCCTGGCAGTGGTCCATGAATAGCTATGAGTGAGTGCTCCAAGGTTCATGGGAGCATGCATCCTGCTGCTCCACCGTCAGACAGATGGGCTGCTCCGGGGTGCCTGGGTGGCCATGCGGGGCAGTATCTTGCCTAAAAACACCCAATCTCTACCTGCATCAGCAACTTTCAGTGTAAACAGATGAGATGTTGCCTTATTTTTGCCACCATTAACCTCAGATTCACCCGCTTGTCAGTCAGGTGGCTACCAGATGTTCACCCTTCAGATGGTCACCTGGGACCATCATGGCATCATCCCAGGAAAGACTGATGACACCAGTGTGGATGAATCTGGGGAGAAGCCCCCATGGCCACCTCATCTATTGAGTACATGGGCACTTCTGCCCACGTTCAGCACCAGAGTTACGGTCAGCAGCCTCACAGCCAGGAGCCTAGGGCATCCGCGAAGTGACCACAATTCTATGGTGGGGGAGGGAAGGGGAGCATGGGCAGATGGTGGCAGGGAGGAATGCCTGCCAGGTAGTTGTGGTCCCATGCAAATTCTGTAGCTAGCAGCTGTGGGTGGGGGATGGAGCAATCACAGGCTCCAGCAGCCTCACCTCTCATGTTCACACCCTTAGAGCCTGACCAATATGTATAATTAAGTATAGGTTTCCAAGGTCACATGATTTACCATGTCCCTCCACCCACTATGGCTCATTAGAAGAGGACAACTAGTTTGGGATCCACTGATTGAGTGGTAAAACATTCTCTTATGGTCTAAAAACATGGGATAGTAATGCAAATGGACTATTCATTATTGTTATTATTGTTATTATTATTAAGCATTTATATAGTGCAAGCAATGTACCTGGCACTGTACAATTATAAGAGAGAGACATGTTCCCTGTTCCCGTGGGCTTACATTCTAAGAGAGACAAGGGGTGGGGGGAGACAAAGAGGGGGGAACAGAGGACGAGACAAGGATACATATATGAACTAATGAGGTCTCAGGTGCATGTACTTGACTTAATTACAAAGGTGTAGTTACTCATTCAATGTTACACAAGATATGATGATTCAGGATAAGTCGGCAAGAGGGCAAGGGAAATGCAGAGCCAGGGGAAGCTTGATGGAAGAGGTGGGTTTTGAGGAGGGATTTGAAGATTTGGAGGGAGGAAGCCAAGCGAATGTGTTCAGGGAGGGTGTTTCAGGCATGGTGGGCTGCCAGGGAAAAGGGGTGGACATGTTTTGAGGAGCAGGAGAGTTGTAAGCAGGTGAGGGTGGTGGCAGAGGAGGAGCGGAGCTCCTGGACAGTAGTATAATGGGAAATGAGTGCTGAAAGATAGGGAGGAGCAAGGCCATGAAGTGTCTTGTAGGTAAAAACCAGGAGTTTGTGCAGAATGCATACAGGAAGAAGGAGCCAGTGTAGAGAGGAGAGGACAACTTTACATGGTCAAAACAGCAGGCAAGGTGGTTAACCGTGGCAGCAGAATTATGAACAGAAATGTGAGGAGCAAGGTGAGAGCGAGGAAGGCCAGTGAGGAGAAGGTTGCAATAGCTGAGGCGAGAGATGACAAGGGCATGGACAAGGGTTTTAGAATAGGAAGCAGTGAGGAAAGGACGGATCTTAGCAATGTTGTGCAGAGAGAAGCGACAGGATTTGGCAACAGAATTGATCTGAGGATTAAAGGAGAGGGAGGAGTCAAAGATGAACCCTAGGCTACATGCCTAAGGGATGGGCTGACTGCTGACCCCATCAACAAAGACAGAGAAGGAAAAGAGAGAGGAAAGATTGGGGGGGGGGGAGATGAGCCCTCTTCAGTTTTCAGTTTTAACTATGTTAAGTTTGAGCTGATGATTGTATTTATTTTTTATTAATTTCTTAGCATTTTTATGCTGCCCCCTCATGCCCACAGCATATTGGGGTGGCTAACAATACAGTAAAATACATTAAAAACCAACATCACTTAAAAAAAATGTAAAAGTCCCCAACCCTAACCCTACCCTTCAATTCCCACAAATTCCCCACCCCACCAGTCTCCCCCATTTACCCCTCTCTCCTCCCCTCCCTCCAAAGGCCTGGGTGAACAGACAAGTCTTACATGCCCGCTGAAAGGCGATCAGACCCGAGGCCAGGCGGGCTTCCTTCAGAAGGGAGTTCCACAACCGTGGCCTGACCACTGAGAATGCCCTTTGCATGGTGGCCCCTCACCTTACATGGGGGACCTCCAGATAGGCACCCCCAGTGGATTGGAGGGTCCGTCCTGAGTCACGGAAGGCGAGGCGGTCCCCGATATAAGAGGGGCCGAAACCATATAGGGCTTTGTATACCAATACTAGCACCTTGAACTTGACTCGGTATGCTATAGGCAGCAAGCACAGAGAAGGGAGCACTGGTGTAATGTGCTCATGGCAACCCCTCCCCGTAAGGAGACGGGCCGCCGCATTCTGCACCAGCTGCAGCCTCCGAACAAATATCAAGGGAAGCCGCACATAGAGCGCATTGCAGTAGTCAAGCCTCGAGGTAACGAAGGCATGGATGAGAGTGGCCAGGTCGGGTCTGGAGATGTATGGGTGCAGCCTCTGCACCAGATACAGCTGGTGGAAGGTGGCTTTAGCCACCACCTCCACCTGCCAATCCAGGTGGAGGCTCGCATCCAAAATCACCCCCAGACCCTGAACCTGCTGGGAAACCGAAGGGCAGACCCCCCCCCTTCCCCAATAGGAGGAGCCGACAACTCCTTCGCCCTCCCCACTACCATCACCTCTGTCTTATCTGGGTTCCGCTTCAGTCTGCTCTGCCTCATCCAATCCACTACGGCCTCCAAACACTGGGAAAGTATCGAGACGGCAGGACCTCGGTCCGTTGAAAAAGAGAGGTACAGCTGTGTGTCGTCAGCATATTGGTGACTATCATGGGGGGAAAGGTGACAGGAAGGAAGGGTTGGGGGTTCGGTAGAAGAATAGGATGTAACAACAAAAGGGGAGGGAACCAATAGGGAGAAACCCCAGGAAGGGCTCCCAGGAACAGGCGGCAGGAACACACGCACAGGAGGCGGCTCTCTATCTCTGGTGGAGTCTATCGGGGAAATAACATCCCTCAGGCTATTGGGTGGGCTTTCCTCCTTTAGCAAGAGGCAACCCTTTTCATCATCGGGACAGAGAGAGAGAGAGAGAGAGAGAGAGACAGTTGCCCCCACAGGAACCGACAATACAAATGGGACCCACTCGTTCTGGGAAATCCTCGGGCCCAGGGCACCATGTGCGAGGAAGGTGCAGGGTAAGGAAAGGGGAAAGGGAATCCCAGAAGGGAAAAGGGAAATGGGGAAAGGGAGGGGACTTGGGAAATGGGAAGTGCAGGGGGACCGGGAAGTGCAGGGGGACCGGGCTTACACACACGGAATGGATTGTGCAGGTAAAAGGGAAAAGGAATTGGGTTGGAAGCAGGTAACCACCACCTAAGACCGCTAATCACAATCACCCAGGGGACAATACCTCTACCTCTACCACAACCACACTGCTCACTTACTCACAAGATACACTCCAGCGAAGGGATACATGGGGATCAGTCACTCTCCAAGAAATATGCTCAAGTCAATAGTAGAACAAAACACAATCACCCCAGGGCCAGCCTCTCAAAATGATTACCGGCGGGGCTATTACTGCTGCTGGTTCCCTTTATAAGGTTAATCTCATTGGCAGCAGGTGAGCCCAGGGCGGGACCCCAATCCGCTGATGAGCTCAGCGCTGCTTTCTCCCTCCTGTGGGGCGGGGCTAGGAGCATCCAGGAAGTGTGGGGTAGCTCTGCCCCCCACAGCGGCCTCCCCAACGCTCCCAGAATGCCCCCCACCGCAGCAGCTGACAGGTCACGGGATCCCCGCTGCCGCACCACCGCTGCCGCCTGGGTCCTGACAGTGACAACACACCCCGAACCATCTCACAATCTCCCCCAGGGGCTGAATATACACATTAAATAACAGTGGAGACAGAATGGAACCCTGCGGAATGCCACAGCTCCCAGCACCACCCGCTGGCTTCTATCTGAGAGGAATGAGCGGAACCATCCAAGAACAGTCCCGTTCAGATCCCCCAGATCTTGCAGCCGTCTCAACAGCAGCCCATGGTCCACGGTATCAAAAGCGGCCAAGAGATCTAGCAGGACCAGAAGTGTCGACCGTCCTGCATTCACCTCCCGGAGGCGATCGTCGACCAAAGCCACCAACGCCATCTCAGTACCCTAGCCGGGGTGGAACCCAGATTGACAAAGGTCAAGGAAACCAATGCTATCAATATGCTGCTATCAAGATGCTATCAAGATGTTATCAAGAGACATCCAGGCAGAAATGTCAGAAAGGCAGTTAGTGAGGCAAGACTGAATAGAGGGAGAGAGAGAGGTGGTAGAGAGATGGGTATCATCAGCATAAAGATGGTACTGGAAGCCATGAGATTTGATGAGTTTGCCTAGGTACAGAGTGTGTAGAGAGAAGAGGGCCAAGGACAGAGCCTTGGGGAACTCCAACCAAGAGGGGAAGAGAAGTAGAGGAGGCACCAGCAAGAGTCACATTGAAGGATAAATCATAGCATGTTCCAGGAGCCTAGAGACAAAAGGGAGGAGAGAGATGAGATGGTAATTAGAGGGATTGGAAGGATCAAGGGTAGGCTTCTTGAGGATAGGAGAAACGGTGACATGTTTGAAGGCAGAGGGGAAGGAATCGGTAGAGAGGGAGAGATTGACTATCTGCAGGAGGGATGGGGAGACCATGGGTGCGATAGAGGTCAGGAGATGAGAATGGATAGGATCAAAGGGACAAGTGGAAGTGTTGGAAGTGGAGAGCAGGGAGGTGATTTCCTCAAGGGGAGCTAGGAGGAAGGAGGATGGGAGGGAGGAAGGAGGAGGAGAAGGGGGAAGCAAAGAGGGAATGGAGAGGAGTGGGAAGCAATATCAAGGCGGAGTTCATCTATCTTGTTAGTGAAAAATGAGGTGAGATCCTGAGCAGCAAGGGAAGAGGGGGGTAGAGGATAGGGGGGCTTGAGAAAGGAACTGAAGGTTGAGATGAGGCAACAGAGGTCACGAGAACAGGATTCAATGCGAGTGGCAAAGTAGTGCTGTTTAGCAAGGGAGATGGCAGAGCTGAGGGAAAGAGAGGGAGAACTTAAAGTTAAGAAAGTCAGCATGAATGTGAGGTTTCCGCAAGAGGTGCCCAGCAGCACGAATGTAGGACAGGAGGTGGCAGATGGAGGGTGTGAACCAGGGTTGGGGGTTGAAAGAGCGGGTAGGGCAGAAAGAGGAGAGGGGAGCGAGGGAGTTTATGGCAGAGGACAGAGAAGCAGAGAAGCATTAAAGGCAGAGACAGCAGAGTCAGGTGAGGAGGCAGAAAAGACTGATGAGAGAAGGGGGGAAAGAGAGGAAGCAAAGTTCAAAGGATTAATGGATTGAAAGTCACAGAAAGAGATGGGGAATGGGTGAGTGGGGGGAGGGGGAGATATGGAATGTGGCAAAATGGTGGTCAGAGATGGGGAAGGCGTCAAAAGAGAGGTCGGAGACAGAGCAGTTTTTAGAGAAAACAAGGTTGATGCAGTGGCCATTACGGTGTGTAGGGCAGTGGGTCCAGAGATGGAGGTCGAAGGAAAAGGTAAGAGAGAGGAAGCAGGAGTCAGTAGGATGGGAGGGGACATCGGTATGGATGTTGAAGTCCCCAAGAATGAAGGTGGGAATATTGTCAGAGAGGAAAAAAGTGAACAGGGCGATAAGTGCAGAGAGGTAGGGGGGAGATTTCGAGCTAATCACAATCACCCAGGGGACAATACCTCTACCTCTACCACAACCACACTGCTCACTTACTCACAAGATACACTCCAGCGAAGGGATACATGGGGATCAGTCACTCTCCAAGAAATATGCTCAAGTCAATAGTAGAACAAAACACAATCACCCCAGGGCCAGCCTCTCAAAATGATTACCGGCGGGGCTATTACTGCTGCTGGTTCCCTTTATAAGGTTAATCTCATTGGCAGCAGGTGAGCCCAGGGCGGGACCCCAATCCGCTGATGAGCTCAGCGCTGCTTTCTCCCTCCTGTGGGGCGGGGCTAGGAGCATCCAGGAAGTG
>QEPC01004817.1:706859-735787 GCA_003113815.1 Sphenodon punctatus | reverse complement strand
CTCCTGTCTCTCAGATTGTAAGCCCTAGGGGCAGGGACCGTGTCTATTTTATTACTTTGTAAAGTGCCAGGTACACTGCTGGCGCTATATAAATGTTTGTTAATAATAAATAATAATAATAATAACCAGGAGTCAAAATCAGACAGAAAGGAGAGTGGACCAGGGGGGCAGTAGACAACAGCAACACAGAGATGGAGTGGAGAACAGAGACATACAGAGTGAGTAGGGATGGGCGAATGCAGTTCAGAAGTTCAGAGTTCGGTCCGAACTCGGCTTCTTCAGATGGCCGAACCCGAATCCGAACACGAACTGACTGAACTGAACTCAATTCCGAATGCCGAAATGACTGAACAGTTCGGCCATTTCAGATCCCATTCGGGTGAGTTTGGGTGGCTAAAATGACAAAAACGTGGTGTCACTGGAAGAACTTAATAGCTCGAAATCTGCCCTCCAATACCATAGAAGGCAGGGCATTGAAGCATAGGGATGGGTAAATGCGGTTCAGAAGTTCGGAGTTCGGCCTGAACTCTGCCTGTTTGGACGACCGAA
The DNA here is from genome assembly GCA_003113815.1 of Sphenodon punctatus. Taxonomy (NCBI): domain Eukaryota; kingdom Metazoa; phylum Chordata; class Lepidosauria; order Sphenodontia; family Sphenodontidae; genus Sphenodon; species Sphenodon punctatus. The sequence goes on along the minus strand of QEPC01004817.1, from coordinate 735,238 downwards.
TCCGAACACAAACTGACCGAACCGAACTCAATTCCAAACCCCGAAAGGACCAAACAGTTCAGTCAGTTCGGATCGCATTTGGGTGAGTTCGGGTGGCTAACCCGACAAAAACGTGGTGTCACTGGAATGCCACTGGAAGGCCGGGGTTTCCCCAAAAGGCCTAGTAAAGTGCTGAAGTCACGACAAAAACGTGGTGTCACTGGAAGGCCACTGGAAGGCCGGGGTTTCCCCGCAAGGCCTAGTGAAGCGCTGAAGCCACAAGCCAGCACTAAAGTCGGACCCGCGCCACGCTGCTGCCACCGCTGCCACCCACAGTGCGGGTAAAAGGCGATCGGGGGGGTTTAAAGAGTGCCACAGTGCCTGGTATCATCGGGAGGGCTCCTGGAGGAGAGCTAACTCCTAAAGCAATAGCCCTGGCTGCCACCAGGCCACCGGCGGTGTGACGGCAGCCCGGAGTCTGCAGATCTGGCGGTCCGGCGCTGGTTTTTTTTGAAAAAAATCCAGGCTGGACTGGCAGGGTGGGTGGAGGGTGTTCCCCATTCCACCCATGCAGCCTCGGAGAGGGAGGGGGGAGGTTTGGGGTTTTTTTAAAATTAATTTCAATGGGGACACTTTCCCATTGAAATCAATGGAAAAAACCCGGTACCGTTAAACCAATTTTACTGATAAAACCAATTTTTTTGAAACCGGTAACCGGTAAACCCAATACCCATTTTTTTCAGTTTGGTCCCACCCCTACGTCACTGTTCCCTACTAGCAGGTGTTTCAGAAGGCTGCCTCTCACCCAGCAGTTTTTGTTCCTTCCTATTCCTAATCCATTGCCATCCTCCTCCTATTTCACCCATCCAACCCATTTACCCTCCATATTATCATGTATTTAGATTATATTAGATAGATTTAGGTGTTATTTTTTGTTTTTACCCCTCCCTGTGTTCACTGTGTTCAATCTTCCTTCCTGCTCCCCCCTCCATTGAATCCTTTTCCCTCTCCCTCTTATTCCATCCCTGATTCCCTTCTCTTGTTTTAAGTTTTGGATTTATTTAGGGTAGGAATATTATTAGACTGATTTTCATTTCAGTTTTGTACCCCTCCCTGTGTTCTTTGTGCTTCCTCCTGTGTAATATTGTATATATAGATAGAAAGTTATTAGATAGACAGTTAGTAGATAGATATACATAGTAGTTAGCTTAGTTATAGAGAGAGATAGAAATACAGTGTGTTTGTAGGACAAGGCCTTTGTAGTTAATTATTAGGATATTCCATTTAGTTCAATAGGTTTTAGATTAGTTAATAGCAATTAGATTTAGTCTAGAGATAGATAAATATTAAAAAAGAAACAGCCACTCCAGCCTCAGGACCTGCCGCCTTGGTTCTGGGGCCAAGTTACTGGCAGGGAGGGCTGTGACCAATATCTTTAAGCTGCCACTCTAGCCCCAGGACCCAGCATCATGTGTCTGGGGCCATCATTTCTTGCACAGAGAGTCTTTTTCCGAACGCCCGAACCGAGCCAAACATGACCGAACCAAACGGCCGAACCTGAATGCGGCGAACGGACCGAACGGCCGAACCGAATGGCCAAACCAAACCGGACCGAACCGAACGGCCGAATCCGAACCGCAACCTGTTCACCCATCCCTAAGACTGAACCTCGAAGGTAGAGAAGGAGAGAGAAGGGAAAAGAGAGACTGGAACTGGCAGGATTTGGAGAAGAGGAAGCCCACACCACCACCACCTTCAGGGCAGGGTGAGTGTGTGAAGAACAGGCCTCCGAAGGAAAGGGCAGCGGAAGTTGCACTGTCACATGGAGGAATCGAGGTCTTAGTAAGAGCAAGAAGCTGGAGGGAGGGAGAGAAAAAGAGATCATGAATAAAAGCTGATTGTTTTTATTGAGAAGTGGCAATTCTAAAGAGAACAGGAAAAGAGGAGCTGGTTAGGGGGTAGACAAGGTATGGGAATGAGGTTAGGAGAGGGGATTTGATGATGGGAGTGAGGGACAGGATATGAGGATGAGAGGTGGGATGGAAGGACTTCATGGGGAGAAGATGGCTTGGAGCAGGACAGGGGAGTTATGAGGGGATGAGAAAGAAGTTGAGTGAGGAGTAGGGGTGTGCATGCTGTTTTTGTTATTACAATAATGATAATGAAAATTGGCATTTTTGTTACCATTATAGCAATTACAAAAATGACAAAAATAATAATGAAAATAGAAATGAAAACGACATTTTGTTTTTGAAATAAAGGGAAAAACCTGAAAATGTATTTCTGGCTATAACCTTTTTGTTTCTGACTCAATTGTGATTAAATTTGGGGTGCTTATACCCTCAGTGGAGGACATTATGTGTATCGCTTTTTGAAACACGTAGATAAAGTAAACCGATTTTAGAAGCAATTGAATGTTGTGTCTATGAAAATCCCCATACACATTCATGGCTCCAGCTTCTTTATCATCCATCCAATTTGCATGAAACCTGTAAATATCACATCGCTCCACAAGTTTAACACCCCTGCCAATTCTCAGAAATATCGGATGAAGGATCCTGATGGTATAAGACATTAACTTGAAAATACATTTCCAGCTGTAACATTTGTATATTCCATCCTGTTTACATGGTATTTGGCAAGAATGTATCACACACATTCCCTGTCATCTCTTCCAAACTACAGGACAATTTGATAAAGGGACCAAATTCTATAATCACTTGAAGTTGTCCCCTTGAAGACCATTATTCAGCTAAATAGCAGCACATGCAGTGCCAGTCAGAGATAGGCACCTGACATGGAAGGGGGAGAGAGGCTGTAGGAGGGAGGATGTGGATCCACCCAAAAGACTGACAGACACATTCACTGGCCAATTACTGCATGCTTCTAGCTTTACATGACCAATCAGTAGTGGCTTCGAGGCAGGCATAGGGGGTGGCCCTCAGGCGGGCATAGAAGGGACATAACTGGGACTTTGGGGATAGCATCCCAGCAATCAGGAGACATAGTTTACACATCCAGACTGGTCAATTATCATCACAAATGCCTCTGACTTCCCAGTAACAAGTGGTGGAGAAATGTTGGGATGATGACAGCACAGACATTTCTGCTGGCCAATTGGCATCACAAACAGATCTTATAACACAGTGACACATAAGAGAATACCTTGCATAGGCTCCTTCTCTGCAGGCATATAGAATTAGGACGCTTTATCACATCTTTCTTATATTTGGCAGAGATGATCGTGAAATTGTGATATAGATCCCTGCCAAATGTCATGTACACTGGTTGGACTACAAAGATGTTACAGTCAGACATACATTTATAAGTTAATTGCTTATACCACCAGTACCCTTTATCCAATACTTCTGCCATCCTTCTGAAAGTTGGCGGAGACAGTAAATATGGGAAGGGGTATAAACTTGCCTAGTTTCATCAACATTAAATGTGAGGAAAAGAAGTTAAATGTAAGGATGTATTTGAAGATATTTGCAAAATAAATTAAGTCAACTGCTTCTAGAACTGGATTCCTTTATCTGATCTCTTTGAAATTTGGTACAAATAATTACTTCCATTGGCAGTATAATCACACCATGTTTCAGCCAAATATAGTGAAAAACAAGGATGTTACAGTCAAATATGTATTTTCCATTGAAATCAATAGAAAATGAAAATGAAAGCAAAACAAAAATGAAAATTTGATATTTATGAAAACAAAAATGACAGATTTAAATAACAAAAATGAAAAAATGAAAACAAAAACAACATGGGGCCCTGGTGCACACCTCTAGTGAGGAGGAGTTGAGGAGGTAGAAGTAGGGGGCAGAGAAGAATAGAAGGAAGACAGGAACTGATGGGCTGGAAGGGAAAACACAGAATAACCATGATAGCAAAAGAAGGCTGGAGAAAGGAGCTCCTATGGAGCTGGGCAGAGGTAAATGTAGCAGCAGAAGTAGACTGAAGTAAAGTGAATTACCTGAAGTTGCTGGAATATCCTGTTGGAGAGTAGAGTGATCTCATGGCATGTGCCTTAAGGCCTGATGGTCATTGGAGCTCGGGGTGGCAAAGAGTCCAAGCCCCAGGAGGGTCACGGTGTCTTCAGGCGACAACAACTGAGGCAGCTGGGAGAGTATGCAGATGAGGTGCAGCTTCACCAGGCCATGCAAAACCCACCTCTTCTCTTCCATGAGATTAATGCTAGGTTGTTACTGCTTCAATCTGGAAAAGGCGACATCACTAAAATAGCTCTTTTATTGGTTGGCTGTAAACAAACAATCTAACCCACAAGTATAATGTCAGCCTGTGATCCTCAAAAAATTGCACTAGCACAAACCCCATTAACTTCAACCAGGTTTGTGCTGGCAGAGCACTTTGAGGATCGGGACTTTACTTTGAGGGACTCTTCCAGTATTTCTAAGTGCAGCAGGCAATAGCATTGCATTTATGAAAAGGGGGTCTTTAACAAGGGGATGGGCTTCTTTCCCTCATGCCCTACTTGAGGGAAGGGAAGTGGTACCTTGAGAGCTATGCCAGTATATAGCAGTCTTGCTTGACTAAAGCCACTTGGGTCTCTTATTTCCAGTGCTCTCCATACATTCTATTATTTACAAATCTGCCAGCCCTCCTTGCCAGTAGATTTGGTCCTTTCCCAGGATCTGAGCTCTCATCTGGGTCTTCCCTACTTACCCTTGGTCCAGAGGGGTTCTGGCCTTGATCTCCAATTGGCATGCTTACTCCAGAGCAACATGCCTCCTGCAATACCCACCTTGGCCTTGCTCTCCCTGGTAAGCCTAAATGGTGGGCTAGGTTTCCCACCTTCCTCTTATCCTGTTAGTACAACAAAATAATGAAATAAATATACTGAGAGTTGCTGCTTTCAGTTATTTGGCAGAGCAGTGCAGGCAGAAATTTGTATGGGCTGGAAATACTACAGTTGTTTAATTGGATTTTATATCTTGTTTTTTTAATATTTTTGTTTATGTATATGTTTGTTGATTTTATTTTTTTTCCTTTAAGTTTCACTGTAATTAGTTGTTTTGTTCTGTGCTTTTGGGCCATGGGGAAAGCCAGTGCTAAATAAATGAGTTTTGAGGTTGAGTTTCCTTACAAGAGGTTTTTGCTTCAGCACATAATTGCCATATCACTCCATCGCATAGTCTGTGGAAAGTTGATGGTGGTATGGAGCGCCAACTCTCTGTCTATGGACTTCCATGAGAAACTAAAGGTGTCTGTTTTGAACAAATGCCTATGGCAGTTTTGGCAGGCAGACACCTGTGTATTCCTAGAGACCAGAGGTTTTGTCCCTGTCGGTCGGGTGCTCTGGAGGACACAGTACGTTATGTAATGGGGTGGTCTCTTTCTCACAATTTGAGAGAGACTTTTATTCAGCCTCTTTTATCAAAAGTAGAATTTTTAACTAGTTGTCTGAGGCTAATTTGGCTTCTTCAACAAAAAGATTCACACACTGTTATGAAACTTGAGTTATTTGCATGCAGAGATGGGCAGATTAGAGGGAAGCTGCCGATGACTGTGAGTTTTTCATCTTGAGTCAAAATGGACTAACTTGGATATATCTGCATTTATTGCATTGTTTGTAGGTATTGTGCTTTATTTGTATTCCTTTTTTATACAATTTTATTATTTTGTGTTTAGTATTTTATATATGCTGGAGGCCTTGGCAAAAGCTTGTGGCAGCAAATAAACTAAACTTTCTACTGGGGATGGTGGAGGCAATCTCCTTACCTCTCCCTAGTGGTATCCGTTCTGAGACATTAGCTTAGTCTCACACTGTCTGAGTCCCCCACTGGCTCACAGCTGGAGCTGATTTAACTTCTTGCCAGTTTTGTTGCTGGTACAAAGGGGGGCGTACCCACAATCAGGGTTGCCACCATTCTGGGTTTGGCCTTAGAGACTCCTGGCTCTAGATGGAGCCCCAATTTCTCTGGTTAAGCTGGGCTGAGTTGGAAAAATTGGGGAAACTGTGGCACGACTTGGAGAGGGAGAGGGCTGAGCCCTACAGAAGAACTGCCTAGTGGGGGTTACCTCTCTCCCTCCCCCCCCTCATAAGTAGGAGGGGCAGTGCACAAGCACTGTGTGTCTCTCTCCATCTGAGGGAAGGGAAGGAGGAAGGAGAGAGAGAGGGGCACCTTCCCTGCCACTCTATGGCTCCTGCTTTCAGGTGGGGGGAGGAGGGAGGGGCAGAGAGGCATCTCCTAACGCAATCTCCTGGCACAGCTTGGAAAGCAGCTGTGATGGTGCAAGTGCCTTGTTTGGGGCTCAGCCCATGCTCTGTGAGCTCTTACCCAGCTCCCTCTCACCTATTAGAAAGGGGTTGGGGTAAATGATTACCACGCCCCTTTCTGACATAACCTTGCTTCCCTGAGGATCATCATGACCAACCAGCAGCAACGGCAGTTATTCCATGCATGGAGATGGGTGTGCACCCGTGTAACAGCTGCCCCCCACGCACCGCCCCTGCACCATGACCAACACCCATCCCCCCCCCCCCCACACCGCAGTCAATTTGAAAAGGGCCATAGTGATACACAGGTCATCCTTTGCCCTATTCCCTCTAGGTCGCTATTAATAGAAAGGGGCAACCCTACCTGTAATCACTTAGGCCACTTTTGCACATGACAAAAATGGGTTCTTATAAGTGCTTGTGATAACACCAGGTATTATAAAATGCTGGAGTTTTGTAATGTGTGAACGCAGTATTCCCCTTTTATGCAGCGAGACCTTGAAGTCTTATAAGGGTGTTTTTAGAAGAGCACCAAATATTGCAGATTAGTACTTATCGTGCATTGAAACCATTCTTATTTTAATCCAGATTGAATGTTTAGACGTGTGTGTTATTGTGAATTTAGAATTAATCTGCATTTAAAGTAAACCGTGTTTAATGTTTTCATGAGCATAAATGCAGGTTAAAGCACTATTTAAATCCACATTAACTGTTTAAACTTTAAAACACATTTTAACCTGCGAGTTTATTATAATAATAATAATTATTATTATGATAAGCATTTGTATAGCACCAGCTGTGTACCTGGCACTTTATAGAACAATAAGATAGACGCGGTCCCTGCCTACAGCTTACAAATCTAATAGACATGGAGTGGGGAGACAAGGAGAGGGGACATAGGGAGAGGCAAGGGATAAATTACATTCAAGCGGATGGGAAGTCTCAGGTGTACATGCTTGGCTTGGTTACAGTTGACAGGAGTCTGTGGAAACGGCACACAGCAAATATTGAAAGGAAAGTTCTAACAGGTGTCGAGAAAGGCGGCGAGGAAGAGGTAGGTTTTGAGGAGGGATTTGAAGGTGTGGAGGGAGGGGGCAAGGTGGATGTGGGCAGGGAGGGAGTTCCAGGCATGGGGGGCAGCAAGGGAGGATGAAGGTCATTGGGGAGCAGGGGAGATGAGGGAGAGGGAGGTAGGGATGGGCGAATGGCGTTCGGAAGTTCGGACCGAACTCTACCAGTTCAGTCGACCGAACCGAACTTCCGAACCGAACTCAATTTTTGAAACAAACTGAATTTCCGAACTCGGCTCTGTTCATCCATCCCTAAAAGATAATATTCTATTTAGGTCAATGGGGTTTGAATTTATGAACTTTGTTCAGAAGTTCGCAGTTCAGACCAAACTCAAATAGTTCGGTCGACTGAACCAAACTTCCGAACTGAACCGCATTTCCGAACTGAATTTCCGAACTCAGTTCTGTTTGCCCATCCCTAGAATGAGGGAGGGGACAGAGGAAGAGGGGAGAGTGCATGCAGGAGTATGTAAGGAGAAAAGGGCTGAGAGATAAGGGGGAGCCAGTTTGTGAAGGAATTTGTAAGTGGACACCAGGAGTTTGTGAAGGATGCGTTGGGGAAGGGGGAGCCGGTGAAGTGAGGAGAGGAGATGCTGCACATGGTCAAAGTGATGGGCTGAGTGGATGACGCTAGCAGCAGAATTTTGGATGGAGATAAGGGGGGACAGGTGAAAGTGGAGGAGGCCAGTGAGGAGGAGGTTGCAGTAGTCAAGGCGAGAGATAATCATGGCATGAGCAAGGGTTTTGACTGAGGAGACCGAGAGAAAGGGGCGAATTCGAGCAATGTTGTGGAGGGCGAAGCGACAGGACTTGGCAACAGAGTCGATGTAGTGTTTAAAGGAAAGGTGAGTGTTGAAGACGAAGCCCAAGCTACGGGCTTGGGGAATGGGGCGGATGGTGACCCCATCAGTTAGGATGGACATGGAAGAGGGAGAGGAAGGGAAGGGAAGAAAGATAAGGATTGTGAAACCAGTTACATAAAACCCCAATGTCAGGGGTTTATCTTGAATATTCCACCTTAAATGCGCATTAGATTTCTCTAATCTGCACTAGTTGTCTTGTCTAAAAATGCCTTTAGTGACTTGCCCACTCAGGTTTTTACTCTGCAAGGATTTAGAATGACCATATTCAGAGCCATCTTTTTTCTTTTATCCTTTTTTTTATTTTTATTTTTTTTTCCCATTAAAAAACAACAACAAACCTTCAAGATCCAGATTTGGGTGATAAGATTTAACTTCTGTTAGCCTGGGGATCCAGGAAATGAGGATTCTGTCTTTGTATTCCTACCCTATTTGAACAATTTTCCTTAAAGTATTTTGGAAGCCATGCCCTTGTGAAGAACACCAGGGAATAGAGATTTGCCATTGACTTGAATGAAGCCATGATGTCACGCTAAGTTGTTTATCCAAGAGCTAAACAGTCTGGGAAATTGCCTGACCAGAAGTCTTCATCCCTGACCTGAACAGCCAGCTCCAAGGAAATAAAAAAGGTTCAGCATTTGTGCTTGGTCTGTCTCTTGAAAAAGCCTACCCTCAATTACAGTTCCAATTACTCGATGATGCTTATGATTATGCCACAGCTATGAATACTGCGTATATTTCTGCCCAATATTCAACTAGAGACAAACAGGCGTATCCTATTTAAAAGGGGTGAGAAAATAGAATGCCATTCCATATGATAAATCAATGATACTTTTTCCATTTTGAATACTGTATTAAAATTCCAGTCACATTCTGTCACCAAAGAGAAAAGTATCATTTTAAATAGATTCAGAAATTCCTAATGAGCATGACTGAAGCATGTGGCTCTTCTATATTAGGAGAAATTTAAAGCATCAATATTCTGGGAGTTTACATAGCAGAAGAGTATGGGCAGAAATATAATTGTTTCCCTTAAAAAAACAAAACTTCAAGACCCAAATTTGGATGATAAGATTTAACTTGTGTTTGTCTGGGAATCCAAGAAATGAGGATTTTGTATATATCTTCCCATACCCTTCTGCTATGTAAACTCTGATAATATCATAATATAGAAATACATAATACATACATTTTTATATAAAATATCATATATAGAATACTAACCCATATTATATAATATATATGATAGTATTGAAAAGGTCAGTCATATACTCCAATTTCTCCCAATTTTTATTCAACAGAAATAAAACAATTACTGTAAAAAAGATTTTTTTAAAAAATTTCTTATACAATGTACAATATATTATTTGCAGAATCTGGATAGATAGCTTTGCAATTATTTTTATTTTTAAATAGTTATGCATATGAATAGGATGGAATAGTATTTGTAGTTACTTTATCTAGGATAAAATAAGTGCTCTCAATCACCACATTTATGTTCATACAATGATGTGGCAAAAATTCATTCAAAATAATGGGAGGTAACTGTATAATTCAGGGGTAGGGAACCCTTTCCCTCTATGAAAATTGGTACAAGCTCTGAGGGCTGAATAGAAGTTGAGGGTGGAGGTTCTCAGGAAATGGAGGGTCCGGAACATAGAACTGGGCCATGGATCTGTCCCCTATCCTTGTGTGCATGCCCTCATCTCTGCCCTCTTTCTCTCAGTTTAGTCTTTCAGTCCTAGAGGGTAGGGGTAGGAACTGAATCAAGGGGCCAAATTCAAGAACTGGAAAGGGGTCAGATAAAAACTAGTCATGGGCTGCATTTGGCCCCCAAACCTGAGCTTTTGCCCCCGGGCCTGATGGTTCCCCACCTCTGGTATAACTAAAGATTGTATCATAATTAATTATTTCAAGTAGAAATAAAATACTTGAGCAGAAACATTATTGATGTATTGACATCAATACCTGGAAAGATTCTAGAGCAGATTATAAAGCAGCCAATCTAAGCATTTAGAAAACCGTGCTGTGATTACTACAAGCCAGCATGGGTTTATCATGAACAAGTCATGCCAGACTAATCTTATTTCTGTTTTTTGATCAAGTTACTAGTTTAGTAGATCATGAGAATGCCATCGATGTAGTATATCTTGATTTCAGCAAAGCATTTGACAAAGTCCACCATGATATCCTTCTTGGCAAGCTGATTAAATATAGGTTAGATGATACTACCGTTAGGTGGATTTACAGCCGGTTGAACAACCATACCCAAAGAGTGCTCATAAATGGCTCCCCATGAATCTGGAGGGAGGTATCAAGTGGGGTGCCTCGGGGCTCTGTCCTAGACCCTGTACTGTTCAGCATCTTTGTTAATGACTTGGATGAAGGAGTAGAGGGGATGCGTATCAAATCTGCAGATGACACAAAACTGGAAGGGATAGTTAACACCTTAGAAGACAGAAACAAGATTCAAATTGATCTTGACAGGATGGAAAGCTGGGCCAAAACTAACAAAATGAAATTCAACAGAGATAAATGTAAAGTGCTGCATTTAGGTAAGAAAAATAAAATGCGCAAGTATAGGATGGGTGATACCTGGCTTGGCAGCAGTACATGTGAAAAGGATCTTGGGGTTGAAGATGATCACAAGCTGAACATGAGTCAGCAGTGTGATGCTAAAAATGGCTAATGCAATTTTGGACTTCATTAACAGAAGCATAGTATTACTTCACGAGTAGTAATAGTTTCACTCTATGCTAGTCAGACCTCATTTGGAGTACTATGTCCTCCAGTTCTGGGCACCTCATTATAAGAAGGACATTGACAAATTGGAACAGCTTCAGAGGAGAGCAACAAAGATGGTCAGGGGTCTAGAAACCAAGTCCTATGAGGAAAGGTTGTAGGAGCTGGCTATGTTTAGCTTGAAGAAGAGAAGACTAAGGGGAGACATGATCGCCATCTTCAAATATCTGAAGGACTGTCACATAGAAGATGAAGCAGACTTGCTCTCTGTTGCTCCAGAGGGCAGGACTAGAACCAATGGGCTCAAATTACAAGAAAGCAGATTTTGGCTAAATATTAGGAAGAACTTCTTAATGGCAAGAGCTGTTCAGCAGCGGAACAGACTGCCTAGGGAGGTGGCGGGCTCTCCTTCAGAGGATGTTTTCAGACAGAGGCTGGATTACCATCTGTCAGGGATGCTGTAGCTGTAGATTTCCTGCACTGAGCAGGGGGTTGAACTAGATGACCTCTGATGGGCCTTCAAACTCTAAGGCCCTTTTTACACAGGACAGGCCCATGCATGCCCACACAGATCCACTGCATGGGCATGCATGGGTGCCATCCATGTGACTGCAGTAATGGGTGGGTGGGGGTGCATGAAAGCTCCTGTGATACACCCGTCTTCACCCACCTCCACCTATCACCCACAGATGGAGCAACCAGTGAAAACGAAAGTTGCTCCATGCATGGAGGTGCATGGAGATGGGTGTGCACCCGTGTAACGGTGGTACCCCCACTGCCCCGCCCCCCACCGGTGCACGCACCCATCCCCTCCCCTGCACCGCAGCCCATTTTAAAAGGGCCTAAGATTCTATGATTCTATAAGGTTGCATGGGCATTTCTTAATTTTTGAATGCTCAGCTTTGCAACTTTGATTAATAAATAGTAATTCAATATATCAATAATTATACATATATACACATGCATGTGTATGCACAAAATGCCAAAAAAACTACATCCAGAATAGATGCTTTTTATAGCATCTATTTTTTATTATTATTATTATTATTATTATTTTATTATTACTTAAACACAGAACCATCTGGGCACATGGTACTTTATAAGGTTAGATAAAAGTGGATCCCTACTCTACAATCTAACATTAAAATTACAAAATGGAAAAAGTGGATGAGGAGAGGTAGAGTCAAAGGTTAAAACATAATCATGGCCCAGTCCAAATAAAAATGAAAGATAAAATTAAAAAGGGTCTTCAATGAAGAAATGGGGGACTGGAGGGGTGCGAGCTACAGGGGCTTTGCCATCAGCCCGTTTGCCTGCTTAAGCCTCCCCAACAACTTTGCCATCCCCGCCCTTCACCAGTATCTGCTTCCAGAGAGCCCTGATTGATTGCTGCTGAGCTCAGCTGAGCCCCATCTGTCACACGGGAGATCCGGCAAACCTCCTCAGCAGCCCTTCAAAGGCACCGCCAGCACTACGGCGGTGCCGTAGGCGTGCGCCTGTGCGTCACACCTAAGGGCATCACTCACAAGGGCGCGCCCTTGTGCGCAGACTTAGGCGGGGGCTGTGGGGGTTGTGATCTATGTGGAGCTCTCTGTTCGTATAAGATGGGTAGGAGGGGGAGGAAGGTGGGGATGGAAACCCACTCCCAAGCCAGAGTTAAGCAGACAACCCTGGTAAATTATATGCAGAACCCTAAGAATAGTCTAACTCAGACAACTGACCCAGAGAGTTCTATTCTAGTGGCAGAAGTCGCGGAGTCGCAGTTTGATAGGATTCCTCCTCCGACTATAATTAATTACACCATCTTCTGATCCTATCTGTTCAGTCCCGGTGGCAGAGTTATCAGGCCACTTACCATTTACAGCCGATGAAAGTGTGACTTTTTCGTGGGAAAATATGGGCAAGCAATGTTTTGCTGTGGGTGATTTAGTTGCAAGATTATATACACAGCTGGAGCATGTCAATATGCAACTTGAGTTGCAAAGACTTCAAATGGCAGTAATAACTGATAAGCTTAACCTATTGGAGGCTGAGCGATTTCATTGTAGTAAGGACTTCCACCCTTTGGTGGTCACGACAGGAACCCAAACTATCCAGGATGAAACGGCTTTCCAGGACCTGAGACCGCAGGGGTTTAATGTTCTTGGGGATTTTGCAGACAAAAGACCTCGCAGATCCCTGCACCTGGATTCTCAGGCATTACTCTTCAAAATTGCCCCACTGCCCCATGGGCGTTTGCCTTCCTGGTCTTCTAAGTCCTTTATACAATGCCATTTGTCTACAATTATGGGTGTACCATTACATGTTAGCTCTATAACTCGTTATTTGATGTTGCCAACTTATGAGTATTCCTATCGTATAGTAATACATTTTGCAGCTTCCCCAATTGTGGCAAATCTCTGGACAAAAGCCCATTTATTTGTGGCTAGAGGGATATATGTGGAAAAAGTATATAGGAATCCCCAGATTTTACCTTTATTATCACTTGTAGGCAAAGGAGCTCTTGATAGGGGTATCGATTCTAGAAACACCAATCTTAGCTCTGTTTCCAAACAAGAGCCTTTGTCAGTGAGTTAACAGCGAGCTAGTGTCCCTCGTTGTCCCAGGAAGTTCCTGGGGAGGATCCTGGGTTAAAAGAGGCTGCTTTGCAGGACTTAACTACAGTACCCAAGAACCAGGAGGGGAACTCTCCAAATCACGTTCAAACAAGGAGGCTGAGTATTGAGGCTTGGCCGCAGGGGATAGCTTTGCAACAAGGATCCCAGAAACATCCTATAGTAGTGCAGGAGTAACTACCACTCCTTGAGGGTGGTACTTCTTTTGGGATTGTGGTGGGGCAAACTTGTGTTAATCCCAGGGGCTTCCAGGCTGAGCCTGGTGTTAGTGGTGGGGAGAGTACATCACAGGTACCCCTTTTGGTTGATATAGATGCGGATTTAGTGGATTTAGGGAGAGATAGTGGTCAGGGATTTCCCTCTACTTCATGACTATCTCGGTCAACTCCCGTAGGTAAAATTACAATATGCTCGTGGAATGTGGCAGGCTGGGCCAGGCATAGTATCGATCCAGACTTTATACATTATATACAAAGGTTTTCCATCATCCTGGTCCAAGAAACCTGGTCTACTGATCTATTGGACTTGGAGGGTTATATCTCAAACTCTCTCCTAGCGACCCATAGGAATTCCAAGGGGAGGGCTTGTGGGGGTTTGGGCTGTTTTGTTTCTAGAGATGTCCCCTTATCTATTATAGAGAATTGAATACTCCCCAAGCTTCTGATAGGGTTTGTGGCTAGGTTTGCCTCTATGACTCTTATAATCATGACTGCATATGTCCCTCCCTGCAATGCAGGCTCTTTTCATTCCTCAATGTGGGACTCCTTGGATGGTCTATTAGACCAATTGATATCCAAGTATCCAGAGGGCCAAGTTATCCTAATGGGCAATTTTAATGCCCGCATAGGTGCAGACAATCAAGCCCTGGCTCCCCATTGTGATGGTTTACCTTATGCTCCAGAAAACCTCTTAGGGTCTAGGCAATCTAAGGATAAAGGTATAAACTCGTCAGGGATAAGAATGGCCCAGCTCCTAGTGGCTAGGGAGTTGCATGTGTTAAATGGCACAGGCTTCAATGACTTGGAGGGGGAATTTACATTTGTTGGGCACCAGGGTCCTAGCACTGTGGATTACTCCTTAGTCTCGGCGGGGCTTCTCCCTTATGTCTCAAATTTTGAGCTGGGCCCTCCCTTGGTGGGCGACCATCTTCCAATGGAATTCTCCCTTTCCTTTCCCACCCCTGTAGTAGCATTAGGGGATCTATATAAGCAAAATAAGCAAAATAATATAATAAATAATAGCAGAGAAACGTATGAAACTCTCTGGGTCCCTCATTGGAACAAGGGGCTATCATCTGCCTTGGGGGGTGTTTGCTTCACAACCCCAGGTTGTTTTGTTGTGAGAGAGACTGATTGATTCCAAAAGCCCTACTGAGGTTTTGGAATTGTTTGACTGTTTAACATCGGAGTTTCAGTCTTGTATTCGTGGATTACGTCGGCCTCCAGTTTCTGGAACAGTTAAAATTAATCAGCCGTTGTTTGACAAAGAGTGTAGGCTGGCCAGAATTGAGCTTAAAAGTATGTATTATAAATAAAGGAACTCCCGGGCAGTTACCCTACCTTCTCAATACATAGCGCTTAGGGCTAAATATAGGAACTTAATCAATTCGAAAAAGAGGGGGTTTTGGGACACTCGTTGGGGATCCCTATTGCAGGCTGCCAATACAGGGGATACCAGGGGCTTTTGGCATCTGGTTAATATCTCTACTGGGTGAAGGAAAGGCTCGTTAGACTCGCAAATATCAGCAGTTAGATGGGAGGACCATTTCAATGAATTATCCAATCCTTTGGGAAAGGACAATGATGGAGGCCAATCAAGGAATGACCTGAATGAGGGGCTTGAGGAGTTGTCAGCTTGGCCACCTGTTCAGATTAAGGAAGTTGAGGTGCTGGTTGACTCCTTGCGGAATGGACGAGCGCCAGGCCTGGATCTCATAAGGGCAGAATTCCTTAAAACAAATAAGGCTTGATGGCTCCCTGTGCTAGCTGCTTTATTTACAGCTATAAACAGCTCAGGACAGGTGCCTGCGGTATGGGCCACGGCTTTGGTAGTTCCTATTTATAAAAAGGGCTCTAGATCAGACCA
The DNA here is from genome assembly GCA_003113815.1 of Sphenodon punctatus. Classification (NCBI taxonomy): domain Eukaryota; kingdom Metazoa; phylum Chordata; class Lepidosauria; order Sphenodontia; family Sphenodontidae; genus Sphenodon; species Sphenodon punctatus. Next base: position 719,646 of record QEPC01004817.1, on the reverse strand, counting down.
GGCCAATTATAGGCCGATCAGTCTTTTGTCAGTGATATCAAAGGTTTATGCAAAGCTACTTATGCGGAAACAGACTTCTTGAATGGAACAGGTGAAGATAATTTTGCCAGAACAGGCAAGATTTCAGCAAGGACGTTCTACTGTTGAGCATTGCCACATATTACAATATCTTACAGCCAAGTATAGGGCTCGTAATGGGGCTCGTATGCGGCTTTTCTAGACCTCAGGACAGCGTTTGATTCGGTTGATCGGGCTGCCCTGTGGGATAGGTTGCAGGAGTTATCTATTGATAGTCGTTTGCTGGCTCTGATGCATTCCCTATACACTAATTCATCTTTGGTGGTCAAAATGGATAAGTATGGCCATATTACCCCCTCAATACCAACCTCAATGGGGGTTCAACAAGGATGTGTTTTGGCTCCAGCACTTTTTACCTGCTTTATAGATAACATCATTCCAGTCATGGCAGATTCCTGATTTTTTCCACCTAAATTGGCAGCCCGGGCCATCGGCTGTCTCTGCTATGCAGATGATGTGGCCTTACTGTCCCAGACTCGAGTGGGGCTTATGCAACAGTTACAGACCTTTGCTAACTTCTGTCAGTCTAATAATCTGATCACTAACCATGACAAATCTAAGATTTTGGTCTTTTCTTCGTGGTTAAAATTATAGGGCTGGTCTGTGGGGGGTATCCCGATCCAGCAGGTTAAGTCCTTTAGATATTTGGGAATTCTATTCCATAGCTCTGGGTGCTGGCAGGAGCACATTAACAGAGCCATGCGATCGGCACAAGCTGTTGCCCAATCAATAAGTAGGCTTTTTGCTAAACAAGGTAGGTCAGCAATCTGCCCAGCAAAGTCAGATCCCAATTACTTTATGGGGTGGAGTTATGGGCTCCCTTTCATTCCAATGTGGTAGATAAGATCCAATCCAGATTTCTCCAGAGACTCTTGGGAGCTCCAAGAGGTACTCCCATGGCAGCCATTTGGATGGAGTTGGGTCAGAAATCATGGACCCAAGCAGCCAATGAAGCTACCTTGACATTATGGCTGAAATTGTATTTAGGGCAGGGATCCATATTGGCAAGGGATATGCTTGAGGATCCCTTTTTGGACCAATGGCCCTTGAAGGTGGAGGCGCAATTAAAAGAGATGGGCATTTCTCCAGAATATCTGAAACATAAGCTCCCAGACTCATGTAAGTGGGAGGTTCTTTCTCGTGTAAGGGGTATAGGTTGGCAAACAGAGCTCGCTAGAATAAGGCAATCACCCCACATTCATGACTATCTGGCATATGTGTAGAGCAGACGGCCTTTTATTTGACAGCTACTATTTCTGGTAGAGCCAAACAGCTTTTTGCTAGTGTCCATTTCAACGCTTTCCCTTCTCGAGTATTTGAGGGCTGAATTCAGGGAATTCCATTTTCAGATAGGCTATGCCCTTTTGACAACATAATAACGGAGACAGTTGGGCATATTATTTTACACTGCCATCTTTAAGATGGCCCACGCCAGGAATTCCTTGCTCCCATCATGGGAAAGTACCCAGGCAGAAGCGATCAAGTATTACTAGCTGTGCTATTGGATTCCTCTGATCTGGATATAATTCGGAATGTAGCGATGTTTTTGTTAAGCGCTGTCCACCTTAGATCTCGGTTCTTACAAACTATTCCCTTGGTTATGTAAAATAAGTAAATTTACCTGCTTTAGATAGGGGGTATTTATGGGGGACAGTAGATTATTATTCTCTTTTAAGATGTATATTGTGGTTTTTGTTTGTTTGTATCTTTTATAATTTGCAATGATCAAAGATCACGCAATAAAATGAATTTGGTTTTTGAATGAAGAAATGAGATGTTTGAAAAATGAGAGAGAAGTGGCATGGTACATGGGTTTTAATTCCAGGCATAAGGAGCATCCATGGGAGAAAAGTTGGAGTCATTTGAGGTAACAGAATATTGCTTACTACAATTTCGGCAATTGAGAGTGATGGAATGTTGGGAACAAAGATCACAGGTGTAAAGTGTAAATAAACAAAAACAAATAAACAAAAACGTGTAAATAAACAAAAAAAAGTTAAAATGTAATGCTGATCAAGGCCACGAAGAGTATTAAAGGTAACAAAAATAAGTTTTTAATTGAACGTGAAAAAAGAAAATATGGCACTGAAAGGCAATGAGAAATGGATTGTTATTGTTAAGGTGTCAGGAAAAATAAATGATATTAGCAGTAGAATGTTGAAAGAAAGAGAAGTGAGATAAAGACCAGAGAGAAGATTACAGTATCATGGCAAGAAATGATGAGAGCATAAGCCAAAGTTTTAACTCTCAGAATGGAAAGGAATTGATGTATTTTTAGAGAAATTGAAAATCTTAGTAATATTAGCAACCTCTCTCTCTCTCTCTCTCTCTCTCTCTCTCTCTCTCTCTCTCTCGTAAGAAGAAGTGAATGTCCTAGATCACATATGATCACATATGATCACCTAGATCACCTAGATCTCTCTCTCTCTTGTAAGGAAAAGTGAATGTCCTAGATCACATATGAGGGGGAAAGGAAAGGGAAAAATGAAAGCTAATTCCTAGACTAAGTAAGGGTGACGTTTTTTATAGAAACTGAAAAAGTAAGAGGAAAAGAGGGGTTAGCAGGAGGAATAAGACATTTAGGCTACTTTTAGACTTGCGTGGCAAACACGTGGCATAAAATCAAACTGCTTGTAAATATCCTGCATGTGGGATTTAGATGTGACATTTCACACATTAAAGCCAAATACCTCATTGAGGTATTTAATTTGCAGCTTTAAAAGAACACGTGGCTGACTTTAACGTGCGAAATGTCACATCTAAATCCCACACGCGGGATATTTACATGCAGCGTGATTTTATGCAGTGTGTTTGCCATGCACGTCTAAAAGCAGTCTTAGTCTGAGATGTTTGGGAGTCATTCAAATAGATCCCTTGGAGATAGAGTTAGAAATATGGGATTGGCTGGAAGGAGAAAGAATGGGGGTAAAAGATATATTTGGATATTTTCAACCTCAAGATAAACAATAGGATTTAATAAGATCAGTGACACTCGAGAAAATGTAAAGAAAGAAAAGGAGAGGGCTAAGAATAACCTCTGAGAGCCTTGTACAGAACAGGAAGAGCAGGGGAAGACGAACTACCACTGAAAGACCCTGTGAATGATTCTATATATAGGAAGAAAACTAGTCAAAAAAGAGAGTACTCGAATCCTAGCACATGAAGGGCATTTTCAGACGTTATGAGATCACAGTCAATTCCCTGTGGTGGTTGTGACCACATAACGTCTGATGGGGGGAACGGATGTTCCCCCCCAAATGTTCACCAAGGTCAATCGCGGTGGGGAATCACATTCACCACGTGATCGGCTGAACCGGCGGGGCTGGCGGTGATCGCGTGGTGAAGGCGATTCCCCGCCACGATGAACCGAGCCATCACGTCTGGATGGCGGCCACGGCCCGGAATCCCCGTGGTCAATTCTGGTGGGCGCTGCGGCCACATTAGCCGTGGTGCCCACCCATCTCCCCGAGGGCGGGAGGCAGGGGAGCGTGGGGGGGGGCCGTGTGGCCGCATGTTGCGCCGCATGGCCCCGCCCCCTCCCCGATCCCCCGCCGGGAGCCACCGGCACGTCTGTTGGGCCGTGACGCGGTGGCCCCAGCGGGGGATCAATGGATTGTTTTCGTAACGAGGTCAATTGGCCCCGTCACGTCTGAAAATACCCGAAGAGAATGAAGGAGGTGAGAATGGTCCACTGTGTCAAAAGCAGCAAAGCGTTCAAGAAGAATACGAGACCATTATTTTTAGCAAGAAAAAGTTCATTAGTGATTTTTGTAAGACCCATTTTTGTAGGCTGAGGAGGGCAGAAACACAAAATGCTCAAGACATTTAGAAGTAAAAGGAAGAAGATAAATAGGACAATAGTTTAAGAGGCAGGATAGATCAAGACAAAGCTTCTTAAAGACATACCTCTTTCTTAATGGTAGCAATGGTTTTTCCCCAAAGTGACATAAAAGAAAATCCTGTATTTCTTAGGAGGTAAACAAGATAGTTTAACCATGGATATGCCCTATCCCCTGTGTGCTCTAGTTGCTCCATTAAACACTGTACTGATACTGATTGAGGCTGTGCAATTATTACTGCCAACCTTCAAGAAATATGTCCCTTTCTACCCTCTTTTTGACCCTCATGTAACTATCTTAAAATGGTTTATACTCAAAATTTCATCCTTCCTCATCCAGGTTTCTTGTAAGCATATTAAATCAAATCAATATAATAAGTCTAACCAATCTTTATCAATCAATTTGGATTTACATCCAGCAGTATTCCATGATGCAATACACATAAAATCACCAGGCAATCCTTTGCCAAATACTCCTCAGTTTGAGTTTTCAGGTTATCCTTCTCTGATTGAACTCCTAATAATTCCACAAAGGTTTGGTCCCTGCAGAGTTCCATACCTCATGTCAGATGGAACTCTGTCCTACTTATAAATGTATTTGGCTCAGGTTTAAGGTGACCACATTATTCCCTACGCTTCCAGTCTGGGCCTTACAGTTAGTCTGCAGTACCGCAGATTTATGTTATTATTATTATTATTATTATTAAACATTTATAAAGCGCCAGTAACAACCTGGCGCTGTACAGAACATATAATCAGCTGCGGTCCCTACCTGTGGCTTACAATCTAAAAGACAAGGAGGGGGAGACAAGGAGAGGGGACAGCGGGAGAGACATGGGAGAAGACAAACAAACATTCAGGCGGATGCGAAGTCTCAGGTGCGTGTACTTGGCTTGGTTACAAGGTGGTCGGTAGCAGCAGTCAGCAGAGGAGGGCTGACAGTAAGAGCAAGGGGAAAGACTAGAGGGCATTGGGAAAGGCAGCATGGAAAAGGTGGGTCTTGAGGAGGGATTTGAAGGAGCGGAGGGAGGAGGCGAGGCGGATGTCGGCAGGGAGGGAGTTCCAGGCATGCGGGGCAGCGAGGGAGAAGGGACGAAGGCGGTTGGGCGAGCAGGAGAAGCGAGGGAGAGCGAGGGAGGGGACAGCGGAAGAGCGGAGGGCGCGCGCAGGAGCGCGTAGGGCGATTAGGTCCGAGAGGTAAGGGGGAGCTTGGTAAATCATATTCTTGTTGGATCTCCTTATCAGGCATAGTTCTTTTCATATCAGGACTCCTTTCTTTTCTCGGTTCTAAATAATAAGCCGCTGTAATAATCTCCAGATTATCCTCCGGTTTATTAGGGAGTTGATGCTCGTATTAATTCTGGGGCTTTATAATGAAGCACATCAACTTGAATATTTCCTCTAAATTGTTCTAACCTTTGCTCAATTGATGACAAGCTTTTGAATATATTATAAACTTAGGTGATATCTTTGGTCCCCTTTGTATTTCAAGTATTTCCTAGCCTGGAAAATATCCCTCGAAGACATCAATTCTGATATGATAGATGTTCCACTCTTTCAATATTCCTTGATCCAATTTCCTTATCTAAAAGATGAGATAAATTTCACAAGATATTGGAAATATTTCCCTAAGAAGGGGTCAAACCATTGTGATCAGGGCCCACCTTAAAATAAACAGAGTTATCAGCTATCTCCATAATCTGGGCATAGACTGCTGGCCTCTGAGGACCAGCAAGCATTTTATTCCTATCAGTCTTCCCCCCAAGGGGGTTCCTTATTTTTTGAATTAGATTGCACTCTTCTTTTACTTCTTCTACATCTTCAGCGTTGTCTAATGCTTCATAATCCAATTTGTCTAAAATCTCTTTTAGTTGTTCTTTGACTCTAGCCAAGGACTCAACCATTTCTGAGATACTGGCAAATAATGAGGTCACCATCCTCACTATCAGTTTAGTCTGCAAAGTCAGGAATTCTTTGGTTACTGATTCCTGGCTGTTTTTAAAGACCAAATCCATAGAAGGTGGAATTTGAGCATCCTTATTTCTTATATTATCAGTTAAATCTAATAATCCTCCCTCATCATCAATCAGGCAGGAGAACCTATTTTGCAGACAAATTGAACCTTCCGGTGTTCCAGGGTTTTGGTCTCGCCTCATACATTTAGAAGGGAGACCTTCCATAGAGGAGGGAGAAGGGGATTTTCTACCTCTTTTCTTTTCCATTACAGCACCAACTGAAGATAGAGACAACTTCTTTCCTATTCCAGTACCAAAAGCACCATCCCCCTTACGGGTTTCTCTCCAGAAAAAAGTCCAACTCCTCCCAAAGGGCTTCTATACAAAGTTCCTTCAGGGGGCGCGCAGAGCCAAACACTTCAACAATAGGCCCCTGCAGTACTCAATCCCAGGCAGTAAACAAATGAAAACAACAACCCAGGTTCCTCAACACTGCCACAGGTGTGCTGACTCCCTTCAATCCATCCAGCTGGAGCTTACAGGTCCCACTCCGCAAGGAGGTCCAGCTTGTCCCAAAGGGCTCTTCCACAAAGTTCTTTCAGGGGGATCTGCAAAATCAGGCACCTCACAGTCTTGGCACACTGGCCAAATAAGTCACAAGTTTTTGAAGGTCTTCCTACCTTATTCTGTTGTAATTGCTGCGAGCTTTAGCTGCTGCTTTATCCAGACATGGGAAACACAGGGTTCCCATGTTGCCGGCAGTGACTGGTTGTTTAAGTGCAGTGTTCTGGGACTCCTCTGATGTGCAGGCCCCTGGGCTATTGCGGCAGCGACAAGGGTACTCAGCTTTCTTCCTATGGAAGGCGGCTGCATCAACAGCGACCGCAACGACAGTTGCAGTGGCCAGACCCCGCTCCCGGCCTCTCCTCAACACCTAGTTCCCCCCGGACTCCTCCCCCTGTTTCATGGTGGAAGGGGGCAGATGACCAAACTCGATTCACTTGATCTCCTCCGGAACAGTGCCTGCTTCTGCAACCAGTTTTGCAGGAAGTTGAAAGACAAACCACTCTGACACCGTAATTTAGACTCAGTAATCCTACACTGCTTTGTGGATACCAATTAATATTTCCATTTATATAGATTAGGAACTGAAGTACAGAGAAATTAGGGTTTTTTTCCCAAGGTCATACACAGAAGTCTATGGCAGAGCTAAAATGAGAGCATGTGCCTCTTAATATGAATGCCTGTACTTTAGACCCACCATACCTTTCCTATTCTTGAGTCAATCTTCCAAAACACTTGAACAACAAGAATAGCTATACACTACTGAGCCAACCACAACATTCAATTGAATGAGTAGGAAGGTACATTAAGATTTGCTGATGGTTCTCCTAAAGAATCTGATCCAAGTGAAATTCAACTGAGTCTCACAAAGTTTTAGCTTGTAGGAAAAGCAGGAAAAATAAAGAATCCTCTGTATAGAACTTGGCTAAATAACAATCAAAGGGTGCAGCAATAACTACTGTGTACAAACATTTGAAGAGTTTACGCATAGATAGAGAGAGAAATAGTTACGATTGCACAAGAAAGTATAATTAGGAGTAATCAGATTAAAGCAAGAGAAAAGTTTGGCAAAGTACCAATAAACATTTCCTAGTGATCTCTATTAGGGTGTTGTTGATCAACATCCAAGAGAAATGACAGAAGCTTGCTTAGATCATTTAAAATGGAACATTTAAAATTGCTAAGAGAGAATGATATGCATTGTCAACACACACTACAGGAAGTTCTTACAGTGTTAGTGACCTGGAGTAGATGACCTAATGCTCTCTTACAGTCTTTCTGTCTCTAATTTCTGTGATTCTGTGACTTAGTCTCTGGCATGGTTTTGAGCTGGCAAAACTTAATCCACTTTATTTCCATCAGATGTCTTTTGTGGCAGCTGTTGCTGGCTAAATGCTACTATGACCTGATTTTCAGTTGGCAGAGAATTTATTTTAGAAGTTATTAACGTCTGGCTCATCTGTACGGCTTTTTGGAATTACTGACTTCCTTATCACTCTGAATCCTCTCCTTATCAGTTCTCTATTTTTACTCTTGCTCATTTCAAAATCATGTATGACCTTGTTAATGTTTAAATTCAGAAATCAGTTTTCTAAACCTATCTTCAACCCAAAAAAGGATCTGCTTTGATAGAGAAATACACAGAAACAAATAGAACACTGAATAAACTTGTTACTTAGATGTTATGCTGTTTCTCTATTGATTTCTTTGATGTTCTGTATGACTTTGTTAGGTATTACTGATTTTTTAAAATTAAAATGTACTTGTGCTGCATTTTCAGCTTTGCCTTAATCCCTCATGTCTACATAATCATCTGATCAATACACTGAATAGTTATATCAGATGAAACATGGCCAGCTTTAGACTTCTGGTGCCCTGGCCAGTCATATTGGATGGAGGCGAGAAAGAATACCTGCAGAGGATATCCTTGCCTCCTGCCTGATATAGCTGTCTGCAGTCCTGATGAACCCTGTTCCTTCTCCCCCAAAAATTGAGTGGAAGAGGGGTGCAAGGATCAGGGCATAAGGATTCCTTTCATCCTCTCTGTTCCAATGCAGGGTGAGAGGAAGAGGAATGGAAGGAGCTGAACAGGTGAGCAGCTCTCAGAGTGAGTGCTCAGCTGCCCATCTAGGTCATTCCATTTGTCCATGTCCACCTCTCACTGGAATGGTGGGGATGGAAGGAGCTGAGCAGGTAGACAGGCGACAAGCTGAAGGTCCCATAGAGTGTGGAACCAGGGCAGGGCAAGTAGAGTGGTGTGGAGCATTAGTGCCTTGCCTGCCATGTCTCTAATCCACCCTGCTGGAAGAAGGGTTTGAAGCACCCAGTTCTCTGATCTGGCACTGCTACTCCAAAAGTAGGGTGTACAGTAGGCAAAGTGCCATATAAAGTAGCTCCAATCTATCTTTGTGATTTCCTAATCCTGGGACTGGGTGGCTGAACTGGCAGAGTTGTGATATGCTCTTGTATATGTGGGAGTCTTCTCAAGATGCTGTAAATAATGCCTGGCTGCAGAGCTGAGGCCAAAAGGGACTGACTCATTTTGTCTAGCCACGCCCTCTTGCTGGATGTTGTCATAAAAACTATGGACCCGAAGGACCCGTGTTCACTGCATTTTCCTCATTGCTGCCAATGGGGAAAATGCAGTGAACATGGTCCCTGACTATGGTAGAGCTGGAAGAATTGTCTCACAGAATATAGAAGTTGCTGAATAAGACATCTGCCATTAGCCAGACTAAAACCCCACTCTCTAGCTGGGGAATTTCCAGTCTACCATATGGATTATAGATTTTCCAAACATCTAATTCATGGTGGATTTTCCAGCTGATTAGGCACCTACTCTTCTCTCTGTTCAGTGGTGTCCTTTCCTCTCTCACACAGATTTACTTACAGTCAGAAAAAAGCATGAGCTGCTTCTGTACATAGCTCTTCCTTCCAACTTCAAACCATTCGCCATCAACTCTCAACCACCCCCTAAGACAAGAGCATCTCAGCATTTAGTTTCTGGCATAAGTACATAAGGCCTAATCAAGATAGCTTTAAGAGGAGGGGAAGGGCTTGTCAGTTTGTGATATATGTGTTTGCCATTTGTTGCTCCAGCAGTTGGATGGTCTTGACGTATTCAGTGATCTTCAGCAAGAAACCTTCAAAATGCGAAAAAGTAGCAACCATGCTAGGACATAGTTAATTTAGCCATCAAATTGCAGAGAGCTGCCAGAAAGTTGGCTAAAATGTAAACATTTTCACAGCCCTCACTACTATTTATTTATTTATTATTAACACGTATTGGCCACCCCCTCATGCCTACGGCATCTTGGGGCAGTTTACAACAACTAAAACAATAATAAAAATACATCAAAAGACAGTATAAATAATTTTAAAAACTACTCCCCCAAGCATTCCCCCTCCCTACCTTACCCTCCCACCCTCCCCTCTGAAGGCCGGGGAGAACAGCCAGGTCTTACAGGCTCGACGAAAAGCCATCAGACCCAGGGCCTTCTCCACAAAGGAGCTAGTTTACAATGTAGCAGCCAATTACTAGGGATTGTGAATAGGTTGTGGTTCGAGTTCGGCTGTTTGGTTCAGTTCATGCATTTGGTTTGGCCGTTTGGGTCGTTCGCCGAGTTCGGGTTCGGCCATTCGGCTCAGTCATGTTCGGTTCAGTTCAGTTCAGGCATTCAGAAAAAGGATCGTGAGAGCATGTGATTGCACTGGAAACCGGAAATTCTAGTGCGTGCAGAGCTGTGTGGCGAGAGAGTGTGTGTTTGACTAGGTGGCTGTTCGATTCGTGTGTCTTGGCTGTTTGTGTTTGGTTTGGCTGTGTTGTTTGGCTGGTTGGTGTGTGGTGGGTGACTGACTGTGTATTGGTTGGCTGCGTGTTTTTAAAAAAAAATTGAAGAAGGCTGTTGTGCTGATGCCACGGCTGGGGGCCAACATGGTGCTCTCAGAGGAGGAGGAGAAATAGGTTGCTGCCTCTGGACCTTTGGTGGTGGTGGTGGCTGGTTCCTCAGATAAGAAGCAAGCAGCGGGCACAGGAGGTGCTGCCAGGTTTGTGAACTTTTTTTTTTACTTTGAGGACAAAAAAGGCTCTATCCATTAGAGCGAGCTCATTGGCGTGCGGGTGGGTGTGTGGGTGGTGGGCATCAGTCAGGCACAAACAGTGGGCATCAGCGGGTAGCAGTGGATGTCTGCCACAGAGAGAAAGGGTACTGTAGTGTGGGGGACTCTTCCAGCAGATAGGCATGAGCACGAGCAGCACCCCCACCTAAACATGTGCCAGGCTAGCAAGCATTGCCACTTTTCAGTTGCCATCCCATTCCCTACGCACCCCCAAATAAGGGCAGGATTTGCATGTGCCTGCCAGGGCCTTTCTAGTTGCAATCCCTAGCATCCCCTAGCACCCCAAGGAGGGCAGGATTTGCATGTGCCAGCAAGGGTACTTCAAGTTGCCATCACTACTAGCACCCAAAGAAAGGAAGGATTTGCATGTGCCAGCAAGGGTCTCATCCCTCCACAGCACCCAAAGAAGGCCATGATTTGCACGTGCCAGCCAGGGTCTCTCCATTGCCATCCCTAGCACCCAAAGAAGGCAGGATTTGCACATGCCAGCCAGGGTCTTTCCAGTTGCTATCCCAAGCACCCCAAGGAGGGCAGGATTACAACAGGGAATGGAGTGCCCTATGACTTGTTAGGAACAGAAGTCCCCTGCAGAGAGAGATTGGCCACCCAGTCCACCCACTTGTGGAGACAGAATGCAGGCAGGACTTGACAGACCATTGGTCTGACACAGTGTGGCACTTCTTATGTTCCTATCTTTTTATGCTCTTTAGATCTGTGGCAAAAGAATCAGGAGGCAGAGAGACGGAACCACATTGGGGCTGATCACCCATATTAAGAAGCTCCATGGCCTGACGGTGAGGTGGCAGGAGGACTCTGGCGTGGCCGTGGAGCCTCAGCGCCAAAAGAAGGGGGGAAGGCAACCTGGAAGCACTGGCATGTAAGGCCTTCCCCCTCCTCCAGCCCCAATGTGGAGTCCCCCGGGCCCCGGGAGTCTGCTGTGGCCAAGGCCTTTCGGGCCGAAGTTGAGAGGCCTGGCCACTAAATGATGACGGGCATACGCTGCTTGGAGAACTGTCTGGTGGAACAGTTTCAAACTCTCGAGGTGGAGAAAAAAAAGTTGGAGGCATATGCCCAGTACATCTCCGCCGAGATGGAATGCCAGGAACTGTACCATCACGCGGTGTCCAGGTGGCATTGGGACGTGGAAGGGGCCGTGGAGTTTGCCGTCTCCCATGGCTACGAGATTAAAGAGGACCAGGTGGCCACCCCTCAGCCCTGTGCTGCACCCCAATATCTTCTGCTTTTTCCCAAAGTTGCAGGGGACAGGCTCAGAGACTAATAGCTTCCTTATAAGTTTCCTTTTAATGTTTGGTTTTGGTTTCATAATGTTGTTGTTGTTTTGTTGTTATTGTTGTTTAAATAGTTTTAATAAAAATTGTTATATTTGTTGTTACGTGCTTTGTTTGACCTGTCCAGACTTTTATCCCTATGTGCTAAAGTTCTGGAAGGCAGGTGGCAGAATCTCATACAGCTTGTAAATCCCTGCCAGCAGCATCTGGATGGCTCCACATGTATTGTAGCTAAGGTATTAACCCAAAGATATGCCAGGTAGAAGCAGGGTCTCAACTTGCAGACAGCCCCCCAGGAGGGGCAGGGCCTGTGTCTGTGCGGGTTTTCCAGAGAGAAAGAGAGACAGGCTCTTTGGAAGAGGGCAGCAGGCGGCGAGAGCTGGTGGTCAGGGCTTTTATTTCCAGAAGCTTCAGCAGGCATCTGCGGGTGGGTGCGTAGAGCTGTTGGGGGGGGGGCAGGCTGGCATGCAGGCACCGGGCTTCTGAATGCAGTGGAATGGAATGCATCCCCCAGTGACTGGACTTATGGTCCCAGAATCTCGTTGATGGTTCCTGGGATGGGTGGGCATGACTGATTCAGGTACAATGGAATGACAGCCTATGTGAGTTTAATGATAATTATGTCCCTAGAATTAGCGTATGGTTGGGAACACTTCATTCAATCAAGTGATAGGTGGCAGAAGCAGGTACAGGAATGCACACAGACAGGCAAGCAGGCACATATAATATGTTGTGTTATATTGATATATTCCATTTCATTCTGGTAGGTTTGCTGCTGGATGTGGGCAATGGGCATCGATCGGGTGCATGAGCAAAGATGGGAGTTCTTCCTGGTTCTGGCAGGTGGCAGCTTGAGCTGGATACACCTACCTCTTCCCCTCCACCCTCCATCTCTCTCATTCTAGCGGGGAGTCTCTCTCTCTCTCTCTCTCTCTCTCTCTCTC